>ML976666.1:261435-348037 GCA_010015655.1 Bimuria novae-zelandiae CBS 107.79 | reverse complement strand
CACCACGATACAAATTTGGTGTTCACTTGGCAGCTCTCCTGATTGGTCATTTCTATGTGGCCCGTGTACGGGCGATATTGGCCATGCGGGGGATACGCTAACAACCCCGGTCCCATCCATGTATACCTATCAGATAACGGCCAAGGGAAGAAAATTCGCAAAAAAACCCCAATATGCACACCTAGGGTATAGAACATTTACGGGTCAGAAAACAAAATTGCATGGACGGGAAGGTTTTGCTGGTTTGAGGGTGGAAACGTTTCGGAACGCTCAGCATCCTCTTGACATGGCGCAGTGCGGATCAACAGTGGCACGCCTCGTCAGCCGTCAAGGCAAGCCTACGAGTCGTTCCACGCGTTGTGCTCGTCTCTGAAGCTACCGTACTGTGGGCTTTTATCGCGCTTGTCACCATCGTCGTTGTTGTAATCGCGCGTCTCCCAACGACTCGCCTCTTCCGAAACGGGCGGATCGAGCTTCCCAGTTTCGTCTTCGTTTTTGCCCTCCTCCGTGGTGAAAGGGTAGTTAAGATTGTGCACGCCTTCTGGGTCATGCGGCGAAGGTTGATCTGGATTAAAACCTTCCCGGACTACTTCCTCCTGACCTTCCTCAGGGTACGTGTGCCTGGGGTAACGTAAGCTGATGAATGACAGACGACTGTTTCAAAATGCTTACACAAAGTGCTTCTGCTCAACCTCATTCCAACCAGGGCCTCCTTCTTTTCGAGCTCTGACACGCTCGACCTCTTCTGCATTAGTGTCCTCGACCACAAGGTCGACAAGCTGACTCTTGTCCGACTTTCCAGACCTGGATGAGGACGATGACTCCTGTCTGAGAAGCGTCCCTACTATACCCTTATGAGGCTTTGAACTGGATGGCTCTCCACTGCTTGAGTCGCTGCGATGCTTGCCTTTGTCCGCTGAGTCCTGGATTTCCTTTATCTTGCTCTTTCGTCGCTTCTTGTTAACTTCGGTGGGTTGCATTAGATGCCGATTTGTTGCGCCCGTCAGGACTGGTGGCTGCGCATAAAGTTGACTTTCACGATTCGGTCTGTGAGCCTCAATGACAGGGTACTGCACCACAATTAGCTAGATGAAGCTGTAATGGTTTACCAAACTTACGTTCCAATCACCGAACTCCAAGGATCGCGCACTTTCGAACAACCGTTCGTCTCCGGGATCCAGCTCTGGTTCCGCATCTTCTTCCGTTGCGCCGTACTTGGACGTGTTAAGCGCATGGGAAGCACCTGGGCTCATGGTTCTCGCCCTACTAGACGTGACCTTGGCAAGCAACGGCTCGTGTTCAGCGTGACCCGGCTTCGGTATCCAGTATTTGCCTTTGCCATTGCGTTCGTACCTCATACCTTCTCGCATGCGTGCGGCGCGCGAAGACGATTCTTCGTGTGCCAGAACGTTGTCGTGGGCGTCAAAGTAGCGGTACTCGTAATTCTTGCCACCAAAGGTATCCTTGGTATCCTCGATCAGATCGCGGGGACCAAAAGCATCGCGCAAGGCGTACTTGACAGGCAAGCGCGCAGACGAGATGGTATCATCAGCATAATCGTGCCAGGAGAAAGCGTACCAATGCGCCAGGGAGAAGAGGGGCATCTCGAAGCAGATGAGAGCATCCTGAATGGCAGCCGCAAGGTTGTCAGCGCTGTATCCCGGGACAGTATCGGGGATAGCACCCAGCCAAACGAGGATAGACAGGAAGAATCCCTGCCAGTACGAGGCGAAAATGATGCCCTTGATGCACAGGAATTTTGGCATAGGCCGAAAAGGCTTCAAGTCTTGTGACATGCACACCCAGAACATGGCGAGTGCGTAGAGACTTATGGTGATGCTGACGTTGTAGATGATGCCACTCCACAAGTAACCAGACCTCACACCGATGTAGCCTTCCTTGTATACGTTCAAAGCTTTCATGACAATTGCGGCGACGGACAATATGGGCTTGACCCAGGTGTACTGCAGGATCCCGCGCTTAATCATGAGAAAGGTGTGCGGGTCCGAGATGTCGACTTTGGGCAGTACGAGATCCAGCGGCCAAAGATGCTTTACGGGCGCACGGCCAGTCATGAGAATAATGAGGGCACGCTCCCCGCCGATGAAATTGATGAGCAGCTGAAAAAACGTGTAGATTGTGAAGGCCTCGTATACGTCTCGAAGTGGCTCGATCCAGCGAGATGCCTTGATGGACACCAAGCTCGCCCACGAACAGGCCGCATAGATCGGTACCATAAGCAGAATGCGGACGACATAGCGTTGGAGAAGCGGTTTCCTATAATTCTTTCTAATGCGGTATCAGTAATACGAAACTTGAACAAGGTAGGAGGAGTATACGCACGTTTGTAGCCATACAGCTCTGCCTCTACGTCAGTGATCGCGGCGGCCTGCATGGACGGAAATACTAACACGAATGTAACGAGACTGGCAACGAGTGCTGCTACGCCCGCGACGATCAGGACGGCCTTTGCAAAGCGGTCGCCGGTGCCTCGAGGGTCGGTATCGGACGCAAACCGTCGTAGAAGGGTGCCTGTTGACATGGTGGTGGCGCCGCAGGTGCAGAGAGGCGTGCAGAGGGTATAGATTGGTCTCTTGGGCCCGATATAGTGGGCAGACTCAGCAGCCGTCGCGGAGCATTGCGATATGTTCAGGCACCAGCTCGGTGGTCTTGTACCCAAGTTTGGCGGTGCTCTCAGGTCCTCGCAATTCGGAGGGGAGCTCGGGCCCGCACGCGTCATTAGCGACATGGATGCGGTTCGCGACCGCCTGCAGGACCTCGCGGAGGGATGCGCCTTTCATCACAACCGTCACCCGTTCACGGGCTCCGTTCTAACGAGACCAGTTGTCGCCAATTTGGGCGCAGTTTTATTTATTGCGCGACCAAAGCGGCGACAGCATGTGCGGTTGCCAGCCACGATGAGGAGGAAGTCGAGTCGCACCTTCCGTTTGCCTTCACTGGGTGTACAACGCAAGAATGGCAGGCGCGATTGTGCCAGAGCCTCTAAACCCGCAACAAGGCTTCAATTGGTGCGCGGTACCTTCGAATTCCCTGAGACCATGCTAACATGTACGACCTCAGGGTGTATCTCGTTGAGCTCATGATATGCAGTATACTGTAGACACTTCTTCCCTTCTGTGCACTGCCCCGCTAACAGGCCGCAGGACTATCTTCTTTCTCTTCTACTTCAATCGCCTGTTTGCGACCCTCGTATCCTACGCTATTCGAGCCTACACATGGCGCGCATACCGCACCTATATCGATATCCAGGCCCTTCAGATCTCACTCCTCGGCGGCCGCATCTTCTTCAAGGATATTCGCTATCACGGTCACAATGAGACCATCCTCGTCCACCATGGATACATCACCTGGAACTACTGGCTGCGGCGCGTACGAGACGCTGACGTCTTCTCATCCGAGCGTCCTGCGCCATTGGACACGCCCGCGAGTGATGAAGCATCCAGCAGTGCCCCTTTACCGAGTCGGAGTAGAAACCTGGACAAAGCTGAAAAGGGAGGCAAAAGTACGCAGAAACGGCTTCCCTGTCGCATCTCCGTCAAAATATCGGGAGTGGAAGCTTTCATGTACAACCGCACCCCAGCCTACGATGGAATTGTGGACGCTATCCGACGTAAAGCGAACGCGGAAGGTACCGGCGAAGATGTGCCGGTAGACAAGGAAAATACCCGCAAAGGGAACGATGCGTTATTCAGAACGTCGACAGAGATGTCCGAGGATCAAAGACAGCAAAGCAACAAGCTGCGGAAATCGCCTGATAAGGAAGGAGGGGTTTCGCCTGGTGCTGATACTACCAGCGACGATAAAAAAGACGGCCTACCCGCCTTCTTGAAAATCCTTCCTGTCTACGTAGAATGCAATAAAGGTGCCGTCGTAATTGGGAATGAGCACACCATGTCCGTCATCACTGCGCAATTCGAGAAAGCTACCGGCACTTTCGACGCTTCACCAAGTGGTCCGCTGGATGTCTACCAGCAAGTATTCAACTTCCAAGTGACCCATCCGGTCGTACACATGAAACCCAATCCCGACTACAAGACTGCCCAACTCGACGCTGCGGCGCGCTTGAAGCAGGAAGAACAGCAAGGCGTTGCAGAGCAAGAAAAAATTGAAGAAAAACGCAAGCAGCGAGGATTTCGTCTTCCTCGATTCCCTAGGCTCTTTTCCAAGTCCAGCGACTCTATTCATACACATCACGGAGGCAACACTGGTTCGGGCAGAAGGACGAGCATGTTTGCCCCTCAGTGGCACTTTCCAGGGCAAGAGCGATGGAAGGGCCTTTCCCGTTATATGGATGACAGTCAGACCGATGGACACGGAGAATGGGACGGCGTCGAGTATGCCAAGACCTCTCTTATTGCGGACTGTCCTTGCGTGAACGTGAGCTTCTATTGGGACGTTCCAGGCCGTGTCACCACGCTCCTAGAGAACAGCATGTACACCGAGCCTTCCTCAAGTGGGGATATCAATGGTAGTGTTCCGCCTGAATACGGAGTTGACATACAAGTGTATGGAGGCGTTATCAACTACGGGCCATGGACCGATCGACACCGAGGCATTTTCCAATCAATCTTCTTTCCAGGCGCACACGTTGATGCAGAACCAGCTACTCCTCTCCTGCCAGGCGACACCAGGGTGCTTACAGTATTCAAACTGTACCTGAGTATTGAGGACGATACCGTCCTACGTATACCGATACGTGAGCCATCAAAGGATTGGAGGTGGAAAGGCAAAGCCAAAACACTAGGAGGTCAAGATAAGAATCCTTCAGGTAAGACGAAGGGGCGAGTACGGTCGCGGAGAAAATATATGCGGACGAAACAACGAGACCCCAACGCTTCTGGACAGAATATGCGCCCGTTTGCATGGATCGACGTGAAGGTTTCGGGCAATTCTACAATCAACTATGTAATGGACATGGTCGCGTCACAGAAAGGCTTCAACAACAAACTAGACGTTGATATTGCCAGCACTGAGATATCGTCCAGTGTCAACCACGGACTTCTATGGCGGTCAGGTGCGATTGGGTTGGACTCCGATTTATCTAACCCCGTCAGCTGGAACAGCCTAAGGAAATGGACGTTCAATATTTCATGTCGGGATCTTGAGCTCTTCCTGCTGAGGGACCATCTATTTCTGCTGACGGATCTAGTTGCTGACTGGGGTTCCGGCCCACCTTCCAACTATTTCACATTCGTTCCATTTCAATACTTGCTGAAAGTTGACTTCAGTGACTTCAAACTCTATCTGAACACGAACGACTCCAACATCATCAACAACCCGTCGGAACTTGATGAGAATAACTTCATCATCCTCTATGGTCAACGTCTACACGGAGACGTCACTATACCGTTGGACAAATTCAGACCGTCGGAGAACGAGATACAATTCGACGTGCGAGGCCAGCATCTGGGCCTAGAGGTGTCTATGCCGTCCAAGAACACGTTAAAAACTTGGCTGCGCTCTACCAACGTCGCACAATTAGGAGGTCTAACTTTGAAAGGGAGCCACTCGTACATGACCGAAACTTCTGCAATGCACACTGACAGACTTTTCATGGACATTCGCGGAGACAAGTTGTACTTGGAGCTTTATGGTTGGCTCATCCACCACTTCATGAAGATCAAAGAGAACTACTTCGGGGATGATCTTCATTTCAAGACTCTAGAAGAATTTCAAGGCCTGCATAATCATTCTCTAGCTGTGGATGCGGCAACTTCCGACAGTCAGCCAACAAAGGTATCGAACGACCTCGACGTCATCCTCTCCATCTCAGTTGACAATGCGACCCTGTTGTTGCCTGCCAATCTCTACTCAGCGGACAATGGCCTTCGAGCAGAACTGCCTTTTGCACACGCCGATTTGAGATTCACGAACTACTACATGGACCTTATGGTGAACTTCAGCCCGATCAGTTTATCAGTTGGTGGTGCCGCGTCGAGCCCAGGTCTAGCACATGACGCTGGTGGCCAGACCGAGGTTTTCATTGACTCAGTCATTATTGCCGGCCATCGGCTTTTTGGACTTCCACCTACCGAGCCAACATATGTGTGCAACTGGGATTTCGATATCGGAGCAGTTTCCGGTGAATGTACTGCTCATTTTCTGGCCAAGACTGCTACCTCAATCAAGTGTTTCGTGTTCAGCCTCGATGACGACGAAAACACGATACCGATCACCGATCCAGCAATCATACATGATTCGACTTTCCTTCGCTTGCGGACACATGATACACATGTGTGGTTTCACGTCGACAAAGAGGTCGTTCTTGTCAGCACCGGACCAGTTAAACTGGACTTCAACGACCTTGCCAGTGGCACATTTTCGCGCCATCTTAATGCATGGGTCCCGAATCTTACCGTGCAAGCTATAGATGAGCGAGCCGCATTGCGATACGGGACCAGGAACAGAGACGCACAGCATGTCAAAGCACAAGCTTATCTCGAAACAACCGTGTCCTTCACCATGTTCAACCGCAAGATTAATTTCACCGAAGAGCGTCAGTATCAGCAGAACCACATTCTAGAACATGACCTGCGAACCAACCGTGCGCAGTTCATGTTTACGGGACATGAGATATCTCAACAGCGCATCTTGCCGGAGGTTCGACCACCGGCTATGCAGTTTCCCGAGATACCTCAACCGATCTTCTTGAACCGGCCCTGTGGGTCGGGAGGCTCATACTCCTCTTCCGGATACTCGTCAGGCTCCGCTTCCTTCCGCGGGCGCTCGTTGCGGACTCGCTCGCCCGGTTCGTCGTCAAGGGGTTCATTTGCCAGCAGCATTCGTTCCTCTCGCAGAAATAAGACGGGCACGCTTACAGGATCTTCTAGTAGAAGCAGGACATTACTTGGTTCACCAGCCAGAGCAGAAAGCTCAAATGGGCGTCGTGCTCGACATGGTGAGCATGATAGATTGCCTGGTGGTCTACCATCATCGGTGGCCATATCAAGTCCACTTGCAGCACCTACCTCTACATTGGATCTTATCGAAACCGACATGTCCGAAGTGCCAGTGTTTCCCGAACTCCCGCCACGGCCGCCCATTGACCGTCGAGATGCTCTCCAATTCAATGATGTTTCTACAAAGCATTTCGACGAGAGCTTTGAGCATACCAGTTTCATGATTGAGGCTGAACCTGGTATACGACTCTATTGTACGCCGGATTTTGTACGGTGTGTTTCAAGCTTGATCAGCGCGCTCCAACCGCGTGAACCACAGGACTTGTTGGATGATTTCCAGATAAGTGCCATGACAGCTATTTTGGATCGACAAAAGCGTCGCGAAGGCAAAGGCAAGTCCATAGAGTTCAGCATGCGCGTACCTTTCATGCACCTTCGATTTCAGAATGCTTTCGGTCCACATCTAGCTCCGCAAGCGGGTTTAGATCAATACGATTTGATTTTGAATCGCCTACAAGTCGCTGCTCGGGACAAACGACTTACCGGGGAACGGACCGGGGAGAACTCGGTCTCGTTGCATGGCACACTAGGCTCGTTTGGGATTTCCGTCACAGAAAGAAAGAAGGATGGCCCCTGCGATGATGTCGCAGTCCAGGCTGAGATCAGAGACTTGCTTGTGTGGATGCTACAGAACAAGGAGACACATGTCCACGTCAACCTTAAGGCGTTTGAAATCGCCACCGCCAGTCGCAAGATCGAATATTTGGCATCGATTATCCATCGGACCACAATACTGGGAGAAGAACTAGCTATCAGATTCGCGACTATCAACGATGCGCAGCAAAGCCGCCTGCGTTACCTGGCCCTGCGTCTCACAACCGCGCAAGAACAGCTCCAAGACCCCGTCTTTCTAACGAAAGCAACGTTTGCGCTTCGTGTGGTCCGAGATCATTTGCGCACCCATGACTCCTGGAAGATAATCTCAAGATTTCGATATATTTGGCAGACTTTATCCGATCATGAGAAACAGCGCATTCGCGATCGTTGTGCTGTCAATTCCGTTAGATGTCCATCAGACGCCGAAGCCAAAATCCTGTCAATGTGGGATCAATGGCGCACATGGGACTTGGCCCACGTGAAGAAGAGTCTGGCTATGAGAATGCTCTTCGGAACTGGTTCGATCAGAAAGGCGGAAGAGGACACAAACCCAGCCCCAGTGTACCTTGATATTCGCTCTGCTGGGGTCAAGGTCATACTTGATCCTTGCCCAAATCAAAGCGAGGTGGCGTTACGAATTCTTGCAATCAACGTCGCCATCATTCCACCCTTAGAACCGGCGGGCCTCATGTTGGTAGACTCGGAGGTTGCGAAGCGGTCTACTATCGTGCAAATCAACACGGGCGAGACGGCGGTTCGGGTCCACTGGGAGATATGTGAGTTAATCGGCATACTCGTCGACATGTTTCAAAAGGACAGTCTGGAACGGTCAACACAAGCAGAATCACAACCTTGTCCGCCTAACAAAAAGCAAAACAAGATTGATAACGGCCTACAATTTGTTTATGTAACGGAAAACGCTACAATTGCACTTGATACGGTTAATCTGCGTACCTTGGTGACAGGCCGGCGCTTCCAACTGTCCGTAGTCAACGAAAACAGTCGCACATATAAACAAGGTATCGACACCACAGTCATTATACATCTGGAACAGGCTGCGATGGAGTTACTTGCTAGATCGCGCCTACTGTTACGGTCTCAATTCGACTTCCCTAGTCTTTACATCGCGCACCACCAATCCGCCAAGGACGCGTCTATACCAGACGAGGTCAAGGTTGCCGGCGCGAGTCAGAACATTGACGTACGGCTCGAAGAGAATACCCTTGGTCTGCTCGAAATCGCCGACTCGGTACTCCGCGACGAAGTCGCCTACTTTCACGAGCAAGCTATGCTTGTCAAGCGGTTGTTGAAACCCAAGCCAGAGCGGCCCGACCGCCCGAAGTTGACACAACTGCCGAACATCAGCCTTGCTCTGCTCATGGACAAATATGCTATTCGCCTGGCATTACTGGAATCGCTCACTTGGTCCATCACCGGTTCTTCTGGGCGCATTTCGGTCGCGCCTTCATTGGATGAGCATGTCACACTACGCATAGACTACGATCTGGCCGCGCAACATCACCGCATGTATAGCAAGTCTATGGAAGCTTCGACTCTCATTAGCTCGCTTGAGTTCCCGCCGGTCAATGGCCGCTTGACAGTCACCAACACCGAAACGCAAACCAAGATCTCTGCTGCGGGCATCATCGAGTCTATTCAGCTACAGGCCGCCGAAGTACAGGCTTTAATCGCGACAATAAACAAACCAGAAATTTCCCACGTTGTACAAGCGATTCGCGAAGATGTAGAAGTCCTCACCAAGCGATTCCGAGAGATAATACCTCAAACTTCTCATACGCCCGTAATCAAGACGCCTGATTCGGCCAGGGAGATAACGTTCGGCATTCATATGACATTATCAGGAATTAGTATCCTCGCGAGCGCTCCAGGGCAGCATCCTGACTCACCTATGGCAAACCTCACCGTGCGCCTCTCTTCAATCCAAGTGAGAGCGACCAATATTGGCCGCGGTTCTACCGTACTGGCGCTGCCGGAGGCCATTGTACTGCTCCATGAAATATGTGTAGAGATGACCTTGTCCGATGCCCACTCTATGCGTCGTTGTGGCAACATCAATTTTGGTGCTGTCCTTCAGGTAACAGCGGAACGCAACACACAACCTCCTCGTCGGGTTTATTGCGTGAGAAGCTCAGGGCTATCCGTAAACATATTCGCTGACACCGCCTCGGCCGTCGTGGATGTGATGAACCACTTACAAGACAAGATCAAGGATCTGGATTTGTCGACGGAGAAGAAGTACTTGAAGAAACTGCGTCATACTAAGAGTAAGAGCTCACACAGAGGTGTACAAGGGACGAAAATTGGTAATGAGACCGATGTACAGAGCGTCGATTCTGGTGCTCTATTTACTTCTACCTACTCACTGGAACTGCTCAATGTTTATGTCAGCTGGATCGTCGGCACATCCATTGATCCCTACCCCAACACTGAATCGGAGGACCTTGTGCTCTCATTTAGGCGGATTGATCTTTCGACACGCAAGGATGACGCGGCTCGCTTGACTATCGAGGACATGCAGTTGCAGATGGTACCAGTCTCGGCAAGCAAGAAGATCAGATCGGCAAACTCTGCATTACTTCCGGAAGTGGTTTTCAACGTAGCGTACGGCTCCACCAAAGATACACGCAAAGTCGCCTTTCATGCCGCGGGCAAATCACTGCATCTCCAACTAGACTCTCGCTTCATACTGCCAGCAAGTGTAATTGAACGGTCGATCGCTCTTGCCGGGAATAAATTTAGAGCCGCTTCCGCCAATTGGAGCATGACGCCTACCACCAGTGGTGCCCAACGAAATAATCCTTTCGGCAACAAGCGACTGGCTTCTCTCTCAGTTGATGCCAGTTTTGCAGGGGCTGTAGTGCACATCAATGGCAGTGAGAGCCCTACTGGAAAAGAAAGCAGATCGCAACAAAAAGGCAGATACAGTCAGTTTGTCGGAGACTCTTCGAAGAGCAGCCTGGTACTTCGTGCACCTGGTGTTGCTTTCAAAGTGGAAAATGAAGACGATGGCCAAGACCCAACACTGAAAGCGGAAGTACGGATTGACGCCTCAAGCAATACATTGTTCCCCACCGTTGTGCCGGTGATCATCGAGATTTCAGAGAGCATCAAACAGGTCGTTCGTGAAAGAGACGAGGAGTCACCACTCTCGCCCGCAGCGGTGGCGCTTGGGAATGACACGAAGCCTGGAGTTAAGCTTCTTGAGGAGGACAACCTCATCACTGCTGATCCTAGTACGATCTTGGGCCGCAAGCGGTTGAACCTTGGTGTTCGCATTTGCAAGCAGGAATTCAGTTTGAGTTGCCAGCCTATTGCGCGCGTTGCTGCCGTGGCTAAGCTTGAAGACACCTATATCACTGTAAACAGCGTCAAGTCGCAAGAGCATGGTCATTTCTTCGCGGCATCTGTAGCGTTCGAGAAACTCGAAGCGACTGTCCAGCATGTCTACTCAAGAGAGTCTACCTTCGGGTTCAACGTCGACTCAATCATTCTTTCCATGATGAACAGCAAACATCTGAGTGGCACGAGTGGGATATCCGCTATCTTGAAAATCAATCCGATGGCGCTTCAGATCAACGCGCGACAGCTCCAGGACTTCTTGTTGTTCAGGGAGATTTGGGTGCCTCCAGAGATTCGTCGTTCCTCGTCGCCCGCGCCAGCGCCTCCAAATCAGGAACCCCAGGAATACCTCATGCAACGATATCATCAAGTCACTGCTGCAACTGCCTTTCCTTGGAATGCTAATGTTGCCATTGCCGACGTTTCCGTAGACCTCGACCTCGGACAGACTATTGGCAAGTCCTCGCTGCGGATCCAAAACATGTGGGCGTCTTCCAGAAAAGGCATTGACTGGGAACAAAATCTCTGCATTGGCATAGAAAAGATTGGTATCGAAAGCACCGGGCGCACAACTGGGTTCGTCGATCTCGCTGGTGTCAAAGTACGCACTTCCATCAGATGGCCTACACAAGATCAGGGCATCCGACAGACACCCCTTATACAAGCATCGGTAGGATTCCAGCAGCTGCGCGTTAAGGCTGGATTTGACTACCAGACATTCCTCATCGCGAATATCGCCAACTTCGACTTCCTGATGTACAATACCCGCGAACAGCTTCGTGGAAAGCGCGATCGTCTAGTTGCGATCCTCGACAGCGACCATGTCCATGTTCTCTGCACAGCCACCAGCGCAGCGCAAGGCCTCGCCCTCTGGCAAGCGATCGAGCGTCTCATCCAAGAAAACCAACAAGCCTACACACAGTCCCTGAATGACATCGAGAAGTTCCTTCGCCGCAAGTCGTCTGTTTCAGCGCCGAACGCACGCTCAATGTCGCAGAGCATGGTCATCCCGAAGCCCGAAAATGACGCAGTAAAGACCCCAATCTCTCTACATACCGACGTCGTCATCACACTTCGGTCCATCAGCCTAGGCATCTTTCCCTCCACCTTCATCGACACGCAAATGCTCCGCGTAGAGGCCGCAGACGTCCAAGCGCGCTTCGCCGTCGCCCTCGAAGACGGGAAAATCCACTCCACACTCAGCATGACGCTCGGCCAGCTCTCCGTTGCCCTGTCCTCGGTGCAGGCGCCCAAGAAATCCAAGCCCGTCGGCGACCTTTCGGTCGAGGACATCGTGTCTTCGGCGAAGAGCGCAAAGGGTGGCACCATCCTGCGCGTGCCCAAAGTCATCGCGACCATGCACACGTGGCAGACGCCGCACAGCAACCACATCGACTACGTGTTCAAGAGCAGCCTTGAGGGAAAGGTCGACGTCGGGTGGAATTACAGCCGCATCAGCTATATCCGATCTATGTGGGGGAATCATACGCGCTCGCTGGCTTCGCGGCTGGGTAAACCACTGCCAGAGCCGAATATCAAGATTACTTCCTCGCAGCAACACCCTGTCCCTCCCTCCTTGGGTACTACACAGGGCGGCCAAAATTCCTCGAATGCCGCATCATCCGCGCCGGAGGATGGTGCCCAGGCCCAGGCCCAGGAAAAGATTACGGCCGTCGTCAACGTCCCGCAAAGCAGGTACGAGTATAAAGCGCTCGAGCCGCCCATCATCGAGACGCCGCAGCTGAGGGACATGGGCGAGGCGACGCCGCCGCTTGAGTGGATCGGGCTGCATCGCGATAGGCTGCCGAATGTTACGCATCAGATTGTTATCGTGACGTTGTTGGAGGTGGCGAGGGAAGTGGAGGAGGCGTATGAGAGGATTCTGGGGAGCTCGTGAGTGTGTTGCGCCGGGAGGTATCGGGGTTGAGTGTGTTGCGCCGGGAGGTATCGGGGTTTTTGGTATATGGGTGTAGAGGAAGGAAGGCGATTGGATTGGGGGTGGAGTTGGGTGGTGTATAGGGGTTCGGTATCTTGCTTTTGTATACATGTATAGGATTGGGTATGTATTTGCTAATCAACATTTGCTTCTATTCAAGGACGGCGAACCTATTGTGCACAGGGGCTGTAGGGAGCAGCATCGAGCAGGTGCGATATGGGAGTGGCGGCAGTCTAGGAAGGTAGTGCATTAACAGTGGACCCAGTATGAAGAACTGTGGGATACGTGCAAAGTGGGACTAGCATCAAGGTCTCTCCACTATGCTTCGAGGAGGGGAACGATCGCTGTCATATCACGTACACAAAGAGCTCTCAGGCCCTGCGTTCGAGGCCAGTTAAAGGCGGCAACGCCTAGCATCGCCTTCGCAATCGCAGCTCCCTCCTTGCTACCAGGATAGGTTTACAAACATAGCACCTCCATTTCGCAGGCGAATCTGCATAGCGAGTGCGAAGTCGCGTTTGAAACGCAACCAGTGCCCTTGGCCAGCGCGTGAAGCAGCTAGATTACCTCAAGACACGACTCTAGCCTGTGTAAACAACACATCAAGACATGTCTAAGTAGCAAGCAGGGTGTACGTTGTAAGCAATGACAGCCGCCTTCGAACAAATAACCCTTCGTGGCGTCCTATGTAGGATCTAGTCCGTAAAGGGTAAATGGCTGAAGATAGTAGTCAGACCCCAAGATCGAGTCCCTTCGTGATGCTCGGTGGCTTGACAAGGAATGCTCAACGCTCGCTGATCGGTCATCGTGATCACGTGCCGTCAAGTCGCGTAGGCAAAGCGAACTGCAGTGGTACAAGATGCAATCCGATTTGGATTCGGATTGCAGTAAGGACGACCTGAAACGCAACCGCGGTGCTAGCTCAAAGGCCAGCGATAGGTACGTGGAACGGTCCCGGGCGGTATCGTCGCACATCGGTCATTGATACCTAGCATGGTAGTAGGCGCAAAGAGCGTGACAATTGACCACGACGATGGCAGCGGTTAGGCTCGCGAGATCGAGCAGCGTTCCGGTGTCAAGGGAACCCAAGCTAGGGTCTCGACATGGAAGGCTTTCACATGGGCGCTCCCAGCTAGCCCTACCCTGGTGAGCAGCGTGGTAGACCCGTTGCGTGTCCAGGATCGTGGGATGGATCATGCACATCATCCGTGTGGATGCATCAGTAACCATTTCCCCCACACAGGACATTCCGATGAGGCTCATCGAGACCTGGTATCTGGGTTTATGCCCTTGCTGGTGCAGAGCCTAGGTAAGTATTCGTGTAACATGCAGCCAGAAGAGCCCAACAACCAGGTTTTCTCAAACCTGCGGTTTCTGTAGCAAGGATATTCGGCTTCGTCCGAAGACGGGAATGTGCGCTAACATCCCAGACATACGATCCTCGAGGAATGCACTCACCGATGGCTATCAGACTAATCTTGATGGCTTTTCCAAAGCGAAATAGCCCGACAGGCTAGCGCGGACGAAGAGGAGGGGATGGGACGGGTCTAACACATGGAGGTGCTCGTTGGATCGCTACTGTCCCCATACTCCGGAAGAGCTGTCGATAGCTGGTGTTGCCATACAATGGGCTGGACACGCGGCGAATGACGATTGCTCGGATGGCGCCTGTGTTCGAAAGGTGTACACTCGGAATTGACCGCCGAAAGAGGGAAAAGAAGAATTCTCACATGCTTCTCTGCAAAGCAGGTGCTCTTCATGAAAAGACTGGTGCAAGATGAACGGTACCCCCGAGGCGACCGAGGAGAACTAAGGCAGGTGAATCTGATTATGGAGTAGTAGATGTAACGATGAATGGAGACAGCAGACTGCTTGTGTAACAAGGACCAACGTTCATTCGAAAGTATGAACTGCGACGCCGTGGGCCGACGTCGCACAAGCGGAGTGTGCTTCGTGTTTCAGAGTCAGTCGGACGCCATCCCCGACCGATTCGCTCGCGAACCGACTAAAGGCAAGCACTGCGGTTGTTCACCCGCGACGGAAAAGAACTGTGCGCGGTGTGGGACAGGTCGTTGCAAAAGGGTCGAAGAAGTTGTGGTTGGCTCCCGAGCATGCACGTTTCAGCTGTAGGTTATGAGGACCCGGGACCATGGTGGGCGTCCCTCGTGGGAGAAATGATCCCGGCTGGAAGCACGCCAGTAAGCCAATATCCGTTTGAAGGCTTTTCTTCTTAGCTGAGATCACCTCGCGAGTTCAGTCACGCGCGACAATCCCATGGTACTGCTGGGCATGCAAGATGCAAATCCAGACTGCAAGAACGTCGACATAGTGGGAGCGCTTGTGCAGGTGAAGTGGGTTCGGGGTGAGGTCTAGGACAGACCGGTTCGGGAGATCACAGCATGTTAGAGTTCTTCAAGAGCCACTACGGTCAAGCAGCATCCACTCGCAGAGCTTGAAGCATGGCGGAAGCCTCGCCGGGTAGGCATACGAGCGTGCATTATCAGGTGCTCTGCTGGTGCATGTCGCTTTCAAGGTGGCGAGCATGAGATGACACCACATGCGGGGCTCATCGGGCGTGATCTCGTGCGATAGTTGGAGCAGGTCGAAGAGGCGCTCTAGTGAGGTCCACGAGGACGAGTGCGGAGTGTGAGCCGAAGATGTCTGGTGTTGCTGGCGATCAAAGGAGACTAGGGCAGGGCCGCAAACGCAGCGGGCCCGCCCGCTCCAGGGCTATCGAATGCGAAAATGAAGGAAAGGTCCTCACTGGCGGGTCTGCTGCACCACCACGGCAGGGCTGCATCGAAGATTTTGGTTGAGGGTCGGATGGATTTTGCACCTGCATAAGCGCACCGGTTCCTGGATTTGCGCATGTTCTGAAACGACCAGGCATGCAGCGATCGAAGCAGATTAGATGTTCAAATGTTGGAAGAAGCTTCAGGACTCTGCGCTCGGGGGGCGGAAGGCTGACATTTGGACACAGCCGCAGACAAAGGCCGCCGCCCACCCGTTCGGGGCAAGAGCGTTGGGGGTGATACGGCCACAGCTGCTAAGAATACATATACCGGCCATGCTGCTCGCGCGGAGGGAGAGAGGAAGCATAAGTGCGGCGTGGGCGGCGCGAGGCGGACAGATGGCGTGGATGCAGTGTCGTCAACAGCAGTCGTCGCCCGAACCTAAAGGCAAGTAGTGTGTTTAGGTAAATAGAGTGGTAGCGTGCGATATGCACTGAAGAAGGAGATGACGATGGCGCCCTGCAGATAGGCAGGCAGGCAGGCAGGCAGGCAGGCAGGCAGGCAGGCAGGCAGGCAGGAACCCGCCGTCACTGTCGTTTGTCCGGCAGGGGCGACGGGTGCTTCTTGCCTGCTCCTGACTGAGGAGGGCAGGGCGAGGCAGGCGCGATGATCGTCGTCCAGCTGGGCGGCAGGTCCGCGATGCGCACAGGAACGCCGGACGTGCCACAGCGAGGGCTCTCTTCAGCGCGTTTGGGCGGCGATGTTGCTGTGCCTGGCGTACGCGCTGCTACTGCTGCTGCTGCTGCTGCTGCTGCTGCTGCTGCTGCTGGCGCGCTGCTGGGGGTGGCTTTTGGAGTTGCAGCAGGGGTGCGGATTAAGGTTGCTGCAAGCCACTCCAGGAATAGATGCCCGATCATTCGCTTACCGGCTCACCACACTCTCGCAACACACCCAGTCTGCCTCCCTTCCTGTAACCTCACTGCGTGAACTGTCCAGCGCGCTCTGTCGTCACGGAGCATTGGCTGCCATGGACGCCCTCGTCCGGCGCCCCAGCCACTCACCTGAGCCCAGTGCTTTCCGTGCTGTGGCTCTGCCATGCCGTCACTGGACGACCTATGCGTGTGTGCATGCCCTTGGTCTGCTTCAAGGCCAGCGTCGTAGCCATGCTGATGCCCACGGCCATCTTCGTGGCCCGTATTATAACACCCCAAGTACCATCGCTCGCGCCTGCCTCTGCTATCATCTCCACCCTGTGCCCCGACAAGGTCAACATTCATTTCACCCACGCCGCACACCCTTCAGATCTATCCCCACGCCTGCACAACTGCCTTGCCGGCGCTTCTCGTTTACATACTGGCACAATTGCGCCATTCTCCACCCTGAGCGCCTCACGGACTGCAGTTTCGGCGCATTGGCCCTGGCCCTCCACATCCTCGCTCCCTGATCTGCTCTGGTCTGGTCTCCTCTGGTCTGAGAGCCCCGCCTATCGTCCTGGAACTGGCTGCTCCCGTCGGCTGTGGGAATTGCAGTCTCATTGCTCCCGCCGCTGCTTTCATTCTGGCCATTGCCGGTCTCACCTGCTCGTGTTCCCATCCCATCCGCGGCGGCGTCCACGCACTGGAAGGCAGCCGTGCAGCTGAACTTACATCCGAGCAAGCCTACTGCGCCATCCTGGGCCGCCAACAGAGCCTCAACGCACGGGGTCCTGCCGCCCGCTACGATCCTGCCGCTTGTGTCTTTTTTAGCCATCCTGGCCTGTCAGGCACTGCGCGACGTAGTGCTCAACGGTAAGATTAGCGGGCTTGAGCGGGCGTCCTCTAGCACTCACTGCCCTAGTAGTTTACCACGCCGGCGGATTCGGTAATCACCAAGAGTCATCCGAGCCTCTAGAGGTAAGTCTGCTCCCTCTTCCTTGCATATCGCCCGCCTAGTCGTCGTCTGAATGACGGCCAATCCCACCAGTTCCCGCCACCGTGGGTGCGCCGTTGCCTCTGCTCCTTCATCCTTCTTCCCGTATTAACTCCTCTTCTCCGCAGTCATAGCTCCTCTCAAGCTCCATAGTTCTTTTCCGTTCCGCACTGCAGATTGCTTGCCCAGCCTTGCGCGTACTGGCCAGCTCTGGTCTCATGTCTCGCTCTCTTTGTCTGCCATGTAAGTCATGTCCGCCAGTCACATCGATATGCGGGTCGACGCGAGTCGCGTTTCACATCACATCGCTCACTTTCATTGCAGAACTGGTATTTGCTCTGATTCAATCTTGTTTGCTACGAGAGCATTGCTTCATTCCCCCGCGTTCGTCGCTAGAACATTATTGTTGTTATCTGAGTCGCGTTTGGCGAAAAGAGGGACCCACCGTGAAGAAGACAGACATTCAAAGACCCCCCTGATCCCCGGATGAATCGACTGTCCAAGCACTTTGATCGCCTGTCTCTGGGGAGACTTCTCTTGCTCATCTCATTGGCCACACGGCCCACCAGAACAGTCTTCTGTTCCTTCACACAATTAGCCTCAAGTGTGCACCTGTCGCAACACTTACAGCTGTCGAAATCGTATTCTCAGAACTCCAATCGAAACAATTCCTACGCCGCAGCTTGAATCCCTGCATGTTCCGCCTCAGTTTCTGGTTGGTGCTGGAACTAAACGAACTCATTCACTTCCCTTGACCTCAGCAACATCAAAACACCGTCAAGCTGGCCTGCACCGTAGAATCTAGCTATCAGGTGCGTCTTCTTTCGTACGTCGATGTTTTTCAAAGGCTTGCGGGCTCTGAGCCCCACTGCTACCTGCTGCTGCTGCCTGCGAAACGACCCCCATCCTGAATATGCCTGCTAATGTTGCCCACGAGTGCAGCCTAATAGCGACCGCGCGCCTTTCTCCGCAGGTGGCAATCGTCATAGCTCCGAACACTTTCTAGCACAGTACAATCAAGATCTAGGAAGCGGTCCGCTGGTCGTGCCAGCTGCGTGGGCTGCCAAGCTGTCGTCCATGTCTGGTTACCACAAGAACCAGGAGCAATACGTGTACGGTAAGTGCAGGTGCGCTGCGGCTCAGATGACGGGTCGGACAGGGCAGATGCCACCGCCTGGTCGGATGAACCCGGTCGGGTCCCACGTGAGCACCTTTAGCATTTGGACTGACCATCCCACCCTTCCAGACGCCGAAGCCACAAGACCGAATCAGGTTCCGAGCTACGCAGGCATTGCACAGCCTTCATTCGCCTCGCAATACGCGGATGCGCCCGCGCGTTTGTCCCATGAACCTGCGAACGTAGAAATGCCTTTTATCCCTAGTTCGACATACGAGTCACGCGGAACCGGCTTTCCAGCCGAATCCTCATTTATGGATGCAAAGCCTCATCATCCCGACCACTACACTCTCACCGAATCCGAAATAAGCAAGTCCATTTCTCCTTCGCAAGGTGTCGCTGGCTCTACCCTTCTCGTCCATCTCAGGACAACATACGACCTTGAGACAGAGCAGAACAAGTTCTGGGTCATGTTTGGCGCTAGAAAGTGCGTCGCTACACTTCAAAAGCTGGAGCAAGATGACGAGTATTACAATTACGCTCTCAGCGTCGAGGTCCCTCCGTTCCCGCTGACGAACTCGTTTGACCCTACGATGATGCTGAAGCTACAAATGGAGGACAGGAACGGACAACTTCAGAGCCAGCTCAACGCCGGTAGATTCACCTTCAATGACATGCCACAATACCAGGCGTCGCCAGAGGTCGCCAGACTGAAGCGCAAACATTCCACCGACTACACCGACGAACAGGACTACTCGGGACATGCGACCAAAAGAACACACTCGATGCGCTTTCCAGTGAAGCCGCGCTCGATGTCGGGTTCCTACTCAGCGGCATCGGTCTCGCCACTTCCCGCCCGATCATCGTTGTCGGCCGCATATGGATACGGCAGTGGATACGACATGACCAAGCAAACGAGCTACACTCCACAGCTCTCTCATCAGGGTCTGTACGCGGTTCCTTCTAGTGGTAGTATCGCACAGAATGACATGAAGCCGCCGCAAATGTCGCCAAACTTGCCAACCTATGGCCAATACAGCTCTTTGGGTCAGGGCGGTCGGAGCCCTGCTTCAATACCCGTCACCCCCACTCGGTCGACTGTACTCTCGTCGCCTTCGGTCGTCCCAACGCCCGTGTTGGTCCGCGCAACGACGCTTCCGCAATCCGCAAGCGCACCCTCCAGCCAGGCTTTCAATCCTTACTTGATGTATCCTACAAAAGCCGTTCTCAAAATCGAGGGAGATCTTGATTCCATGGTTGATGGATGGACACAGGATGAGCGAGACGCGCAACGAAGGCTCGTGGAATTCAAGAGATCACAGTCTGGAAGCACCATCACCACCTCTTTCGCTCCCATAACTCTTGAAACGAGACAACAACGGAGTATTTGTGTAAGCTGCATCTACTGGGAGGAGAAGGACGAATGCTTCATTACCAGCGTGGATACAATCTACCTCCTGGAGCAGTTGGTCAATGTGCGGTTTACTGTTGAGGAGAAGAACCGCATTCGACGCAATCTAGAAGGCTTCCGTCCTCTTACGGTATCGAAGGCAAAATCCGACAGCGAAGAGTTCTTCAAGGTCATCATGGGCTTCCCCAATCCCAAACCACGTAACATTGAGAAGGACGTGAAGGTATTTCCCTGGAAAATACTGGCGCATGCGCTCAAGAAGATCATCAGCAAATATGTAAGCCGTCTTTGTCTGCAATGTGCTCTATCAAACTCATCATTCCTAGACAGCAAATTACTCTTCCACGGCTGGCGCGGGCTCACATCCTGTAGGCTCTTCGAGCTATGTGCAGGTTCCTATCTCGCAAACGACAGGGGATGTTCATCGCAATACGTCGCCACGATCGCTTTCCAGCTCGGTAGCTTCAGCCGCGTACACTCCCAATATACACTCTACGAGCCATTCTCCGAACCTCAGAACGTCAGCAGGCATGGATCCATCAGCAAGCCACAACCTATCGATCGCGCCGCGTGGACCCGCGGGGCAGGTTATGAGTCAGTGGGGAACTGCTTCTCGTCACCAGGTACCGCAATACGCAACAGGACTTACTCAAGGACGCGAGTCTTGGGACTATGGCTATCTCCAAACTCATCCCGCGACGGGTGTGCCTGCGGCCGCGCAACCGATGCAAATGCAACGCTCAGACGTAACACCTGATCTGAACCAAATCTCAGCCGACAACCCATACCAACAATATGGTCAGCGTACCACACGAGTCTAGCAGGAGAAGTTCTGAGATAACGAACAAAGTGGAGAAGGCCATCTTTTCGTGCTCGACGATGGTGGTGAGCATGCACGTCGGGTGATCTACAACGTTCTCATGATCCTTTGGTGCCATACCCAAACCGGTATAGCGCACCTCCCTCCACACCATCTTCTCCTCGGTAGTCTGCCTTGCGTCGTACGCGTTGCTCTTCTCCTTACTTCGTTGAGTTTCCTTTATTATCGCTTAGTTTTTTCCAACTCTCGGCGTCAGCTCCGGAACTTTCCATCGGCTGACTTTGGATTGCATCATACACAATACCCCCAGCAGGCGGCGTTTGAGATATACATCGTTTCATCATGGATGTTTCTTATCAAGAATACCCTATACACTCATCGGGACCACGGCGTATGGAACTAGAGTCTGGTGGTGCATATTGGCATCGCATGACCAGGATCGCATATTGGACAGCATGATCTGGAACGGACGACACTGCATTTCACTCGGCGTTTGATCTGATCTTTCACCCTCTCCCTTCATTTATTCTGAATTTTGTTCTATCGTTTCTTATGCCCCGTTATGATTCGAATCACTCCTTCATGACTTTTCGGTGCTTACGTCATTTCTTGGGGCAGGAGCGAGCGGGCTCACGTATTAATAGATGCCTCAGGCATGGACAGCTGGATGGGCTGTGTTCGTTTCAGAGATGGTCTGTTATCTGGCTTTTTCTTCTATCTTCTATACCCTCGAGATTCCCCCCATTTGTACTCTTAATATACCTCCGACCATACTACCGCACGAGAGAGCTTACTTAGCAAGCAAGCACGCAAGCGCAGTTCAGCAACGCCCTTCTTCTTCTCTGATGTGCACCTTTCATGCAGACTTATCGCACGCGAGGTGGGAGTGCATGCGCCCCGCAGCGCCAGGCAACATCTATACCTCAAACGAGGGCGAGGTAACTAACTACCCACTCAATGGGCGCAGGCCTCCACACTGATGCCTGAGTGAGGCGCATGCTTCTTTCGCCCTCGTCCCGAGTCTACGGCTTACTTACCGGCTCTGTCGCATGGTGATGCCACAGGGTCGAAGCCTATGCGAGCACCCGTCGACCAGGCAGTCATTCCTCGCACGGCGCTGGGCAAGCCACCAACGAACAAACATCGTACCCACTGCCTTCAATACCCCAATTCCGTCTCGCATCCTCATCCTACAACCACAAACAATATCTCTATCACCCTGGGTTGTCTCCCCTTGTACATGCAGCATAGGTGGGTTTATCGATAGGGTAGAGTATGCGCGTTCGCGCACCGTGTGTGCTCGTGACGCAAGTGAGCCCCGCTGTAGTGTGGAGTCATATCGGCTCCGCGGATGCGCGAAGGATCAGTGTGGGCGGCTGTGCCCGTTTAGCGCCCGCGGTGTTGCTATCTTGAGTTGGGCTAGCCATGTTGAGGTTGGCAGGCGTGGAGATGTGCGGAGTCATATGGGAAGGGGACACGTGATGATAAGTTGTCTACGGGTCCGTGGCGGGTATGGTGGGGTGGAGGGAGTGAAGTGGGCTAGATGGAGGAAGGAGGGGCTACTTGGATGATGGGATGGCGTGATGATGTGTAATTCAAGGGCGTGGTGGGTTGCAAGTGGCGATGACGGGGTCTTTGAAGGGTAGGTTTTGCGTGAAGATGATGGAAGAGAGTGGGCTATGACAGTCTGCGGCATACGCGCGCTTGTGATGACTGCTTGGAAGGGAAGAGTGAGTGGCTGAGGTCAGCGAAGGAATCGTAGGATGACGTGCTTACTGTGGGCGTAGCTTGAAACACAGGTTTGCGGTGCGGTCGGAGGTCACTTCCGGGGTGGAATGAGATGAGCGTGAAGTCGAATTGTAGACGCGATTCACGTCGTGGCTTTTTAGAATGTCCCATGTGGATTCACACGTTGTTGGATGTTCGTTTGATGGATGATGTCCAGGAGTAGGAGCGGTTCTAGACGGTGATACGGAAAGATGGGTGTATACTGATGAGGACTTTACTGAGACAGTCCTCGGTCATTTTGGTACCACGTTGATGGAGTGTTGGTTCGAGATTCATGCTGCTGAATACCGTGACGGAAAACTGGGTCGTCATGTTCTGTGTATCTGCGGCAGAAGAATTCATAGATGATCCAGTCACCAAACGGCAGCATCGACGTACAGGCAGCACTATTTAAGACCCATTCTGCGCCTAAGGAACTTCTACAAAACATAAACAACCAAGCATTGCAATAAAACAGCTTTGTGAAAATCCAGCTAACAATGTCCATGAACTTTTTCAAGAAAGCGAATGATAAGGAGAAGGAGGGGGAGGAGACGGTCCTCGGGACTTCTCGCCAGCTTCCCGGGCCGGAGTCTGGAAGCTCTCGTCATACACCTATGGCTACGTCTCGACAGCTTCCCGTACCAGACTCTGGGACTTCCCGAGTTACGCCTATGGCTACGTCTCGCCAATTACCTGCGCCCGAAGCACCGAACAGCTCACGCCAGCTGCCTATCCGAACATCTCGTCAGCTTCCTGCGCTGGACACTTCGGACAGCTCGAGTCGCGCTCCAATGAAGACGTCGCGCCAACTGACTGCAGCTGAATCAAGCCACAGATCATCATCCTCGCGAGATCCGGAGTTGTCTAAGAGAAATTCATCGCGACATGTAACTACTATCGTCGAGGAAGAAACGACAACGACAACACACGAGTACACGCAGGAGGATTATCCGCGCCAGGAGGCTTCACGTAAAGAGGCAGTGCGGAAGGAGTCATTTCGGAGAGACTCCGAGCGTGAGGAATCGTCCCGAAAAGATGATAGGCATGAGGATGCATCTCGCAGAGATTCTAGGCGCGAGGAATCATCTCGGAGAGAATCCAGGCGGGAGGAGTCGTCTCGCAGAGACGGCAGGCAAGAAGAATCCTCTCGCAGAGGTTCTAGGCGGGAGGAGTCGTCTCGCAAAGGTGACAGGCATGAAGATTCGTCCCGTAGAGATACTAGGCGCGAGGACTCATCTTGCAGAGAGTCTTTACGAAAAGAGCCATCTCACGAAGACGTCAGGCACGAGGACTCGTCCCGAAAAGAGTCTTCTCGGAAGGAGTCTTCTCGGAAGGAGTCTTCTCGTAAGGAATCATCTCGCAAGGAGTCCTCTCGCCGTACAGGGCCTTCAAGGACAATAACACAGGTTACGACTATCACCCAAACTGCTGTACCTTCAAGGATAACAGAAGCGGGACCTTCAAACAGCAAGAGTAACCGCAAGGACTACGAGAAGACTACCGCGGCCAATTACGGAACGCAGGCTGCAAGGCAATCCTACAGTACGATCAAAGTTCAACATATGCAAATGCCGGCCTATGCTACCCAGGGTCTGACACAGCAGCAAATTGAAGTACAGCAGGTCCTGGCGACACAAGTTCCGTGCCCAGCGCTATTCCCCTGGCTTAAACAAAAAGTAGGATGGAGGTGCGAGGGGGGCAACCATTGGATGACGGACGAGCAGGCAGAACGCATTGCACGTGGAGAAGATCCCAGATTCGTCGGCTGCCAGGATGGTCCAGGCCCGCCGGGAAACGATACCAACTGGGGAAAGCGAGGAAGGCGAGCATTCCCAAGATTAGCAGGATCATTATCTGCCATGGTATCTAGAGGAGGTTTTGCGGGTGCCAGAGCTCAATTCTTTGGTGGCGCTGGAGATTTTGGTCGTGCTGGAGGATTTGGCGGTGGATATCCGGGCAATGGCAGATGGTAAACATTCTCTTTCCAGGACGGCTCATTCTTGTAGTTCTCTATAACGCAATTCAATTCCTACGTTCTATAAGTTTTCAACTAGCCGACCCTGCTAAGGTCAATGTCGCTAGACCCGTTCGGTGAAGAAAATTCGGGGTCTACAGAGTCATTCGCTGGCGTAAGACTGCAAGTGAAAGGAATTAGAGGGCCCAAGAAAGAGCTGGAATGGGTTGCTTGTGATGAATTGTGTTTCAAAAAGCTCCTCGAGTGTGGCGAAGATCCCGTGATATTTGGACACCAATCAGCTGAACAAGGTCCCAGGTCAGAAGATACCAGCTCAAAAACACCCTCGAAACGCAAAAATAAACGCGAAAAGGCACTTAAGCCAGCATCATCTGCAATTGACCAGTCTGGAAGAGAAGAACAAAGCGTTGACGGCACACGAGATACTATAAATGGAAAAAGACGGAGTACTTGCGTGAAGACGCGAGAGGAAACATCAACCCGAGAAAATTCACAAAGGGTGATAAGATCTAGGGCCATAGGTACTTGTCCGCGAAAATTTGCGTGGCTCAAGCAAGACTTCGGATGGAGGTGCAAAGAAGGCGACCACTGGATATCAGACCGACAAGCGGAGCGTCTTCAGCACGGCGACGACCTGAACGCAGTCGGTTACCAAACCGGTGTCGGACCACCAAACAACATGTTACCTATCGAAGAATTCATCAAAAACCCATGCTTGATAGGTGGTCCCATATCTGGAGAAGTGCTGAGATACATAAGCACGATGATTCAAAAAGGCCACAAGATCACCTATGAGCAATATTTATCTTCAGAGGCGTACGACTATCGAAAGATGGTCTCTCACCAACCCCCAGAACGACTGCGGTATCTCAACGAAACTGGCAGGACCACTCATAGAGGTATTCCAAACTGGGGCCAAGAGAAATCTAACAGCGCATGAAATTGAGCTGCAGAAGAAGCTGATTGAGCTTTATCCTTGTCCGCTAGGGTTCATATAGAAAAAGAAAGATCATTGGAGATGGCAGTGCGCGGGAGGGGACCATTGGATGACTAACGAAGAGTTTGAGCGCCTCGCTAGCAATAAAAATTATACGCTTAGGCATACGCGCGTAAGAGATAGCGACGCTATCTTAAGCGCAGGTATAGGCTAGGGATGAGGCATCGCGAGTGGGAGCATAAAGTGTAGTGGCAGTAATAAGAACCACGTCTGGATTTCCTTCCAGGAGCATTAGCGCAGTGAGGGAACTCAGTTGTGCGCATACGCAATAAACAAAAGCTGACTTGCTAAAGGCCACCGAAAAGACAAGTGTCTATTCGAAGAGCTGCTCGATCACGAGCGTGCTGTTGGCCATGTGGCAGCATTCAAACATGATGTATACAAACTTTGACACCGTATAGGTCTTCCGTGAATGCAACACATGCCATATTCTCCATGACGTCTCCCTTTCTTGCCAGCCCATTTCCCTGCGCTCTGGAATACTGCCTCAGCCAAACCAGTTTCCTCAGAATCCCGTCATGTGCATCCTCTAGGCAAAGCTGACCCACTCTTCCTTCTGTTCGACAGTGAATTTACTGTCGACTAGGCGGCGATTCGGCTGTCGCTTGCTATACTATTTGTATTGGGCGTTCTGGCGGAAATTATCGGTTTTGAAATGCATGTCGGAGGTGTAGATCTCGAAGGATGTCAGCTTTTTGGCCTGGTAGAGCAGGACGGCCATGGACGAGAACAAGTGGAGCATACACACCTTCAGGTTGCGAGCCTGCCTTCCAAGGCGCTTAATCTCATCCTGATGTTGCCCCAGGAAGCGTTTATCACCAAGCTTTTTGAGCTTCCGCTTGTTCTTGACCTCCGTGGGGCCCAAAGCGCGCGGAGCAAGGTAGCTGAAATCCTCACCGCGCAAGGCTAGACGCAACGCCATGCCATGCTCAACGAATCGCTGCGGCTGTGTAGCGTTGATGAGCAACCTAGACAGCGAGCAGTGCTGTTAGTTCCGGCAATTCTCTCTTATTTTCATGAACTACGTACCCTGGGAGGCAGAAGCGCACTTTGATTTTGGGGTTGCGCTCGCACGCTCGAAGAAGGTCCTTGAACAGCCCAGAGTGGCTCTGAAGCCAGAAAGTGTTGTTGAAAACCTCCAAGCCGGTGTCACTGTCGAATGTGACATTAAGCGGCCAATCAATTCATCTGGTATTGCAACCATTCGATAAACTCCTTGATAGAATCATCGAAAAATGTGTTCCCGGAACCGAATCGAATCTGGTTGAACTTGATCTCTAGGCCTTTGGTCTCTTCGCGAACTTCTTTGGAGACTAAGGCAAGCTGGTTCACCGTCTTGTTGTTGTCATCGACAAAGCGCCACGTGCTGCGGGAGGTGTCGGGTTGTGAGGAAGGTTATGTTTGCGCGCAACATTGCCAGAGATGATCATGCGGACGCGTCGTTTGTCGGTGGTGAGCGCATATTCCCATATCCTATTGCGCAGCTCGCCGGGAAGTTCCATGAGATGGACCATGCCTGCGAAGTTGGCAATATGGGTTGTGTGGCGCCGATGACGAGTACAGTTAGCGGTTGTGGGCGCTGATGGGGAGTACAGCTGGCGGTTGTGGGCGCGCGCAGTGCGAAAACAGAAGGCGCGGGGCTTAAGTGACACTTTGCGAGAGCTTGAAAGCTTAATCTGGAACAGAAAGATAATGGGGTGAGGGACCAATCTTTGGCAGAGCGCCCGGTTGACAGTCAATCCACCGTGCTTGCAATGCAAAAGCCTCGGTTAAAAACACAACAACAAACGAACTGCCGGAGATTCTTAGGTGAATATAAATACGTCTGTTCTACATGACCATGTTCATGCAGATCCAAGACTGTAGATTGAAACAACGATTTTGAGCGATCCATAAATGCCGATATCGAACCCATGTCTAGACACCAAACCCTCCCTCAGGTTGTGCCTCCCGAACACACATCTTAGGGCAATATTTATAATGAGATATGACGTTGAATCTATTTCTTCTGAATAGCAATAAATTTATGAAGCAGATGTTTTTTGAAGTACCTAGTCAAGACAAGTTCAGTACTGCGGAGTCGTCCGTAAAGGTGCCGCGCCTTTGTTCCTATATGATATCACGCTTTGCATAAGTAACCGCACAATTATTTACATGCACTTGCTCACCACCATCTCATTATGCAAGAAGAGCATCTAAGGGGCCGATTCTGCTAGAAAAGCTTTATGTGATGCCACCTCCCGTCGAGATTAGATCCTTGTTGACGGGCTAAACATGTACACTTTAGTTCTTGCTCGCGATATGCTCTGAGACCATGAACTATTAAATACATTAACTTCTACGCTAAATCCAAGAGCTACTCGGAATATCTTTGGCAAGAATACCTAGGTATAGCCCAGGCTGAGGTGCCTCACTTAATATAGTTTTCGTTCGTTCGTTCTCCTTCGATCTGATTAGTTCTTGACAGGCTATGGAGGATTTTACTGTACAATAGTATCAAGATTCAGATACGATTAAGTAGGCGATCGTCTGATACGTACGAGTCTGGATCTTTGCGTGACCTTCTAAATCTACAATGAATTTATCTAGTATCTGGGTCTTTCAACAGAGAATGTCACTTGGGCGTACATCAGAGGTGGATCAAGATTCCACCAGGCCGACTGTTCATTTGCGCAACAGCATGCGTAATCCGGTAGAGCAGTATGCAGAGCGAGGAGAGAGATATAGAGGAAAGACGTCGTGCAATGCCTCCCAACACAAACGATTAGCGCGAACCACTAATCGAATCTGGCACTAGCGTGCCTCCCAATCGCCTCACTGCCCTTCCAGGCGGGCCCGACTGCCTGGGTGGGTGCGATTGTATCATCACGTGATCACGTGGTCGCGGCGTCCGTTTGCCGCTACCTCTATCAAAGCCCCGCCAAATCCTTTTGCTTTTCCTCCACCACCCTCTTTCATTTGGCCAGTTTTTATTGCCAGCACGCGCGATGCGGTCGCGCGTTCTATTCTGTTGTTATCATGCTTACTCCCATCCAACATGGCGAGAAGCATCCGCCATTCAACATGGCAACGGTATACCCAGCAGCGCAACTGCCTGACCCGCCCTACTGCATACAGAGAAAGTGGTCACAGCGGCACAAAAGCCCATGGTTGGAGGCAACTCCGACCTTCCGTAAGCTGTCGCAAGGGGCACGAAACAAAGTGTAGGTGCTAGACCAAGCCGCTCCGGTCAGGAGCGCTCGCGCCTAAAACCATATTACACTGTGTTTATCATGGGCGGGGTCGTGAACAAGGAGGAGGTCTCAATTTCCTCTCGATCTGCGTCACGACTGTGCTGCGGTCGTTGGAAGTGCGTGCAGTTGCTGCCTCCTCTGGCCAGGGTTACCTTTTAGCTTCCGAATGTGGTGGTTCGGAACTCTCTTTGCTCTCCTTCCAGCCTTCAACATGGTATCCCTCCGATCAAATCCACGATGCACCGTACCTTCTCCATGTTCCTCCCATTCAACCTGGCGGGAACATCCTCCCGGTATACCCAGCGCACACCGGCCTACCCCGGCACAGAGCCTGCTGGTATGCCAACAGCGACAAAAAAAGGACTCGTAAGATGCTTCAAGGAGCATGGATTGTGTTGGCTGAGAAGGCTACTCCGGTCAGGAGTGCTCCCGCGTACTCTACCACTGCAGTTCATGTTTTGATGGGCGGGGTCATGAGAGGGGAGGAGGTCCCAGTGTCCTCTGCCGATCCTTTCATGCCTGTGTCGTGGCCTTTGGAGTGCGGGCCCCAGTGGCCGGCTCCTCTGGCTAGGGTATGCCTTCTAGCTTCTGAATGTGGTGATTCGGAAGTCTCTTTGCTCTCCTCTATCCACCGACTAACGACCGACGCACACGACCGACGAAACCGACCAGCAAACTGAACGACAAGACTGACCAAGAAACGTTTACGGACCACGACTCATTGACCACGACCCATTCACCACGACCCGCAACACCAACCAAACACCGCTATTCCCCGAACCGAACCTCGACCGCCTCCCACCTCCCGACCGACCGCCGCCCTCTCACTCTCGATCATCCGGCATGATCATCTCCTTTTCTTTTCACCGAGCGCCCTGCTGCTAGCGGGGCCTTGAGGAAGAGAGTATCTCCGCTGCATCCGCTGTAGACTTGCTTACCCCAACGAGTCGGTCCAGGATTACGTGTGTATCGATTCTGACTTGTTCCTCGTAGAAGATAGGAATATGGGTACTGACGACACTGGGGCGGCGCTCTGAGTCTGGGATTAAAACTTCGGGGCGGGTTACGTCGACAAGAGGATTCCTAGTGCTACTTATGAGCGCGCTGGGCTCGCCATCGAGACCTCCCGGCGCGCCCGTACGCTCTGCTCGCGGGCAGCTAGCTAGGCCGGCGTCACGAGTACTCATTCGCTTCTGCCCTGCACCCCGCCTCCCTCAACGAAGACTTCTTCGTCGAATCCAGCAGTGGGCAACTGTCTAGCGGACCACCTTCTGCGCTATAGATCCTCGCTACTGCACCCTTCCCGGTTTGTACCCACTCTTAAGAACCTGCGCCCCGTCGAGTGTCGCAGTATACCCCGACGTGCTCAAGAGCGTCGCTACCTCTGGCGCGCCTCTGCCCGATCGTACACCATGCTTAAGACCCGAGTCACGCGGCGATATGTTTCCTGTGCGTCACCAAGCCAGAGTCCTATAGGGTAACACATCGATGCGGGAGTCGCGGCTCTCGGGCAATCAGGCAGCTTCGTGGGAGCTGGAGAGGCACCGTGTAGTGGCGGTATACGCGATGTGTAAGGTCACTAGTGTGAACTGATGAGGCAGCATGCTGAAGACATGGACAAAGTTGGAAACGCTGTGGAACAACATAACACGTGTTTTCACGAAAGGTCTACACATAGTCAAAAGTGGGTATATATCATACATACGCCGCCCGCAGCCCCCTCCCACCAGCCCTCATCTCGACGCCTTCTCGTCACCAATCTGCCTCCTTAGATCCGCCAACACTTCATTCCTTCTCTCAAGATGCGACTGCAGGCCTTCCACTTGTTCCTTGACGGTGTCGATTTCCTCTCTGATGCCACTGAGCCCCTTGACTGCGCCGCCATCTCCGCTGTCCAGATCGCGTAACACGCCCCTCTTGTAGTCGAGCAGCATCTCCAGCTCGCGCTTCACGAGCGCCGGCTTACTGTCTCCTCTCCTGCCATGCCGCCTGTTCTCCGCCTCTTTCTCCGCTGCCGTGATCTTGTCCTCTAGCTCCTTGAGCCGCTTCTTCAACCGGACTTCTTCCCAGTCTTCCGTCGTGCGGCCGCCATGATCCGTACCTCGTGCTCTTGCGCCATAGTTATTCGCGCGGTCGCCCACGCCCAGGCGAGTTAGATAAGCGTCTCCAAACTTCGCCTTTCTACCCGTCGCAGTGTTATCGTCGCCGCGCTCCGCCCACCGGCTCCCCGTCCGCTCAACATCATAGTCGATATTCGCCTTCTCGAAACTCGCCCTTAGACTCGGCGGCACGCTCCTCGGGACGCGGAAACCCTCGCTCCGCTGATTCAAGATGTGCAGAAACGCCAGACACGCGTCCTTGCCCACATTCTCGCCCGCCTTGGGATTCACCAGGTTCCACGCAAACCGCACATCGCTATCCGGCACATTATCCAGCGAGTCGAACAGCGGCTGCAGCGTAGAGAACGACACGTTGCCGTGGGCGTCGCGGTTCGCCGTGTAGATCTCCTCGTACTTGGCCTTGTCCTGCGGGGACATGTACCAGTCGAAGCCGTCGCGCAGACCGGGCGTGTCGTCGTCGTCGTCGTCGTCGACGTGCTCGAAGGCCGGGAGTCCGCCTGTCATGGCGCGGTTCGCCTGGACGAGATGTGCTTTTGACTCTGGGACGAGCCAGTCTGGGAGCGTCTGGGGCACCTCGGATGTCTCCTGCACGGCTCTATTAGCTATGGTACTCCTCTAGCACCTGTATGGTAGCAGCGGGAAGGAGTGGGAAGCGGCGCACCCCATTGATCAGGTCGAAGATGAGGCGCATAGCCACGCAGAACTCCTCAAAATCGAGCTTGCCATCGTTGTCCACGTCCGCCAGATCCCACACGCGCTCGAGCTGGTCGTCGCGGAGGTGGCTGTTCTTGAGCACGGGCGCTGCTTGCGCGCCGTCGAGATGCGTCGAGCCCTGCGACAAGGAGCTGAAGATTTCCCAGTATTTTTCGATTTCGTCTTGCTCGATGCGTCGTGGTGCCATTGCGATTGACAGATGTGGACGGTGCTGTCTGGCTGGTCTTGGGGTTGCTGATGGGCATGTCATGGCGGAACTCGGAGCTCCTGGGGCACACGCCGAGGTTGGCCCGAGCCAGTTTCCTTGTCTCCCACCATCCGCGAAGCAATCGTACCCGTCAGTGTTGAAATGGAAACAGCAAAAGACACAGTGGAATAACTGTACATCGATGATATTAAGTTATATATAAATCCCCACCTCCATATTATCCACGCCGAAAAATCCGCACAAGGAAAAGTATCAAGAAACGAGGTTTCCACAGCCCATACCCAACCGACACCCTTCACCATCATGTTCAACCCATACGCCATGATACCCAAAGGAGCGAATAATTTTTTTATGTAATATGCCCATGTCATAACGCGCCTCAAATGTACAATGCTACCGCTAAAGAATGTCCACGAAGTGCACCCATCTCACTTACAACATGTTCGCCAGCTCGAGGTCGATCTGCTGGTTGAGGAAGATGCGTCGCTCGCCCGTGAGTTGCGTCTGCAGACGCTGCTCAGCGAGGGCAACGAGCTGCTTTTTGGTTACGCGGTCCAGATCCGCCTCCCGTAGGCAGTGTTGGACAGTCTCGATGATGGTCGCATCGCTAGGACCGTTCATCATGCCATTGAAGTTGACTGTGCTACCCGGTCGGGACTGCGCATAACCGAGGGGACTGCGTCCGCGCACTGGCGGCGTCGATGTCATGAGGTTGTCTGAGCTCTGGAAGCCTCCCATATTAGGTCGGCTGCTGTAAGGCGACTGGTCGTACTGGTCGCTCATCCCGCCCATAGACATGAGACGGCCGTTCTGTGGATTGTCTTGGTAGCGAGAGAAGTTCGAGTACGAGGATTGGCGCGCCTGCATGGCCTGGTAGGGGCCTGGAGACTGGCTCGGAGGCATGTGGGAGATGTGGTGCATATTGGACATGATGGTGGAGGCGGGCTTGACCGACGAGTACACAGACTGTATGTCGTTCATCTCGTAGCCGTCGTCTTCATACCCGTAAACGCTCTTCTCAGATTGCTGTCCGACTAGACCACGACGTCCAGGAAGGTTATTGGAGGCTGCATAGTCGTCCCATCGCTGGAGTGGAATGCTCTTAGGGTCGAAGCCCTCGTCGTCCGTGGTGAGCACTTTCTTGTTACCGCCCTGTTCTCCGATGACAACACGCGTGTTACCCCACGAGAAGTCGTCTTGCTTCCAGAAAGAGTAGATCGGGAGGACGAGAGAATAAATAGGGAAAGCAAGGATATAAATCACCATCCAACCGACGTGCTGCCACTGTCGCTTGATGATGAAAATGACGGCCTGTAAACCGTACACAGCTCCAAGGATAATAATTGAAAACATCGGGAACTGGCCTGTCTTGGAGGCGACCATATAGACGAGATATACGAGGTACGCGCACATTGATGGAAGAATGACGGTACCGAAGAGGTCGATGAACACCACGAATCGCATGCTGAAGCAGCAGAAACCGCACATGTCCTTAAGGAGCATCAGTTCAGCCAGGTTGTGAATAGTAGAGTTGATCCAACGACGTCTTTGCGAAAGCAAAACGCTGAAAGACTCAGGAGCGGCCGTGAATGCGTAAGCGTCAGGGATAAATTTGTAGGACATGTTCGGGAAATGCTTCGTCATGAGCGTCGTCAGGAAACGATCCTCACCCAAAGACAGAAGGTTTTTCTTGTGGAGAGTGTCCACGACACAGTCAGAGTATTCCTTGATGACCTTATCGGAGATGACGAGCGGTTTGCCCTTGTCAGCGGTGCGAAGTCGGTACATGCAGAAACTGAGGTGGGTCAGTGGCATTCAGAAACGGGGGCGCAAGCTGGGGAACTTACCATCCAGGCAAACAGGTAACACTGCCGAACAGACTCTCAAATGCCTTGGAAAGGTGATGAGAAATGTAGTATTCGTAGACTTGAATCATAGTCCACCAAGACTTGTCTTCATTTTCCAAACTGGTCTCGCCACAGATACCGGCGATCTTAGAGTCGTTGGCACAGCTTGCAACAAGTCGGGTAAGAGCATCAGGCCTGACCATGGTATCGGCGTCAACCATGAGGACATATTCATACAGCTCTGGATCCACCCCGATGATGTTGTTGATCTGGTGGAACATTTCCAATTCGAGTGGATTCATCGCGGCGCGGAAGTGCACACGGTTGAGGAAGCTCATGAGCAAGATCTGCGAGTCTCGTTTTCCACGGTTGCCGGGCTTGGACTTGCTCTGTTCCGTTTCCTTGCCCATCTTGACAACGACAATGTAGGGAACGACGTTGCCTTCGAATTCGTACAAGCCAGAATAGACCTTTCCGTAGTTGAGTTGCTCACTGCCCGTGCCGACGGACTTGAAGGGAAGCGCCGGAGGGTCGACTCTAGGATCTACGCCGAGAATGTCCAAAACGATCTTGGGCGTAGGGCGGTCATTACCACCACCAACAATCATACCGTCGCAAATGACGCAGATGAGCTTCCGTTTGTTGTCATAAGCCAAAGCAGTAAGCGAATCCAAGCCTTTGCGGAGCTGGTCTTCACCCTCAGTGTAGGCGGGAACCTGGCAGATGACAAACTTGTCCTGGTTGGCAGGGCGTCGTTTGGATCCAAGCTGAAGCGCAGCCAAGAATTTGATAACAATGACGGCACAAAGGATGATGGTGACAGCGAGGAGAATGTAATCGTTGACCCGGCACTTTGGCGTCTTTCGGAAATCCGTTTTGCCAACGTAGAAAACGTTATCTAAGCACTGCATATGGTACTCTTGGGCCGTTTTGTTCAGGGTGTTGGTAAACTGTTCGGTGATGTCTTGGCCGGCAAATTGCTTGACCATGTCCTCAAAGTTCGGATCCAAGAACTTGTAGGCGGTGTTGCCATCCATCCTGTCTTGCGTAAAGAAGTAATCCTTGAGATCGTAGACTTTGTCGCCCATTCGGAACCAATAGTGCTGCAGATCCCTACCTTCGTCTTCAATGACCTTGGTATCCCATACCATGTCACCTTTCCTGAACTCTCTAATCTTCGGCAAGAAGACATTGGGGTACCAGTCGTTCTGTTTCAGCTTCGCACTATCTGGACGGGTCGTTCGATTACCAGACACATGCTCGGCCTGGGGGTTGTCTAGTGAGCCGTTATTCGCAAATTGGAGGAGATAGTTAGTGACCAAATTGGGGCAAGCCAAGTACAGAGGAGGGCGGATGTATGGATCCATGTCGGCGCCACCCAAAGGCTGCATGTTTTCCGTGGTGATTTTCGTTCGGGAGTCACTGTGCTGAACTTTCCACCAACTGGAAAGGTCATAGACTACGCCGTGGTGGCTCACAAAGAAGTCGTTGTCGCCTTGGTGATGAGAGACTTCTTTACGGCTCCAAACTTTGTCTTTGTTGGGGCAAAGAAGTTTTCCAAAGCCGATCATGTAGAAGACAATGGCGGCGTTGATAAGAAGGATGAGGAACACGAGCACAACTTTCTCTCGCCACGCCATGCGTATATCAGGGCGTTTCATACGACCGACGAACTTGAGGAGAGGCGAAGGGATCCAGAAGGTCAAGGCCCATACAAAAGCCACCCAGACCTTTCTGGTGAAAGTGGTGGACGTTTCTGTGATGACCATGTTACCTCCAGTCTCGGTGTCGTAGTATGTGACACCTTTGTCATCGTCACCCTTCGTTCCAAGGCCATAGTCACCCGGTCTTCCAGCGAGTGTGGGTGCAGTGGTAGGTGCAACCGATTTCGCATCGAAAGCTGGACCCTTTGCACCTAGAGTGGCAGTGCTCTGCTGAGGCAAGATGGCGGTGCTCGCCTGTGGGCTCGTCTCGGCCAACGGTGGGAAGAAGCCGCTTCCCATAGCGGGGTTGTTTGGTCCATAGCCACCCTCGAGACCACCAGCACCAATCATACTGCCCAACATATTCGCACCGGTCAGATCTTGTGCTTTGAGATCAAGTTGGTTTTCTGCTTCCCACCAGGTGCCCTCTCGCACCCAGATTCGCTGGTGACCTACGACAACTTCGCCGTTGCTCCAGCCTCGTTGCAGAACCCAACTTTGGATACCATCCTTGCCGTCCATGCAACCTAGGACGTGGTAGCGTTCGTAAAACTCGTGGTGATCGAAGTCGGCTGTAAAGTCGGACGAACGATTGCGGCGGTTGGCCCATTCAGGTAGTCGCCATTCCCGTAGCTGTCTTGACACGGTTGCAGCTGACCAGGTGGCGTTTACATCTTGAGTGAGCTTCGCAGGATTGACATCCGTCGGGTGCAGAGCCAGATGGAACCAGACTCTGCTTGTAGCTAAGACGGTAGGTAAGTCCAGTCTGTTGACCGCGGCGCTACCAAGAGTGATGCCCTGACCTTCAATGGGCATCAAGACCTTCCTGATGAAGTTGGTCTCATCTGTGATTTCCAAAGCGACTTGCTCCAGGACACGCTCACGTTTTTCAAGGTCCATTTGGTGTTGACGGAGAGCTGAGCCCTCCACGCCAAGCTCAACTTCGCACTCCTGAATGGCGTGACGCATGCCTTCCAGTACTGATGCGCCTGCAGGAGGTATGTCGACACCGTCTTCCTTCATCTCGGAATTGATTCCCTCGGAGTCATCGAATACGGTGCGCAGAGCGATGGCCTTTCCCACGGCCTGGCTGGGAACCTCGACTACGGTGATGTTGACAATGTCGCCTTCCTCTTCTTCTGAGGGTGGCGTCACATGACCACCTTGGCTGCCAGCTCCCATTCTACCAGTCCGAATGTCCTCTTGGATGGTGGAATTGGCATGCATGACAAGGTAGTCGACGATGGCTTCATATATGCCTCCAATGGCTGTCGCACGGTCATTATCGCTCAACTTATGCCCTAACAGAGAGGGGTCAATATCCAGTAGGGCGGCGCAATCATCGCTGATAGACCGCACCGTGTCTTGGTCGACATCGTAGCCAATTGTGTTGCCGAGCTTGAGCAAGCCAGCGAGACAGCTGATCAGGTTGTTGAGTGACTGGCCTTTGATACCGATGGCCTTGAGATTGGCACGGAGATCCTCGGCGGCAGCGGCATCGTCGACATCTGGGAGATAGGAGGGCGGGTCATAAGTGCCGGATCGGTTGAGGAACTTGTACTCGGAAGGGTGTCCCAAGCCTAAGAAGTCTCGCTCGGCCTTGCTTGCAGAGCTAGAGTTCAGATAGTAGAAGACGTCGAAGGCGCGGAACCCAGGCCGCGCAGGGATGTTCAGCAGACCATTCTGCGTGTCCAGACCGCTGGTGGCAAGCCGGATCTCGGCATTCACCAGGTTGCCCTGCAGGTTGATGGTGAATGTGGTGGCTAGGGCAGAGTGGCGAGGAAACGAAGGGTTGTGCGGTGTCACGCAGTGTGTGAAGGCGCGGAGGACTTCAAGTGCAGTCCAGAAGCTGATGGGCACAGCCAGAGGCAGGCCAGACACAAACGGAGACAAGGTCGAGGGACTGGATTCGTGGAGGGAGCTGCTGCAGTTAGCATGGAATCACGACCCTAGGCCTCAAGCAAAGACGTACCCCAACACAATGCAGCCATCCTCAGCGCGGCGGCGAGCGTGTTCCCACGCCTTTCGGCCCAGCTCCAAGTCGACAGTGCCGCCAATGCGGCCATCGATGTTGCTCCGCGCGTTGACCCACGTGTTCACTACCAGGCTCGTGCTTGCCTCGAGGTGAAGAGGCTGGTTCGTCCGGAAGCACGTGTTCAGGTTGTTCAGGAGCGTGGTCGTAGACACCTGTGTGGAAGTATTGTTACCAGAGCGCGCCGCGGCATTCGACGTGGTCGAGTAGACCGACATGCGCGAGTTGTTGACAAAGCTCATGGCGGTGGTGGGCTGGGGTGCGAGCCCCGGGAGCGAGTGAGGTGGTTTTGTCTTCGATGCGGAAGGCTGAAGCTCTAAAGTGGCAGCGGCCGGCAGGTGTAACGACGGTAGAGGGTGATTTGAGCGAGCGTATTCACAGGCTTCGGACTGGTGAGGTACGGGACGAAACGGGTAGAACTCGGGCCCCTGGTCTCACTGCTTCAGTGAAAGGGCGGCGGCAAGGCCTAACGAAGGTGCAAATTAAACGATTGTAGTGAAGAACGAAGGCAACAGCAGCAGAAAGCACCTTCACAGGCGTCGGAGCAGCGATGTCAGATGTTTGTTAGCAGAGAAGTCTCCCATTCCTGCACCCCCTGTCTGCCTCGCCTCAGAGCCGTTGTCACGAAAATAAATTACCACTTGGCGCATCGATTGAGGGCGATCGCAGCTGGGTCATTCGCCCCGATTACTTTAATGTGTTAATGTGGCGCGACGGGGGCCGTCGTTGCAGCGGCCGAGGTCTTGTCTCACAGCCCCCTATTTTTAGCGGCCTTTGGTTGTTTGTTTTGCATTTTCTCGTCTCACGCGTCTCGATATCGAGGAAGTACGAGGTGCGAACGAGTAACCTCAGCCTGCGCCTTTTGCGAGCGACGCAGCATCCGCACCATGCTGTCGACTCGTAGTCAATGTCAAGCTTCGGGACTGATCTAGCGCTACCGTGTGGTTGCGGGTCGGCGTACGAGTGCGCGTCAATACTTGGGACCCACTATTGATGCATTAAATTTGCTCCGCTTGGATTCGAGGGGCTTCGTTCTGGGGTCATAGAAAGGATGGGTTATCGATATAATCGACGTCATGAGGACATTGAACCCTTCTGCTGGAGCTAGGGTGTATTCTACGAAAAGGAGCGCTTGGCGATGGTCAATTTTGCAGTGCTGTGTGGCCGGTCAGGCGTTCGCTCAGCCCCCGCTGCGACCACCACCATGCATCGTCCAGCTGCTGTAGTGCCTTCATGTTCATTGTTCAGCAATGAGAGAATTGCGACACCAGCCATCGCTGTCCCCGCACCGGATGCTGTCAATTGTACCAGACGGTAGGAGATCGAATAGCGTACAGGCGGTCGTCACGTCCGGCTAACCCGGCGCTATTTTAACTGACGACCCTCTGTAGCTGTTAGCTCATTCTCGCAGATGCTGCGTAAGCCAGTTTCAACGCTGGTAGGGATAGCGTCCCAGCAACGATGAGCCGCAGCGATCTACCCCAACCTTGGTACGAACCCTGGCCGCTCGCCCCCTTTGATTTTCACACGTGTGGTCTCGCTGCATCGTGTCGTGCTGCTCAGCATTATCGTGAGGTTACGTGAGTGGTGAAAAGCAGTGGATCGCCTGTCTCCGCCGATTGATCACGAGTTTGTTCGCGTCGCATGAAAAGCATCAGCGAGAACGTGCTGTTTCTCGCCGTCGCCAGGGCCCGAGCTCTGCGCCCGAAACGGGAGTATCTTACGCCGTTTTAAATTCTATTTTAATGGGAGGCCGGGGCACGGTCCTAAAGCGGCGAGGTCCACTCGCTACCGCGTCGAAAGGCACTCCAAGCCGACAGCCCCCGGCAGCTCGCATCAGTCTGTAGGGCCCTCTTTCGTCCGACCGACCCTTTTGACACTGGCGACGGCTCTGTTGTTGCCGCAATTTACCTTCGTTTTTTGTATTTTCACCGTCTCTGAACACTCGCTGTAATAATCACATCCCGGGCCCGTCGCTTGCGCTCGCGTGCATCTGTGTCTCCTGATTCTGTTACATTCCGGTCCAAAAACACGACCAGCGTCGATTGCACCCAGCACGACTCAACCGCACTGCAGCTTTGCACCATAGCTGCCTGACATCCACACTCGCTCAACGCTCCCGCGGGGACGCGTCCACCGCAAATGGCCAGCAGCCAGTTCGGGGGCAACATGCCCCAATACATGCAGCCATCGCTGCCGGCTTTGGGGCAGCACCTGCAGTCCGATACCCACCTTACGGCTCATCTGGCGAGCCGCTTTCATGCCCACCTTCCTACCTCGACGCTCTCTTCGCACGCCTTGATTTCTCTCAACACGTACACAGACTCCAGCCGGGGACCCGAGGGTGGCAAGGATGGCAGCGCTCAACAGGCCGCCGAGGACATGGCACAGCGGGCATATGCGCGGCTCGGCCTGCGATCCGAGGACCAGGCGGTTGTGTTCTTGTAAGTGTCCTTCCAGACCCACGGGACGACAGTGGAGACTGACAGGTGACAGGGGCGAGTCGGGCGCTGGGAAAACCACCATTCGCGGACACATGCTGAGGGCTTTCCTCTCATATTCTGCGACGCCGTTGTCCAAGAAGATTGAGCACGCCAACTTCATTTTCGATGCATTCACGACTACCAAGTCGACCACGACTCCGTCAGCCTCCAAGGCCGGCTTGCTACTCGAGTTGCAGTACAAGACGGCGACTTCCCACCATGCCACACTCATTGGTGCACAACTCCTGGCCCATCGTCTGGAGCGTAGCCGCATTGCGTCCGTACCGACCGGCGAACGCAGCTACCACATCCTCTACTATCTTCTGCAAGGCACGAGTCTGGCCGAGAAGAAGCACCTAGGCCTGGACATGGTAGGCGACGGCGCCGTAAACCGCGCCTCGCTCCAAGCCAACAAGCGATGGCGTTACCTAGGGCATCCTTCACAACTCAAAGTGGGCATCGACGACTCGCGAGGCTTCCAGGACTTCAAGACTGCGTTGCGTAAGCTAGAGTTCTCGAAGCAGGACATCGCCAGTATCTGCGAAGTTCTGGCTACTATACTCCACATCGGCCAGCTGGAGTTCGAAAGTGGCCAGTACACGACCCCCGCAGCCGGCGATAGTGGTGGTTATTCGCATGAGGGTGGCGAGAAGATCACTCTGGTCAAAAACAAGGAGGCCCTAGAGCCCATTGCCCGTTTTCTCCAGGTCAGCATCTCCGAACTAGAGCAGAGCCTTCAGTACAAGACGAAGACGATTTACCGTGAGCGTGTGACGGTCATGCTTGACCCCAGCGGCGCTCGAGCAAATGCCGATGATATGGCACGCACTCTGTACTCACTCCTTGTGGCCTACGTCACGGAGCAGGTAAACTCAAGGGTTGCTGCTTTGCCTGACGAGGTCAACAACTCCGTCTCCTTAGTCGACTTCCCAGGCTTTGCCCCTTATTCAGGCACCGGTTGCAATCTCGATCAGCTGCTCAACAACTCTGCCAACGAGTTCCTGCACAACTACTACACCCAGACTTTCTTCGATCGTCAGATGAGAGAAATTGAGCAAGAGGAGATCAATCTACCGCAGATCCAGTACTGGGACAACACAGAGGCCAAGACAGGTCTCTTGAAATCTGGCAACGGGCTACTTAGCATCTTGGACGACCAGACTCGACGCAATAAGACCCACATGGAGTTCTTGAACGCCATCCGCAAGCGTTTCGATGGCAAGAACGACTCCATCCTTCCCGGCAGCCTCAATGTTACCCAGCCTGGCAGCAACTTTCCGACACCTAACACGTCTGTTACGTTCACGGTCCGCCATTTTGCCGGCGAGGTCGAATACAACACGGAAAATTTCATGGAGGAGAACGCCGAAATCATCTCGGGCGACATGATGAATCTTCTGCGATCTTCTCAAAGTTCTTTCATTCAGGAGCTCTTCGGTCAGGATGCTTTGAAGAAGGTAACCCACCCAAAGGAACGCTCTGCCATCATTCAAGCTACTGTCAGCTCTAAGCCTATGAGGATGCCCAGCATGGCACGCCGGAAGACAGAGAAGGGTGGTCGTATGGGCCGCCCAGTCAACGTATTTGAAGATGAAGCGGCGAGCGATGCTGAAAGCACGGTTTCCGGCTCTAAGAAGGGCGATGCGGCGAAGCAGACGGGGGCCGCCGGCCAGTTTTTGAGTTCTCTCAAGACCATTGAATCCTCGTTGCGCAAGGCCAATCCCTACTTCGTCCTCTGCTTGAAACCCAACGATAGGAGGATCGCCAACCAGTTCGACAGCAAGTGCGTGCGAATACAAGTTCAGTCACTCAACATCGCCGAGATCAGCCAACGGCTTCATGTCGCCGACTTTAGCGTATTCTTACCATTTGCTGAATTCCTCGGTCTCGCAGAGACAGACAGGGCAGTTGTGGGCAGTGAAAGGGAGCGAGCGGAAACCGTGCTCGACAGCAAATCATGGCGTGAGAACGAGGTGCGCGTCGGTACAACAGGTGTCTTTTTGAGCGAGCGATGCTGGTCCGAAATCGCCAATGTCGCTGATATCTCACCTCCGGCTCGTGGTATCTCTGTCGGTGAGGATGCTTTCACCCCTGACGCCCCTCGATCGTTTGGCGATTCTCGTTCTGGCCTTCTCGCTCCTTCACCCGGTGGTTACTACCAGGACAAAGGTGGGGCCTATTTTGGCAGCAAAGATGTCGACGCACGGTCCGAGGCTCCCTCTGCTATAACCAGTGGTGGCGACATGTTTCATGGCTTGGAGCAGCCCAAGGTCATTGATGAGAAGGCTGACCCAAAGGAGATGGAAGAGGTTGATGCCCAGCCTGTCTCTGGCAGCCGCAAGCGCTGGGTTTTCGTGACTTGGCTCTTAACGTTTTTCATTCCTGATTTCGCCATCAGGTACATCGGGAGAATCAAACGTCCAGACGTGCGAATGGCCTGGCGAGAGAAGTTGGCCATCAACATGCTTATTTGGCTTTCCTGTGCTTTCGTCATCTTCATCATGGTTGGCTTGCCAATGCTCATTTGTCCTACCCAGCATGTCTACTCGACGGCCGAACTGACATCGTACGACGGAAAAGACCACGACGCGTACGTCGCTATCCGTGGCATTGTTTACGATCTCGGAAAGTTTATACCAGCTCACTATCCGTCCATCATCCCTGATGCTTCTCTTGAGAAGTATGCTGGCAAGGATGCGACCAACCTCTTCCCAGTGGATGTCTCGGCTCTTTGCCAGGGTGTAGATGGTTCAGTGCACCCCGGTCTCAAGCTCGACTTCAGGAGCTCCAACTACACACAACAGACCAATTTAGTCTCCACTACCGATCTCAATACCAAGTTCCACGACTTCCGAGCATTTTGGAACGATACCAGGCCAGATTGGTGGTTCGAACAACAAGTGTTCCTCAAGGCCAACTACATGAAAGGTCGGGTTGGCTACAGCCCCCAGTACCTCAAGACTTTGACCAAATCCGGAAAGTCCATCGCTTACATGTATGGCAAAGTCTATGATTTTACCGATTACATTGTGGGTGGTCGTTCGATACAGCCACGCGAGGACGGCAAGGCCTGGGCTGACAACCTGAACCCGAACACCAACTTCATGGACGCGTCCCTAGTCGACATCTTCCGGGTCCAGTCTGGTACTGACGTGAGCAAGTACTGGGAAGGGCTCACTTTGAGCGCCAAACAAAGGAGTACCATGAAGACCTGCATGGATAATCTCTTCTATGTCGGTGACGTAGATACCAGAAGTTCCGCCAAATGCGAGTTCGCGAAATATTTCTTGTTGGCCATTTCACTTGTCCTGGTTAGCGTTATCGGGTTCAAGTTCATTGCCGCGCTCCAATTCTCGAGGAAGAGTGTCCCAGAGAACATTGACAAATTCATTATCTGCACTGTTCCCGCGTATACCGAAGACGAGGATTCTCTTCGACGGGCCATCGACTCAGCAGCCCGGATGAAGTACGACGACAAGCGCAAACTCATCGTCATCATATGTGACGGCATGATCATCGGACAAGGCAATGACAAGCCCACCCCGCGCATTGTACTTGATATCTTGGGTGTTCCTGAAACCACGGATCCCGACCCTCTGAGCTTCGAGAGTCTTGGTGAAGGCCAGAAGCAACATAACATGGGCAAGTGCTACTCCGGTCTATATGAGGTGCAAGGCCACATCGTGCCATTCTTGGTGGTGGTGAAGGTCGGCAAACCATCGGAAGTCTCCAAGCCTGGTAATCGCGGAAAGCGTGACTCTCAGGTCCTTCTTATGCGATTCTTGAACCGGGTCCACTACAACCTTCCTATGAGTCCTTTGGAGCTTGAGATGCATCACCAGGTCCGGAACATCATCGGCGTCAACCCCACTTTCTACGAATTCATCTTGCAGATTGATGCAGACACGGTTGTCGCCCCGGACTCAGCCACTCGCTTTGTTGCCGCCTTCCTCCACGATACCCGTCTAATTGGTGTGTGCGGAGAGACGTCTCTCACCAACGCGAAACACTCGTTTGTCACCATGATGCAGGTTTACGAATACTTCATCTCGCACAATCTTACAAAAGCCTTCGAAAGCTTGTTCGGTTCGGTCACTTGTCTTCCGGGTTGTTTCTCCATGTATCGCATCCGTGCCGCCGAGACTGGAAAACCTTTGTTCGTCAGCAAGGAAGTGTTAGAGGCGTATCAGGAGATTCGCGTCGACACACTTCACATGAAGAACTTGCTGCACCTAGGAGAGGATCGATACCTGACCACGCTGCTTCTCAAGTTCCACTCCAAGTACAAGACGAAGTACCTCAACCGGGCTCATGCGTGGACTGTTGCCCCCGACAGCTGGGCGGTGTTCATGTCTCAACGTCGTCGCTGGATCAACTCTACGGTACACAATTTGGTGGAGCTCCTCCCGCTGCAGCAACTTTGTGGATTCTGCTGTTTCAGTATGCGCTTTGTCGTCTTCTTGGATTTGCTCTCGACGGTCGTCATGCCGGTCACCGTCGTTTACATTGGGTACCTGATTTACCAGCTGGTCGACAAGCCCGGCGTAATCCCTATCACTGCATTCATCCTCTTGGGTGCAATTTATGGTCTTCAGGCTATCATTTTCATTGTTCGCCGCAAATGGGAGATGATTGGCTGGATGATCATCTACATCCTGGCCACTCCAATTTTCTCGTTTGGTCTCCCACTCTACGCTTTCTGGCACATGGACGACTTTTCATGGGGTAACACGCGTGTCGTGCTGGGTGAGAAGGGACAGAAGGTCATCGTTTCAGACGAGGGCAAGTACGACCCGAGCGTCATTCCGAAGAAGAAGTGGGACGAGTACCAGGCAGAAATGTGGGAGCAGCACACGATGCGCGACGATCGGTCCGAAATGTCTGGCTTCTCGTACGGCACAAAACGATTCATGGCTATGAATGGCAGCGGCTCTGTTGCCGGCTCTGAGTACGGGCAAATGCCGCCGTCGCGACCAATGTCTCACCTCGATCTGCCACGCTACGGCAATGGATCTCGCATGAGCCTAGCTCCGAGCGGCTACGGGGGTTACGACCAGAACATGGAAATGGGTAACCTCCTCGGGATGCCCTCTGACGATGCGGTCCTGGCGGAGATTCGCGACATTCTTGCGTCTTCGGATCTCATGACTGTGACGAAGAAGCAAATCAAGTTGGAGTTGGAGAAGAGGTACGTTATACGGCATAATTTAATCGCGCCTTGAAGCATACTAACAAGATTCGTAGGTTTGGAATGGATCTTACTCCGAAGAAGGCCTTTATCTCTAGCGCTGTCGAGAGCCTCCTCGTCGGCCACACGCAGTAACGGCATCAACAAACACGCATCAGTTCCGTAGCAGTGCAACCTATTTAGTCATTCACGATTGTATGGCACAGCAAAAGTCGCTTCATCTTCATTCCTTTGACCTTCTTACCTTGTTTCGCGGGCCGTGGGAAGGCACACTTGTCTATATACAGCTACCTAATCTCGCCACTTGAAGCATAGCATTCCCTTTGGATTTTGGGGAGAAGGAACTGGGCGTTCTCAACGGTTGGTCGGGTTTGATATTAGGGTTGTATGAGTGGTTGCATAGTCTGGGTAGATGGAAGGGTAACCAAATAATAATCGAATAAGCGTTCGTGCTGTTTGACTCATAGCAGACCGAAGTTCCGTCGTGTGGATCAGAGAATGTGAATACGAGACTGAGTCAGAGGAAAGTTTCGACTGATGCTCAGTAGGCAGTGCAGGTATCCAAGGTTCGTCGAAGGAGTGTGCGGCTTGGCGCGCCGTCCGCAGCCGCAGAACCCCACCAGCGATGGATGGATTCGCAAACAGAGCAATTTCGACACCCTCTGTGCGCTGACCTCACCACCCATAAATACCAGACGCTCGCTCGTGAAGCTCTCGAACGCCACTCTGCAGACCCACCTGCGCATCTTTTAGCGGGTTTAATATTTTAATACCACGGGCGCGCCCGCCACTGAAGTGTGTGGATTGACCCCGCCACCAGGCCCCGAAACCTCACTCGTTGTACTTGGGTATTTCAGCACTTTCGCCAGCCCAGTCCTTTCGCACACGCGCGCACTTCGAGCCCATTCCAGCGGCCTATACTCTCGACCTCACACGCATACCCTATACCAATCAAAATGCCGCCCAAGAAGAAGGGCAACAAGAAGGCCCAAGACGAGTGGGAGGCCGACCTGGGCGAGTCCATCGCTCCCCAAGATGGCGCCGCCGAGCCCGCTGCTGCTGCTGAGGAGCCCGCCGCCGAGGACGAAATCGCCGGCGGAGGCCTCATGGCTGCCCTTGCGAAACGGGGCAAGAAAAAGGGCAAGAAGAACCAGCAGCAAGACTGGGAAGCTGAGCTAGGCGAGGATGCGACTGCTGACGGTGCGGCCGATGGACTTGGGTCCAAAGCGCCGGATGAGGCAAACATGGACGATGACGATGTATTTGCAGGCAACTATAAGCCGAAAAAAGAAAAGGAGGAGCCGAAGGAGGAGCCACAGAAGCCGGTGGGAGACGATGCGCCGAGGGTGAAGACCAAGGCGGAGAAGGAAAAAGAGAAGAAGGAGAAGGAGAAGCAGCGCAAGAAGGAGATGGTATGTTGCCCCGTCACTGCGTCATCTTCTATTTGTCCGGTTCTAACGACGCCTCCAGGCTGCGAAGAAGAAAGCCAGTGGTCCCGCAAAGACCGAAGCCGCGAAGCCTGCCGACACAAAGGCTGCCGCTCCCTCTCCCTCAGAACCCGAACCCGCTGCAGCTCCCGCGCCCGCCGCTGGTGGCAAGAAGGGCAAAAAGCTGCCCGCCCATCTTGCTGCCATCCAGAAACAACAGGAAGAGCGACGGAAGAAGGAGGAAGAATTGGCCCGCATCGCAGCCGAAGAAAAGGCACGGATAGAAGAGCTCGAACGTCAGGCCGAGGAAGAAGAGAAGAGGAGGGCAGAGGCCAGGGCGCTCAAGAAGCAGAAAGAAAAGGAGAAGATTGAGCAGCTGAAGAAGGAGGGCAAGTATCTGACCAAGGCCCAGAAGGAGGCCAAGGCTAGGAACGAGCTGCGTCTGCAGCAAATGCTGGAGAGCGGAGCCGCCAAGGTTGACGCGCTCGATGCCCCTCCCGACGAGAAGAAGAAGCCTGTTGACCGTAAACCGCAAAAGAAGAAAAAAAAGACGCAGGCCGAACAGCAGAAAGAGAAGGAGGCAGAAGAGGCAGCCAAGAAGCTCGAGGAGCTGAGGATAGCGGAAGAGCAAGCCGCTGCTGCCGAGGCCGAAGCCCAGAAAGCACGGGAAGAGGCCGAGGCGAAGAAGGGTGAGGAGAGCGACTCGGGCGAGGACTGGGAGGCTCAGGCCGATGCCATGGAAGGCGTCAAGGACAGCTGGGACGCAGACAGCGACGAGGAAGAAGAGAAGAGAAAGGCTGCAGCGGCTGCTAAGACGGCCAAGCCCACCACAGCACCTGCGGAAGACGACGAATCTTCGGAAGAGGACGATGACAGCGATGACAGCGACGAGTCGTCGTCCGATGAAGAGGGTACTGCTGCACAGCGCGCCGAGGCCGCACGGAAAGCTGCCGCTGCGGAACGGAGGAAGAAGCAGCACGAAGAGGCTCTCGCAGCCCGGTCCAAGGATAATCTCCGATCGCCCATTTGCTGTATCCTTGGTCACGTCGATACGGGTAAGACGAAGCTTCTGGACAAGATTCGACAAACCAACGTTCAGGAGGGCGAAGCCGGTGGTATCACGCAGCAGATTGGTGCCACTTACTTTCCTGTCGAAGCGTTGGAGAAGAAGACGGCCGTCGTCAACAAGGACCACTCTTTTGTCTTCAACGTCCCTGGTCTCCTTGTCATCGACACCCCTGGTCACGAGTCTTTCACCAATCTGCGCTCTCGAGGTTCTTCGCTCTGCAACATTGCCATCCTCGTAGTTGATATCATGCACGGTCTTGAGCCACAGACACTAGAATCGATGAGGTTATTACGAGACAAGCGAACGCCCTTCATCGTTGCGCTCAACAAGATCGATCGTCTCCTAGACTGGAAGAAGATCGACAACAATGGTTTCGAAGATTCTTTAAGCCTGCAGAAGGATCGTGTCAAGAGAGAATTCGAAGACCGATGGAATTTTGTACACACGCAGCTTCAAGAGCAAGGTTTCAACTCGGAACTGTTCTACAAAAACAAGAACATGTCGCGTTATGTTTCCGTAGTCCCGACATCCGCGCATACCGGAGAAGGTATTCCCGATATGATCAAGCTCATTGTGAGACTCACCCAGGAGCGCATGACCAACAATCTCATGTACCTGTCCGAAGTAGAATGTACGGTTCTGGAAGTCAAGGTCATCGAAGGTCTCGGTACGACCATCGACGTTATCCTCTCCAACGGCGTACTGCACGAGGGTGACCGAATAGTCCTCTGCGGTAATCCGGAGCCTATAGCGACCAACATTCGAGCCCTCCTCACACCGGCCGAAATGAAAGAACTGCGTGTCAAATCTCAATACGTTCATAACAAGGAAGTCAAGGCCGCCATGGGTATCAAGATCGCAGCTGATGGTCTCGATCAAGCCATCGCTGGTTCACGCCTCCTCGTCGTCGGCCCAGACGACGATGAAGAAGATCTCATGGACGAAGTCATGGGTGACCTGGCCCACTTGCTCAGCAAAGTGTCTAAGACCGGTCGCGGTGTCTCTGTCCAAGCGTCCACCCTGGGCTCACTCGAAGCCCTGCTCGAGTTCTTACGCGTCTCCAAGATCCCCGTCGCCACCATCTCCATCGGGCCCGTCTTCAAAAAAGATGTCTTGCGCGCAGGTGTCATGCTGGAAAAGTCAAAGGAGTACGCCGTTATGCTGTGCTTCGATGTCAAGGTCGACAAGGACGCGCGCGCGTATGCTGACGAGATAGGCGTCAAGATCTTCGAAGCGGATATCATTTACCACCTGTTCGACAAGTTCACGGCGCACATGAAGCAGCTGGAAGAGCAGAAGAAGGAGGACAGCAAGATGCTCGCTGTGTTCCCGTGCGTGCTCAACCCCATTGCAGTTTTCAACAAGAAGGACCCTATCGTCCTGGGTGTCGATGTCGCGGAGGGTAGCCTCAAGATCACGACGCCGATCGCGGCAATCAAGAAGAACCCTATCACCGGGGTCAAGGAAATCATCAGTCTGGGCAGAGTGTGAGTTCACCCCTTCCCCGCACTCCACTGTTATTCAGCAATACTTACGTTTTATAGTACATCTATCGAGCGCGATCACAAGCAAATCCCGGTCTGCAAGAAGGGCCAGCCCTCCGTCGCCGTCAAGATCGAAGGCCCCAATCAGCCGCTCTACGGCCGCCACCTCGAAGAAAAGGACACGTTGTACAGCCTTATCTCGCGCGAGTCCATTGATACGCTGAAGAATTACTTCCGCGCTGACGTCAGCATGGACGAGTGGAAGCTGATCAAGCAGCTGAAGGAGAGCTTTGATATCATGTAGACACCGTCCCTCTGAGACGGAAGTACTGGTGGCTGGTGGATCGCGGATTGTGTAAGACTGTAATGGACCAAGTTGGTGGAAGTCTGTGGTTTGTATGTGTTTGTTTTTCCTCCCCGCTCTTACGATGGGTGCTCGACGGTGGACGAGATGCATGGGTATGGCGTTCGTTCTCCATACCCCCCTTTCAAGGTTCTCCCTTTCCTTTTAGGCATAAACAGCATGCGTACACACGTAAACAAAAAGTGAAACTATTCGATCACTCGTAACTACGTCGTGGTATACCCGTGAGTTGTGTTGCAGATCCGACCATCTGCTTGCGTCACTTCGCCGCCCTAGAAACGCTTCCTTAGGCTTCACCAATGGCATCGATCTCTCCTACCACGCACCGTTATCACCCATGTGCGTGTTCTGCGCTTACGCGAGCACAAGCTTGCTGTCCACACACCTTCGTGCCATTACCTCGGCGGCGGGTCGAGCTATCGGTCGCGTCGGTGCGCGGATGGAGATTGCTGGGTATCGCATCCCAAGCCCCACCTCCCGGTAACCTAACCTAACCTAAAGTAACAACATCTACCATTAGGACAAGCTTATGTCTGCACATTATGACTGAGGGTTTGGCGAGGAGAGCAGAAATACAAAAAGCGATAGGGGAGGGGGACAGGGAGGAGGCGTGCGGCTGAGGGGCACGGGTGCGGATGGGATGCCTGAGCTGAGTTGCGTGGAGGAGCGTAAGACGGCGAGCGTTGGTGAACGGATGGAAGAGGCGTAGGGGTAGTAGAGAGAGTAGCGGGGCCAAGGTTAAGGTTTGAGAACGTGGATGGTGGGGGATGGCCAGTGTGCGGGCTGTTGGACGGGTATGATAGACTTTGTTTCAGGGGCAGTCTACGCAGGGTTTGGATGTTGGGACGCCGTGGAGCGCCCGCTGGCCTGGGGTCCAGAAAACACGCTAAACACCGCACGCTGAGTGGTTTGATGGCAATCTACGCAGGTGGGAGGAGATCCTATGTTATGTGGATTCATGAACGAGAACGACTCTTGATTCTCTATTTAGCAGTAACAAGGCAGTGAGGGGACTCGGTTGTGTGAATACGCAATGAAGAAAGGGTGCATGTGATGTGGATATTCTACGTGATGTAGATATTAGATCACGTGGGTAAGAAATAAGAAACGCCAAAACAATGGTACCTAGATATAACCTTCTATGAATCGAGTGACACCGAAAATGCCGATGCGCCCAGACAGTGCGGTGAGCATGCTACCTATTCTGGAAACGCTATGGTGGGTAACGCGGAGAGATTACGATGCCCATGATACCACGCTATGACGCTATGTTGGAATACGAAACGAGAATACTGAAGAAAATCAGGAAAAAGCGGAAAGCCTCGTCGTCGGGGGAATGTCGTTATGATATATGGTCCTATAGACCATCTGGGTCGCACGCGTCTTCCGCGACCCTCATACCGGTATTGGCCAGATTGAACTTCTCGGCAGCGTAGGCAATCCTGTGCTCGTGCGAAATGCGTGCAAAAGCGCCGATGCACCAGTTCAAGCGTTCGCGGTCGCCCTGCCGCATGTAGTAGCTCGACACCACGTCAAGAGGCATGAGCATGTTCTCAGTAGCGGCGAAGGAGGTGTTGTGCGTGCAGTATTGCACCGAGCGACAGACTAGCGATGCGTATTCCGATATGCGCGGTTGCAGCGTGTCGGGGCCCGTGTAGTCGGGAATTTCGGTAATGGGTAGCTGCGCATACAATATCTGTCGAGCTTCGAGAATGAGAAGTTGAGAGATCCAGTACAGGCAGTAGTTGGTAGACGCTTCGATGGAGATGAATTGCAAAGGGAATGAAACCGAATCGGCGCTGGTCTGGGCGCCGGGAATCGTCCAGGGACCGGTGATACTGGATTGTAGCAGCTCGTACCACGGCGCTATAGATTGTTCGAGCGCTGAAAGGTCATCCAGGATAACTAGAATCGCAGACACAGGCGTGGAGGATGTGATGTTATCGGTGGCGCTGAGGATGTTCGGAAGAGGAAGAATGGACTCACACCACTGGAAGTACAGGTCGTTGCGATTAGTCCGGGGTACTGAGTATATTTGCTGAGCCATGTGTCGGAATGAAGGCGAAGAACAAGGGTACGAGCGTCTACTGGAGATCGCTTCAAGCAAGCCTTGGTTCAAGATATACACGTGGAGCTCTTCGAGATCAAGGTTGTCATGTGAAAGGTTCAAGAGACGTGTGGAGCCTTCAATATGGGTAAGTTGGCTGGAGCCTGCTCCGTTCGAAAGGAAAAGCTCGGTTGAGCTCATTACGAGCGTAGTCGCCAGCAGATATTTCCTTTCGGAAGCGTCGAGTTTTGGTAGAGCTTTTTGTGCCATCTGAAGAGCATTCAAATACATTTTCCCGCCATGGTTCGACAAGCGCACATCCTGGTATTGCGTCCCGATGAAAGAAGCTGTCATTCCTTCAATCGCCGTGTCGAGAATGACAGATTGTCCTAACCATGACGGAAGAAGCCCTCTCCATCCTCCACATTCATTGCCCGCTGTTAAGGGGTCCCTGGGTGTCTTGCTAGGCCCATAGCGCCTTAGATATATATCCAGAAACAGATCGACCAACCGGTGAATGTTTCCGGGCTCCACAAGGGCTAGCATCGCCCTTGAGGCATCCACCGAGCTCAAAGACATGTTATCCGATGATAGCGAGCTTGAAGGACGGGAATCCGTTTGCAGGTCTAGGTTTTGGGGTGGCGAAGTCGCGGGCTGTGACGCTAAGTCCAAAACTAGGTGCTTTTGTGCGCTCTGACCACGGTTCCACGTGGGTGGTGGAACCGAAGAGTCTACGTTGATGAATACGTGAGCGATATCGTAGCCACCACAAGGCTTATCTGTTGCTACACATTCGCTGCATCTCGGCTTCTTCTTATCGCACTGAGGTACGTGAGTGAATGAGTCAACTCGGAAGACGTCGCACTCAACCCACGTGAGTCTTGCTCTCTCTACAAGGCTTGCAGAACCCTCGTTTTTGTGGTTCGGGAAGCATCTGAAAGATAGCTCTCGATAGAGCAGAATTGATATTGGCCGGTTCGTGGGTTGTAGCGGTTTTTGAAGAAGCTGTTTGGGTAAAATTTGGCAAACAAAGCTGCAACGAAATGAAGTTGGGTCTGCTCCTACGAGTTTTCGGAGTAATGACTCCTTTTCATACTTGCTGTGATTCAAGGATAGAAGACGGTGACTTTCTTACACCGCCGCGCTCACAGTGTCTACTCTCGTGATAGGTCGTCAAAGCTTACTCGCAAGTACGAAAAGGTTTACTGAGGGGTCTGAATGTTAAGAGAAGGTTCATCAATTGATCCGAGCATTTTGGGGTGCCGTCACACTGCCTTGTCGTTGTACATCCTGAGGGTCATGACCGGGAGTCGGAGCTGTGAATTCAGGCGCACCACCGCTGCCCACTGTGACTGAGTGGGTCGGCCGAACCATAGCGGTTCCCCGAGAAGACTTGGCCTTCTTTTGAGGGCATCTTCACGGTACGCGATCAAGCATCATCCCCGCCGGCCGGGTCGTGGTTCGAGAGCAGCATGGCCGTCGTGGGGTCTAACAAGCTGAACCAATGGCGCGGCATTTTCCTACTATCCAGCAAATAGGCTTTCTTGAGGTGGGTCTAGTTCGTGTGTAATGTGCACATTGCGCTGTGGCGAGAGCACAGGGAAGCCTCATTGTTAGTGTCCGTGGGTAGCCCTACGGGACTTCTTTTCAGGCTGTCCATGCTGAGCGTCTCACCTCGTGCCATGCAACGGGCCGTTGATATGAAACAGCTGTCCATTACTATTCGTAGCTCCAAGTCGATGATTGCGGATTTGGTTGCTAGCGTCGTCCGGACGCGATGGAGACACGATGGAGACGGTCGCTTGACGTGGAAAGGGATGAAGTAAGATCGGAGGTCGGAGAAAGGCGCCGAAGTTCCGAAGTCGTCCGACGAAAGCGAGACCACGTGTCCTCCATGCCCAAAGCAACCATCGCCGCATTTCAAATCCCTACTAGGCAACGACTTTCTTTCAGCTCGAGTCGGCATATCAGAAACCACAACACTACGCGAAGGCCGCTGCCTCAGCCTGAAGAACGGGAGATATACGTTACTGCTATGATTAGACGCACAGCGAAACATCCTTGCCTGAGACCAATCACGTGTGATCGTTTGCTTACGTGACTACACTTATGTCTCACCGCGCTTGAGCAGGCGTCCCCGACACGCACTCCTCCTCACAGCCGCAACCGTAGTCCGATCATAGCTCTCGCTTCTGCAACACACCGTTGACCTTAGGGTCATTCCAACACAGCTTGAGCCTCATCGCTGGGCCCGTAAAAAGCCCCCTGGCGAGCACCAGCCCGGACACCCGGCTATACGCTCTACGCCCATACCTATTTGCTATCCCTTACCCGATGACCCGCAAAGCTTTTGCCTTTCATCGGCCATGGCCGCCGCATACCCTAAGATCAACACAATCAAAGACAAGGTCACCGTGGGCTATACGTGAGTATTGGATGTATGCCGTTGCGATCCTTTCATGCTCTCGTGACACGTCCCGAGGTTCAATGGGTGCGTTCTGCCCATCGATTTGTGCAAATCCACGTGACTGTGCAATACGAAGTCGTAAAGTACGCAGGCATGTCATTATAAGGCTATAAACGAGCGACAGCATTCGGAGGACCATGAAAAACTCACTACCTAGCCCGAAACTCCTACGTGACACCACTTCCTTCTCTGCCGTCTCGACTTCTTGATTGTTTCCCTCCGTAAATCGCCTGCAAGGCAGCACAATTGAATGGTCTCCCTCCTCCTGGGCTACCACCTCAACAATCTCATCACATCACACCACCAAGTCGCTGCCTCGCGCGCTCATCGGTGCCTAGATAAGAGCACAATTGAAGCTCTTGGCCCGATCGTCCCACCCAGCCCGGCGGAAGTCAGAGATTCCATCCAAGGGGTAGAGCTGCAGCTCCGCTCCAGTGCAGCCTTCATTCCTATGAAAGTGGTTAGCAATTTTCTCGTATTGCATCCGATAGCTCCATTAAAGCTGCATACTCATAAAGCGTGCACCAATTTCCAGATTCGGGTTTGCCAGATGTGACGCCACAACCGTCTCTGTTTGGAAAGCCATCGGTTATGGTTGCTGCGCTTCTGGTCAGCCTTCGGCCAAGTCATTAAGTCCCAGTGGCAAGCACTTACTGCATACGCCCCAAGGTTGAGTATACTTGTAGCACTCGACGAAGTCGGGGTGCCTACAGAGGAAGAGCCCGGAGCTTGGGGTAGCTGGTGCAGCCATGACAGAGGCCAAGGAAGCAAGCGTAATTAATGAAGAGCGTTGGAAATGCATCTTGGATTTATATATCTCGTGTTCGTTGATATGCTGTAAGTTGTTGTTCGAATGTGCTGCATGCAAAGCTCCGTCACGGCGAACCTTTATAATAACTCTGACGCCTGGATGGAGTTTTGGACCCGAGTACATACCACCACTGCTCTTTCCTTCAGCTACCCTGAGTAGCCCGTCTCACGTCGCACGTTAATATTCTCATCCTACATATACAGTGCTCCCATAAGACAATCATACCGGCACTTCTCAGAGTGTGTACGGCCACTCTTTGCAATACTTCAATTTTTCATTAAGAAGAGACGTCTCACAATAAATCACAAAAGAAGGCAGGGCTGACCATGCGGAGCCGACTATGATTGAGAGATTAAGTCGCGGCGCAAGAGGAGTCTGGCTAACACTCGGGGAGTACGATGCGAAGCGTGGAACTTGCAATTGCTTGGAGGGATGATAATTCAATTAAATGGTGTGATTTGATCTAAACGGGAGGCTCGAATACAAGCTTGTAGGATTATCGTCGGTGGTTGGCTTGTACAACGTGCAATGGTAAGCGATTCAACTCCCCAAATCGGGCGCAAGGTTACATGGTGGACTGCATAGTAAGAACGTACGTTGAAAACTGGGAATAATTTGATACTACAAACTCGGTGTAGGGCTACAGCCTAATATAAGGGAATTGATAGCCTAAGTTTCATCACACAGTAAGGCGTGACAGTGAGACAACAGAAAAATACAAGCCAAATGACCAGAGCCGCGTCTGATGCTTGAATGGTTCGGTGCGGCCTGTAGGGCATTTGCTACTCAGCGCTTCCATCTTTGACAGAAACACGCGACGCGCCGCTACGTTTACGGCACACTGACGTATGGTCGCGCAGCACACATCTCGGTGCGGCAGAACGGGCAAACGACAAGGCCAGACTTGTACGCCCCGTTGATCCACTCGAAGAGACATGCGTCATGAAACTTGTGCGCGCACTTATTAAGCTTCATACAATTATCCTGCGAGTTAGCAAAATTGTCCAAGCAGATGGAGCAAGTGTCCTCGCGCTCGAATTTGGCTCTAGAACTCACTTGACGAGTTCTACATTGGGCATGTTGTCATCGTCGGAATCTCCATCCCCGGCTAGAAGTGCCTCCTCATCCGGGTCCTCGCGATTGAAGTCGTAGCAGTACCAGGCGACGAACTCAGTGTCCAGTGAGGTATCCAAGGTGTGAGGAGAGAAATCACCGATAGATTGCTGGAGATCCTGCAGGAAGTACTCATCATTCAAATGGGATTCCTAGTTGTCGGGACGAAAAACCTCCAAGAGTTTCCCTAAATGAGGGGCGGTCTTGAGAAGAAACATCTTGATACCCTCACCAAAAAGCATGTGGTTCAGATGAACGGGGGCGCCCTTGAGGATCTCTTGGCCCGCGGTTACCTCCAGATTACCGAGCCACTCTCGATCTTTCTGGCTCACTGAACCTGGTCGGAAATGTTCATCCAAACCGGGCAACGCATTGAAGGCAGTGGATACGGGAAGACCGCTAGCCAAGACGCGTCGAACGTGCTCTGGAACTAGGGAGTTCGGGTCACCAAGCCGATTCTGATACGGGCCCATGATAATGTTCACAATGCGACACTTCAGACCACCAATGGGGTCAAATTCATCCACAGAATATTCTACGTCCCAGAAGCACTCGTCTTCCATGCAAGTAGTGATAGCTAAACGTGCATGGTGTACGAGAAAGAACACTTCTTTGAGGACGTGGCCCACATCCATTACGCTGCAAACAGCAGAGCCAGTGCCCTGCTGGGTATCAGTGGCCAGATTTTGTAAGAGCTGGGTCAGGGATCGGTTGTAACCTACCGGAGGTTCTGGAGCATCGGGGAGTTCGACCTCGGCCGTGCGACACTGGGGCCACTCAGTATAATTCACGAAGTATTCCTTAACCGCCGATGTGTCCTCATCCTCCTCGTCGTCTCCTGGGAAAGCGCAGCAGATGAGCTACTGCTGTAGCATTGGCGATTCGCATTCACCTCCAGCAAGGCCAGCAAGGGCCACAAGATGCTCCATTGGTATTTGATCGCGCAAAGATTCTAAGAACTCTTCCCGATGTTCTAGCCAAGCTTCCCTGACGATTTCGTCTGTGATCTTGTTTTCGGCACGCAACTCACCATCTGGGGTAGAGGTGGTGTGGAACTCATCCAGGTCCTCGAAAATCTCAGTATCAAAGACATCGGACCAAAAGAGCTCTTCTCTGTAAGTGCTTGGTTCAGAATACCATACACTCTGTGTATGGCAGAATTGGATATCGAGCAGCCGGAAGACGGCTCGGGTACGCTCATAGTTGAATGCGAACCGCTCCAGAAGGGCGGTCAGGGCCGGAATGTAGAATGGCGGAATGGAGATTCCGTTCGAAGACATCTTGCTCGAGTGAAGATTCGAATGGGAAGTCTTTTTGAAAAGTTGTTGGTTGAAGGTTCTGAAAGATCTTGAATGTCGGCTTCAATGGTTGTCCGTTGAATCTTCTGGTCGATGAGAGCATGCGCGGTTAAGTATCTACTCGCGCCATATGATATGCTGGCTAACGCTGCACATAGTGGAATCACTTGCCAAATTCTATATACACAATGTTGAACGGCAAAGATGTCGGATCGAGTGCTCAGTCTAAGGGTGATGTTGTATAGTCCAGCGATGGAAGATTGACGGCGTGGGTGGTCGCCATGGTCATGAGCAATGTGGATTGTGGATTTGGAGTGATCTAATGAAGAGCTTTTTCTCCGCATGTGCTAACGTACCCACTGATAAACTAAAAGATGCAAAATTAGCCTCGATGATATGCACAGAGTATACGGAAAGGAAGTGATCTTCACGAAACAGTTGGAAATGATGGGAGCATGGGCTTTGAAATTATGAGGTAAGTCAATTATTAGATTGAACAGGGTTGAAAAATATGGGGTAATGAGAGTTTTACATCGATATCGACAAGATGAAAGCTTGGAATGGATCCAAAAGGAAAGAAAAGTTTCTTCTCGTGAAAGGTTCAAGGCTGGATTTGCCACAGAAAGTGATGGATTATGAGATCAAGACCAACTCACCATGGATGGGTGCAAATCGCCTAATCAACGTCTATCTCATCATCGTCCGGATCCTGTTGTGAAGCCTGCTGCTGGACGGGCTACTGGACCTATTGAGTGGGACGCGGCAGGCAGATGAAGTGCCGGCACAAGGGACAGCCGACCTCCTTTATCCAGTAAGCACCGTTCACAAGATCATCCAATTCCGTGAAATGGATGATGTGCTGACATGGCAAGTGGATGCAATTCTTGTTGTCGTCAGTGGCGAACCCGCACGTGCAAACGGCGCACGCGTCCTCTGGAGTGATTTCAGACAACAGAATTAGCTTGCCGAATCTACGCGGGTCGTATGCTGGGCCTGTCGCGATAAGCTTGGGAGGCATCGCGACCGAGTATTCAGTCTGGTACACTCCACGATCTTCCTCATCCAGGGGAACCATGTCGGGGTTTGAGGAGTTGTCATCCTCGAATTCAGAGTTTTCTGAATCGGCCTCATCGGCGAAGAACAGGTCTATGAGGGCACTGAACTCGCTTCCGTGATCTTGAAGTTCGGATTCTGTGGCATGGGATACTGGCAGGATGATGTCGGCCTCGTCTGGCAGAAGTAGTAAGTCTGGGCAGGGAAGTCCAGTCACTACGTAGGCAGCGCCGTTGGGTTGGCGGTGAACCTCAAGTTCGTTGAGTGATGGCGCATGGTGTGGAAGGTAGGGCCCGGTGAACGGATCACCGAGGCGCGTCGTCCGCAATGCATGGAATCGGCCAAGATCCTCATCCTCTGCAGTATGCTGCACCGCCATGACGAAGTGCTGCGTCAATCGATCCATGCTCATGAAATCAGAGTATGGTAAATTGAGAGGCTGCTGGGGGAAGGCAAGAAAATGACTTGCAGCATAGATCATATCGCACTTCGCCAAGATGCGGCGAATGTGGAAAAGAGCCTCAGAGAACGGGTTCTCGATCATGCAGCGCCAGGCAGCGCTAACTGCCATCAGACCGGCATATTGGGCCTCTTCACTCAGGGAAGGGACGCCGTCTCGCGCGAAGTCCCACTGTTCAGGACCGCACTTGCGCCACACCTGCCTACAGTGCATGGCAAGGCGCATGAATTCGCGGAGGATGTGTAATGATTCCTCTTCGCGAGCTGGAATTCCACGAACCTGGCAGTGTTCATCGAGTAACAACAAAGCTCGTGCCAATTCTCAACAAGAGTTCTCAACCACTTCGGCAGATGTGAGATCTGGAGGCGGCATTGTCCCGAGCTCGGCCTGAGGAGCACGAAAGTCAGCCAGCTTGGGACGCAGAACGTTCCCTGGGTCTGCGAGAGGATGGCATGCGCACTCGACGAGCCACTGCTTCACTTGGATGACTCCAGCATCATCGTGCGCCATCGAAAGTGTAGTGGGGAAATCGAAATTCAGCTTCCCACGCACGGCACCTTCAAAATCAGCAAAGTGATTGTCTCGGAAGGTTCCCAAAGCTATTATAATGGAGCTGCCAGGAGGATACAGGCTCAGGTGGCCGTTCTAAAAGTCTTTCAGAGCGTATGGAGATGGGTCCATGCCCATGTGAGCGATTGCGAGAGCCAAGAACTTCAAGACTTCTCGCACTTCATTGAAGGCATTGGCTAAGTCAAGGAGGTTCGTCAAACCTGGAAACGAAAAATTTCGAAGCTGGACATTCTGAATCGAGCTGTTAGATGACGGTTTGGTCCAAAGTATAAGTTCGATCCGGAGAGGAGGTGGAAAGCTGATAATTGAATTTTTTTGTTCTGGATGTGGCTCTCTGTTGAGTGTGCTCTAGGCAAAGACTTTGGGAGAAGTACGCTATGGGCTTGAGTATTACGGTAGCATAGCAGTTCTGTGAATTGTGGTGAAAAAAAAAACGACGCGTCGCCTTCCTAAAACGTTCGTTAATAATGGCCTTACTTTTCGCGTTATGAAATTACACTTTATGAACGCGTCTCAGGCGTGAAAACCTTGTGTCCTTACAATGCTAGGCCACACTTACTCAAAGTTCCGAGCCAGCCGTGTCCTGCAAACTATGCCATCGTCCATCTTCAACACATGTGCAATTTGGATGCTGCATGTGTACTGGAACTTTGCGAGAGAAGTATATAACTGGGATCAGACGTGTGACTGCCTTTACCGTGACGAGCTGTCCGCTCGTCTAATATTCCGTAATAGTGCATCTTGAGTGATCTTGTCGTGACATAGCGTAAACCAGAGGTGCTGAAGAAAAATATATAAAGCAGGCAATTGCCGAACGTATGTCTATCGTTCGATTATCCATAACGTCCCTCACTGCGGGTCGAGAAACACCCCGCGCCGAGATGAACATATTATTTAGGCATCTTAACTTCTTTCCTCGCGACGGTATTAAGCTATAGTTAATGTATTATTTTTCTTTAAATATTTTTCTTCTAGGAACTAGTCTATAGTACGAAAAAAATAATAGTTTTAGTTATACTATTAATTATTTTATTTATAGTATTTAAAATAATTTTAGGTTTGCACCTATGCTACATAATAGCTATTAATATCTTTTTAAATTTTAAAGTATTTAAATAATAGCCCCGTTATAAGAAAAGATATTTCTATAATTTAAAAAAGCTTATCTACTAGGAACATGCGCTTTAAATTTATCTATATAAAGTAGTATTAAGGATATCTTAGTATAAGGGGTTAGTGTGTTTATATAATAATACGCTAGATAATAAGCGATATGTATTATATTTAATGCTGTATCTAACTGTGAGGCACTCTTCTAGATGCGTCTATGAATAGTCACGTGCTGACTATTTTTAGCTGCTAGGCTGTGTGCATTGCCGCTTGTGTCTTGTGCGTTTTCTGTCGCCACGTTCATGGTCATAGAAGGTTATATTAATAAGCATAGAAGATTCTAGATGTCCCTCTTATAACATAAATACTTGCTGCTCCCCGGCCCCCTCTATGAAATAGAGATTAGAAAAGAAATATATAATAAGATAAAAGAGAGTGTGTACAAGGCCTATGTATGAAATTTAAGGAACGTAGTACAGCCCGAAGAATGCCCTAAAAAGACTGCGTTTCTGTTGACTGCAGTGCAAGTCGGTCGATATCCAGAAGGAAGCCATAGCAACCGCTGTTGCTTTAAAGAAATCCAATAGTCTTGTACAAAGACATAAGACGGCTGCGCTCTTTGGAACGAGGGCGATGGCGTAGTAGGAACATGCAAGGGAATATCACCGCGATCTGTTTGGATATACTGGCCGTCTGGCGAGAAGGCGACGGCCTTGACGGAGTAGGTATGGCCCTCGAGCACGCTGCGGCACGACCCCGTCGCCGCCTCCCACACCCGCACCGTCTTGTCGCACGAGGCGGACGCGACCAGCTGGCCGTCTGGCGAGAAGGCGACGGCGTTGACGGAGTCGGTATGGCCCTCGAGCACGCTGCGGCACGACCCCGTCGCCGCCTCCCACACCCGCACCGTCTTGTCGCCCGAGGCGGACGCGACCAGCTGGCCGTCTGGCGAGAAGGCGACGGCGTTGACGGAGTCGGTATGGCCCTCGAGCACGCTGCGGCACGACCCCGTCGCCGCCTCCCACACCCGCACCGTGTTGTCGTAAGAGGCGGACGCGACCAGCTGGCCGTCTGGCGAGAAGGCGACGGCGTTGACGAAGGAGGTATGGCCCTCGAGCACGCTGCGGCAAGCATCCCAGTCGTCTTCCCTCTTTGACAATGACTTAATCCACCCTGGCATTTCGTCTACGAAAGCTTTCCGTACTATACTTGCTTCTGGGGCAAATGCAAGAGCTGAGGAATATATTTGTAGAGGAGCATCATAGAGTATATGTCGAAATCGAAGAGTAAATCGTCGAGCGTCTTGGAGAAATGCAGAAAGAGCACTATTTGATACCTGTATTGCATGTTAGTGTAATACAGCGTTAGAAAAAAGTTGAAGCCTTACCTCTACTAACGTAGAAAGTGTTTCTAGCAAGGAAACGCATTTGTTCGTATCTCCGATTAGACTCATCGCTTCAAGCCAGTGAAGGAAGTGTTTATGGAGGAACGTATCTGCAGTAGCCTTGTCGCCAACGTAGCGCTGGCTCTGCTTAAGATGATATACCCAGTAACGGCAAGCGTACTGCAATTCGGGCGATAGATGGCTCGTAATCCTTCCTTCATCTACCTCGCCTCTTAAATTCCCAGGCTGTAAGTCGCACATGTTCTGTCGTAGGCCGTCTGTGCCGGACATGAGTTGAAGGCAATGAGACGCTAACCTCTCGTGTCTCGCTCTCTCATCCACCCAGAACGGGCTCTTCTCCTTCTTCGACGCATCGACGAGGAATTCGCGGAACGACAGGTGTAGGAGCCGTACAGGTATATCATCGCGGTCTGGTATACTTAGAACAGAGTGTAAGGAATCTAGTCGGCAACTGACGTCATCCTTGGATATATTAAGGAGGCGAGCAAGCGATGCGGTGGAAAGTGGAGTCTCTAGAACCACTATGCTCCCCACAATATCCCGAAACTCGCATGCCCATCTCTCTCTGTCTTCCTCATCCTCTTCGTCAAACAGCTGATTAAGGATAGGGAGATAGGTCGCGTCGAGTTTCGAGACTTTCGCCTTCCGATAACCCAAGATGATCTCTAGGCGCTTTTTGGGATTATCACGCCGATCGCCAATGTATCGACACGCTGTAGCAGCGAAGATGAACAGTGGCACTGCTTGTCCCACTAGCGCTTCGACTTGATCCTGTCTCGGCCAGCCTGAAGACAACGATCGTTCTTCCCGTACTCGTCCCAGTTCATGCTCGAAATAGACGCGTATGTCGTGTTGAATCGTTTGTTTTGCAACTTGGTGCAGGATTAGGTCTTGGAATGTGCCGTTAGGCAATTGTTTAAATCCCAGGCGGATGTGCAGTTCTGGTCGGCTTGTTACGAAAACCCGTAATAATACTGACTTAAGATCCCTCGTTCGCGAAAGGAGCTGGAGGACTAGTCGTATGTCATTGTCTGGCTCGCATTCATCCAACGCGTCTATTACGATTAGTAGTACCAAGGCTGGTAGATGTGCTATGTCTAAGAGCGGATGGAGGATCAGCTTCTCGAATTGATCCTTCAGAGTCTTCTCGGATATGGCTGGATCAGCTTCAATCGCCTTCTTGATTCCAGGTCCTAACTCCGATACACGATGAGCCAGCTGTGTAGCAATTGTGGTGAAGAATCGAGTAGCGTTGCCGCGCTCCCCCTCGCCTCTCTTGAAAAAGAAGCTGGCTCCTAGTTGTTGTTGTTCGGCGAAGGCCCGCGCAACGGTACGCGCAATCGTAGACTTTTCCGTTCCTGCCGCGCCATTCAGCCAGAATATAGGTTTGCTGTTTTTGTCGCTTGCCCAGCCTTGTATGTGACGCAGCAACTCAGTGCGTGTGTTCGGGAGGCATGTCGAATTATGTTCTTCCATGCGCGAGTCGAAGGAAGCGCCTTCGGCGGTAGGCAGTCTGGTTACATCAATCTTCGATAGGAGCGTGTCGGTTTTCGTGTTGACAAGGTTTAACTTGTGATTAACACCAAGGATAAGCTCTCTATACAGATTAATTATTAGACTTTGCTTGCGCTGTTAAACGCTATAACTTACGTTTGATCGACTTGGAGCGTAAGGCAGAAAGTGTGCTCGTACTGCTCAAGACTAACGACTATCTTCTCCACCTGCTTGCTAGTGAAGGGCCATTTCAGAGCTCGGACACCAACCCGCTGCATCGCTCTACGGCCTCGGCTAGGCTCAAGTTGCGCCTTGAGCCCTTGCAATTGCTGGTGGCATTCTTTTAGAGAGTCCTCTATCTTGCGTGTAGTAGAGAGCTGCGACTTCTCTTGCTTATCTAAAAGCTGTTGAAGCTTCTCGAGGACATTCTTGATATCGGTCACCTTTTGTTGGAGGCGTCCGATGTCCCTCTTTGCGTCCTTAACGGCGACTGAGTACTGGAAGCAGAGCGACGCGACCTTGGCGGATATGTCGACGACGGCTATCACGCTTGCCGCTCCAGAAAGGCCATCCATGATGCGGCGCGCGGTCGGAGGTGCAGCGGATGTGGTGCGTAGATTCGCAAGGCGGCGAGACCGTGCCGTTGGTGTCAAAGATGTTGCCGTTCATCTTGAGTGCAGCGAGGCTGAGAAGGCTGCTGCAGCTGAACGCACGTTGGGTGCAAAGTGACAGGTGGAAAGGGCCCGACAAGCCACAGATACATTAGCCACTGTGTGTACTGTGGTATCCGGCGAAAGTAGTGTCAGTGGGGCTGTGGCGTTGCGTATTGAAACATAGGCATATGGCTGGATAGGAGTGTGAGAGCCAATCAATTCTGCTTATTCATAAACATCAACCAATAGGTACACTTTTATACGTACAGACACACGCACAGACCTTCGTCTCCACTGACACTACTTTCGCCGGATATCACAGTAAATTACACAAAGTTACAAAGTGACGATTATGTACGTCGTGTGGGGTCGTTTTGCACTAGCCGGGATTGAAATTGCTAGGATTGGAAGTACCGACAGGGGTGGCAATCTTGCATGAAATTACGCGCCACAGCAGACACAAGGCTGATGGTACTTTCTGGAAGTTTAGTAAGGCTCAACGGTCAAGATAACACTGTTTGTGTGCATCATAGAGTAGCAAGAGCTTAATAGTGGTGCTATAGGGAAGGAACTCTGTTTCGCTAAAAAACAAGGCTCTGTATAAATTGGCAGGGAGGCGACGATGCGTGACGTAATTTTTAGACAGAAGGGGTCGTGGATTTTGAGGAATAGCTACAGCATATAAACTATAAAGACTTGTCGCAAATTTGAATATGTATACAGATTTTGAGTTGATTGAAGTTGAAGTACCCCGCATATTTCTCGGCGCGGGGTGTTTCTCGACCTGCAGTGAGGGACGTTACCAAGACTTGCCCCAAGCCCAGGAGATGTAGCGAAGGTACTTAGCAAAACAGGTGAATTCTGTGGCTTGGAAAAGCTGCTAAGTAAAACAATCGTTGCTACTCGTGCGATGTGTTGGTTGGCAATGGGTTGTTGGCTCGGGAGTATCGTGTAGCAGAATAGTCGTGTTAGACCCAAGATCCTGATATTATCATGGTATGCGCATTTCGCATGACTCCATACACCAGATTGCTTGTCGTCTTTTTAACTGGCGAATTCCTGTCGCGTTAAGTACTGGTCTTCAATGCTCTGGAACAGCTTGTTCGAGACATGACAAACTCCGGTGTCACTTCTTAAGCAAACGAGAAGCAAAGACGTCCTGTCTAAAAAGCGGACAGATCGTCGAAGTGGGTTGTGCCGTATTCACCTCTTCGTCTTGAGACAACATCGTTTCCTCACAGATTTGTATCGGTGTCCGTAGCATCCCTCAAATCCACTTCTCATAAAGAATGGCACCTTCCAATGCAATTGCGGTCCGGAAGAGGCCAACCATGCCCACTCCTTTCCATGTAAACGACGTTCGCGTCCCAACCGTGAACCTAGAGTAAGTCAACACCATTACGGTTTAGTACGTACTCTGATTCCCTTCGCCCAGGTTTCTGCAAAGCCGCACTATTGAAGTCGTTACCCAGGACACTTTGCGCTACACGTTCTACGTCGCTCTCCTCGCGCAACGGTCCACGTGGCTCAAAGAGAATATATCTTGTGCATCCAAGGGCCCCCTGAAGTTGGATGCCGCTGGCGCCCACGTGGAGATATACCTCCACTTCGTCCTCCGCGGCACCCTCCCAGTCCGCGAGGTCGACCCAGTCGAGCAGTTCGATCTTCTTCTAGGCTTCTATTGCGTCGCAACTAAAGTAAAGGATGCGGAAGCTCGACGCACCGCTATGCACGCCATGATAGCCCTCGCACGGGAGAAAACCCACAAGGAATCCCCGCTGCCGAGCGCGAAAGCCATCAAGCTGGTCTACAAAACGGTACCAGAGACTGATCGGGCTTCACTATTTTTGATCCAGCTAGTCGCTGATAGGGACGATGCATCGTGGATGAAGACCAATGTAGCTAGGCTACCACGGAAGTTCCTGGCGAATTTGCCTCTGGAGAAACATAGCAAGAATGCAACGATTCCGATGCCAAGTGAAAGCGTCGATCGATGTGACATCAGGAAGTTCTTGGACGAGGAGGAGCAGGATAAGGAGGAGGGACAGGCGAAAGATGAGACGGATGATGCGGGAGAAGCTGGAGAGGGTGGTGATGACCAGTAGGCCGTCCTGAATGTGTTGACCATCATCGAATGAGTGCTGCGTGAGTCGAGCGTACGGGAAGTGGCGAACTCAGCGGTGTACGTTGTTTCTGAAGGCCCTTTGCGGTTTACGATTGTACTGTTCAGTTTGCGGTAGCGGGCAGAGTGAGGGTGCGCCTTGATACGCGGCTGCCGCCAGATTTAATAACACAATATGGTATACCGGACATATCTCTCTACCTTGCAGTGTTTGGGATTCGATCTTCTGAACGATCTGTTTTGTTGCTTCTTGAGCCGACTGGGCCCAACGTACCCGATGTTTGCAGGACTCCCATGCATGGACACAAAGAAACCCTGCTTGATATGTCAGATGTTTGGACTCGCAAGCAGTCGTGACTCCACCTTGTGCACCGCCCAAACCAGCAATTGGTAGATCTGCGTGATGCTTGATCAAGCTGTATACTTGTCACTGTATTGCAGTATTAATATTCCTTCCTCGTCGCTGGGGCAGTCCTCACCACTCTTGTCATTTTCGATATGCAGCAGACACCCCGGATTCCAGGAGAAGTAGAGCTCGAGACCTTCTGCCCATCTCGAGCTCCACGTGTCAGAAGCGAGTCTGATATGCAGCCTAGGTCTGAAGTCTGGCGACAAGATGATGTAGAGGCAGTGAGCGGCTATCGGAAGCTGCCCGCCAAGATGATGATCAAGATATTATCCAGCCAATCTCCAGAACATCACGTCAAAACGATGAAGATGTCATCCGGCCAATACCAGATATCCCAATCCAAGATGAAGAAGACGATACCCAGCCAATACCGAAAATTCCTGCTCGAAATGCCGGAACAATGTGGACCACCCCGCCAGCAACCACTGCTCTTGGTGCTCAAGGAGTAGCGACCGTTTACTCGAAGGGACCCCTTCGTGCATGGCTGAAAGTTGCCGGTGCTTCCTGCGCCTGCTTCGTTACCCTCGGCGTTGCCTCAACCTTCGGCGCGTACCAGAAACACTACGAGTCGCACCTACTCAGCGCATACTCTGCAAGCGAGATCGCTTGGATCGGTTCAGTACAGGTCTTCCTTCTGAGCTTCGTGGGTATCTTTTCTGGTGCTGCTTTCGACCGCGGTTATGTACATCGGGTATACCTTCCTGGTGTGCTCCTGGCTGCAGTTGGGTTGATGACACTAAGTTGGGCAAAAAATTATTGGCAGGTGATGCTCGCACAAGGCGTATATTTTGGCTTGGGTAAGCATCAGACGGCTCCAAGAGGAGCTTTGTTGACGACCAACAGGTAGTGGACTTATCTACGCTCCTGCGATCGCTACGGTGTCGAACGAGTTCGAGCGATCCAACCACCGTAGTATAGCCCTAGGAATCAGCGCGGCGGGGTCCCCACTAGGTGGCATAATTCTGTCGATTATGTTTGACAGAATACTGCGCTCTCATGAACTCGGTTGCACGAATTGCATTCTCGCATCCCTCGTAATCGGGCTTGCCGTTCTCGCGTTTGTGGGCAATGGCAAACCCTGTTCTCAAAATGACCGGAGAACGCACGCCGGCGCTCAGCAGGATGCGAACAACCGTGGGCTATCTGGAATGAAAAAGGCGCTGTTAGCACATCCAACCTGGCCCTACTGGTGCTTGTGCATAGGCATGTTCTTTGCGTTCTTGGGCTACTGGGTGCCGTACAGTTACATCGTGGTATTTGCATCCTCTTCATTAGACGTGTCTACAATGAGCCCTTCATATCTCTTGACGATAATCAATGCTGGGAGCTTCGTTAGCCGTGTACTACCCGCGTACTACATTTGTGCCGATGGAACTGCAGTTCTGTTGCTTGCTGGCACGACATCTTCCGGGATACTTGTTCTTGTATGGACAAGCATCCATAACCTCCCAGGGATCGTAGTCTGGTGTTTGTTCGTAGGGTAAGTAACAAGCATGGGTTCGCAAGCTTTCATCCATTATAGAGCCCTGGAGAGCGGCCGGATTGCCGATAATAATAGTTTCTCTCTGGGAATCATCGCTTCTGTAGCTAACGATGTGGCTACAAGCTTGTCGGAACGCTCAAATAGAGGTGTTCGGATAGGTTTCATGTGGACTATCGCAGCAGCTGCAGAGTTGGCAGGCAGCCCTATTGCGGGCAGGCTTATGAAGAAGAAGAGTCATGATCAAGGGCATGATCATTGCTTTTGGGCCCAGGTTTTTGGTGGAGTGTGCATTCTTGTCGGTGCCGGTTTTCTGCTAAAGCCTGCGTGGCCGACTCTGAAGCGCATTGGAAGATGGGTGGCGCAAGTATGTAGCTGGGGAAAGACCATAGAAATTGAAAGGATGGATGGGTATTGTCCGTTGTACGAGCCGAGGGGTTTGCAGAATCCACTGTGATGGTATATGATGATGTACCTCGGTGGGCGACCTGCAAACCTCGCAGATAATGTCCCAACGGCCATAGCTAATTCAGGGCGCGTCTGGTGAGGTGGACTATCGACCTTGTTGCTATCTTGGGACACCTTCAAACGCGTGGAAACACGTTGCAGTTAGTCTAACAAAGCATCGCCGGCTTCGCTATTTGCCTCCACTTTGTGTTTGCGCGCCTATTGATAAAGCGTAGTATATGTCTTCAAGCGGCGACGTCAGTACGAACGCGCCTTCTCCGTCTCTTTTGTTCGCCATCTTGCGCTGCTCCTCGAGGCATAGGTTGCGACACATGGCATTCATTTGGGAGGAGGAAGTCGTGATATTCTTCCTTCCCTAGCATAGCGTGGCCATAACTAGCAAGCTCAGCTGGAGCAACCGGTCGACCGAGCTCCTGTACGAATTGTGTCTATCGGTCGCGAAGAAGTGCTGGGCGGTTTCGCAAGAAGAGCTGTGGGTTGTTGGGAAAGGAGTGCGCGTTGGGGTGGGAGAGAGGTTCGGTTAGTTGAGGAAGGAACGGCACGCGTCACTAAGGGAGGCGCGCACCGAACCACGGCAACGACCACCCAGCCCGCCTGCTGTACAAGATTTCGAACACGCGCCAGCGCCAAAGCATGGCCGTCCCGCGCTGCGCAATCAATTGACCGTAGAGAGCGCACCAACGGCGCTTGCGCAGGCCGGGAGAGACGAAACGACAAGTCCAGCAGTCCATTCCTCCGACGCGCCCTCGACCGCCGCTCCGTACCTGCCAAATGTGAAGAGAAGGCCTACAATGAGCTCACTAGCGAAGGACATCACGGCAGACATCATCGGCGGTCACGCGGTCGGCAAGCAGTGCGCGCGGTGGAGGAATCCCTGGGCATGCTCGCTGCATACAGCTATCGCGACCCTGCTGGGAGTCGGGGCATTGTTCTTGATGGCACAGTCCTTCCTCACCAGGCAATTGGACCCCAAGGGATGTGAGATGTCGTACATGCGGCCCGCCTACTTCAAATTCGACGACTTTGACACGGAGCACACGCGGTTCGCGAACAAATATTCGCTTTACATATATCGCGAAGGCGGCATCGACAACGATCGCAGGGTAAGCAAGCTCGCTCGATCTAAGCCTACCAAGCTAATATAACCCAGGTTAAAGGCGTACCCGTTCTCTTCATCCCAGGAAACGCAGGAAGCTACAAGCAAGTCCGGTCATTTGCCTCTGAAGCAGCGTACTACTATCATAACTCTGTCCGTCATGACACTGCATCCAACAGCGAAAGAAAGAGGCCACTCGACTTCTTTTCTGTGGATTTCAATGAAGATTTCACGGCTTTCCATGGGCAGACTTTACTGGACCAGGCGGAATACCTCAATGACGCTATCTCCTTCATCCTATCTTTGTACCATACACCGTCGCAGTCTTTGCACGACTCGAACCTGCCAGACCCAGCATCAGTCATCATAGTCGGTCATTCCATGGGTGGCGTCGTCGCTCGCACTATGCTTACTATGCCGAACTATCAATCCAAGTCTATCAATACGATTATCACGCTTGCCGCACCTCACGCCAGACCTCCTGTGTCCTTTGACGGAGATATCGTGCGCACATACAATGGTATCAATGACTACTGGAGACGTGCTTACTCGCAAAAATGGGCAATGAACAATCCTCTGTGGCATGTCACCCTCATCTCCATTGCTGGAGGAGGCTTGGACACGATCGTGTCTTCGGATTACGCTAGTGTGGCATCGATCGTCCCCGAGACGCACGGTTTTACTGTTTTTACGTCTTCAATCCCGAAGGTCTGGACTGGTGCAGATCATCTAGCCATCACATGGTGCGACCAAGCAAGAAAGAGCGTAATACATGCACTTTACGACGTGATCGACGTTTCAAAGGCTACGCAAACGGTTTCCCGCGCGGAGCGCATGCGCAAGTTCAAAAGGCGCTTCCTGACCGGTTTGGAGGATGTTGCCGAAAAGGCTTTGCCATACGAGGATCCGACAACGCTGTTGACTATTGAGAAAGGGAGTGCAACTGTTTCTCAAGATCAAGGTCTCGTTTTACGGAGCCTTGGACAGTCCGCGCAGAAGCCCAAGGCGTATCTCCTCCCCGTTCCCAAAGATCAACTCGCAGCACGAAATTTCACTCTTCTCACCAGTGAGAAGCTGGATTCAGCTGGCCAACATGGCAGGCTCGAAGTTCTCTTCTGCAGTGCGTTTTCGGCTCACTCCCACCAGTCTGCGACTCTTTTTCAAGTAAAGATGGATCTATCAGGTGATGGTCCCGAACCTACAAGACTCGCATGCAAGAATGCTGCATCCGATGGGATTCTTCTGCCCGCGTCTACTCAATATTCCACTCATCCTTTTAGAAACGACCAACAGCCTTTCACGTACCTCCAGTACAAAGCAGAGGATCTCTCTGAACATCAGTACGTTGTCATCGTGGACAGAGTCAACCAGCATAGCTACGGTTGGGTAGTTGCCGAGTTCACCGACGAAGCTGAATCGCTGCATCGGGTGGATATGAGCCTGCAGAGCCTCCTGACCAAAGGCGTGAGCCTTGAGTTATCTTCCAAGCGACCCCTCATTACAGAGGTCAAGGTACCTGCATTGCATTCGAGCCTGCTGGCGTATAATCTCCATATCCACCAAAGGGAATGTGCTACAGGCAAACTATTCACGCCACTCGTTCGTCAGTATATCACGGACGTCTATGAGAGCAAGTACTTCGTGAACGTCAAAGACGCAGAGATCAATCTTCATGGCGTAGCGCCCTACATGCCACATCCTGCTTTCTCAACGCAGAGTACCAACGGCCTGTCCCTGCAGATCTGGACTGATCCTAGCTCTGACTGTGGTCTTGAAATCTCGTTGGATGTGGACTATCTTGGCAGCCTAGGGAAACTCTGGATGCGCTACCGCATTGTGTTTGCCGCTTTCCCGTTGCTTATCGTAGCATTGGTCCTTCGACATCAATTCTTGGTCTACGATGAGACTGGTGTCTTTAGTAGTTTTGCCGAGAGCATGAATGAGTGCTTGCACACGTCGATACCGTTCACTTTAGCCGCCTTAACCCTTCTCTCAGTTTCGCTGGCCGGTGCTTACGGTCAAATCTTTGTTTCGACAGTGGCCGATGGTCCCGGGAATGATACAGACTGTGTCAACGATACTACCCACGAGCTACTGTTGGGCACGCAGGACGCCTTCTTTTGGTTCTTGGTTCCCCTGTTTGGCTTGATGTGTGTCGCTATCTGCGTGGCCATCAATTACGTCATCCTCGCCGTTGTTTCAATGCTCGCGTTTCTTTACTCGCTTTTTCCGTCTGCCTCGAGAACTAATGATGACCAAAGGACCCCTTCCAGCTTCGCCATCAGCTCGACAAGACAGCGGGTTATTATGACTGGCAGCTTGTTGTCCCTCGTCTCAACAGTAATACCGTACCACTTCGTGTACGTAGTGTTATGCCTTGTACAGCTGGTTACTTGTGTGCGCAGTTTGAGGTTGGCGAAAGATACGGCACGCTTTCCCACCATTTCCCCGTCTTCACGCAAAGCTAATTCCTCGCAGCGTCTGGACACGAACTACAACTTTTCCAACTACACCCATACCATCTTCATCCTCATGTTGTGGATCCTGCCAATCAATCTCCCCGTTCTTGTGGTCTGGATCCGCAACCTTGCTGTCCACTGGCTCACGCCGTTCTCTTCGCACCACAACATCCTCTCCGTCATGCCGTTCATCCTACTCGTGGAGACGCTGAGCACAGGCCGCATGATTCCGCGCGTGCAGTCGCGGTTCTCCATGGTGACGAATATCCTCTTGTTTTCCATCGGCGCGTATGCAGCGGTATACGGCGTCACGTACGCGTACGTGTTACATCACCTAGCAAACATACTGTGTGCCTGGCTGGTGGTGGTGCACTTTGACGTATCGTCGCTGTCGGTTAAGCGCATCAGCAACATCCTCGAGCCGGACGACGACACGAAGAAACGGCCTTGAAGGGTGCAGAAACAACGTTCAGAACCGAACATATCTACCCGGCCGTTATATGCTAGCAATATCTACGAAGCATGTGTTCGTCTGGCATCCCTATATGCATTTTTAAAGGCGCTACATACCCCTTTCCTTGAGTCCGCTCGACGTTGGTGGTGTTCGGCGGTATTTGCATTGGAGGCTCAGCGTGCACGTCTCCACCCTCCGTTTGACGACTTCGGTCCTATTTTCAAGATTTGCATAAAGGAAGGGTTTGCTACGATGAGAAGTCATGGAGCGCGGCACAAGGGTGATGGCTGGGGGAAGGCTTTTTGGTTACTACTGGATCAGGGACGACTACGGAATGGGGAATAGCAGTAGAGCGTAATGTATAGTGGCTTTGAGTGGGCAAGGGCGATGCGCGGACTTGGTGAGCTGCATGGATATAGGGAATGACTATGATTGAACGTTCACTGCTGTGCACATCACAAACATTTATCGACTGTGAATGGTATGTGTATTGAGGGCTGATAGACATGTATGGCACATAACTGCGGCTTGGTCTTCCTACCTCACACGAACACTCCAGTGGACCAGCGGCATCCATGGCCATTTATGATAGCACGCACCATAACCGCGGCGGTTATTAAGCCAACAAAATCCCAGACGCTGTACTTTGTGAGCGACGAAGGGTCAATCGCTCTGTCCTCGCAGGCTTCTCCAGGTGACGGACATAGAATAATGGACAGACCCTGATATTAGTAAACGTAGTGAAGAGCGCGGGTAGTGTGTCAAGTGAAGCAAATCTTTATTAGGAGTAGAGACGCAGTGTCCTATGAATAGAGCATTCGGTAATAAGAACCACGCCTGGATTTTCTTCCGTGCTAGGAAATCAGCTCAAGCTTGAGATCGACCGGAATGGGGACCTGATGGGACTGTGGGCGCGCTGGATGGCCGCAAAGCGGGATGGACTATATCAACGACATAATCTCGGACTTCCGATTGTCGTGCTTGGATTTAGAAATGCAGTTAGACTGGCATAAATCGAGAATTGGCCACTTCGGTGACTATGTGCTGCGGGTGCGCCCGCCACATGCAGCATTGCGCCGGGAGTCATGCAAGTCACACCGCTGGCTCAGACCAATTGGTACAAGCGTACTGTGGAGAACCAAAAATGCGGAGAGAGAATCTGGGGAACATCGTATGTCGTGGGGATGCTCGAGCGTGCTGAAGTACTGCTGGGCGCCCTGTGCGACGGCGATACGGACTAGTCGTCAGCCATGAATGATCTTAGACCTGGGAACGAACGAAGACACTTCTTGTAGAGGTCAAAGAAGGGGTTTGAAACGTGTAGACGGTATCGAAAATTTTTGCTATCAGTATTTTTGACGACCACGGCCTTTAAGTGAGATTGCTGCTGCATGCGGCTGAGATGGCGCTATCCAAACTAGAAAGGGTAGCGGCGACCCTTGCATATTTTCGATTTCTGTCTCGCCACAGGGTTCGCAGGGGAACAAGCGAAGCGTACATACCGGCCACGTTGCTATTGATTGCAAAGTCGAACAATAGCCTCGAACAACTTACCCAGAGTCCTGCCTGCCCTGTGCGTTTCAATAGCGCTGATCGCATTCGAAGAAAATGTTTCGGCAGTGTGGCGAAGGTACCCGCATTGGCAAGTAGGTATGGAAGATACTCAGCAGAACCGGGAAGGTACTTTGGAGAAAGGCCTGGAGCTCCGTATGCGACCGTAGCGCCTCATTCACAAGGGTCCTCGCCAGGGCTGGTAGTCGGTGCAACAGCCTAGAACAGGCAACTGTGTGCTGGCTTCATTGGATGCCGCGGCTAGGTATGCGATTGTATACTGTGCTGTGCGATATGCTGGCGGGCTTTAGATCCGCCACTCGAACGTTTGGCCCTCAGCTTACTCGGTGTGCCAGCAGAGAGATCAGTTCGAAACGCCAACGTGGCAGTGCCTGCCGTGCTCGGGCGAGTCTCTGGGGTATGCATGATCCAACAACTCCCACTGTAGCCCGAGATGCGCCGGGTTTGTTTGAGAAGGCGGTCAGCACGGGTCGAGTTCGAAGTGGCCACAAATAGAAGTTTGTAGTACCCCACCGACTGTGGCCGCGGGGCTTCGAGTCTCATCCACAGATAATTGCATGTTAGTAATGCGTGAAAGCTGTTCGATGGAGTAATAGCACGATCATGTTGGAGCCGGGAGGCAAAAGCGAAAACTCGGCGTGTGGTGGACCTGCAAGCCTCTCTCACTGCCAGAAAGTGCAGGCGTGTTGAGCGACGGATGGTCCGTGTTAACCCTGGCATCCTTATCGCTGGCCCTAGCACGATAAATTTTCTATGCCCACCTTCATAAATATCCAGCTGCCCCTCCAACGCCAAACACAACCACTCTCTCCCTTGTTGCTCTGCCCGTGGGCTTCTTTCTTTCTGTGTCTGTCTTTGCATAGCCTGCACAGACTTTGCTGCCCGTGCAGCCCTTGATACCCGGGAAGTTTTTCTCTCCCTCACCGAAAAAGCAGCAGACCGCTATTTAGTTAGCGCTATATCTGCTCCCACAAAGGCATCTTTTTGCCCCGCCAAATTTTCACAACTCCGACTTCTACACCCACGACAGAAGCAAAAATGGCTCCCGCTGCCACCGACGCCGCCCACACGGCGAAGAATGTCAAGGCCGAGAACTCCAAGGCCGTCAAGGTGCTCGAGGAGCTCATGGGCAAGTTGAACATCTCTAAGGCCCAGGACGAGATCAACGCGGCTGCGCTTGACCTCGCCACCTTCATCAACGGCGACATCGAGGAGGGCGACGCGCCCGTCAAGTAAGTCGCACTTTTGCCTGCCAGGCACATTCGCTACAACACCGCAGCAGCATGCTAACAATTTCTCCAGGGCCGTTGAGCTTCTCCGGAAACAGTTGGGCAACCGCAAGGATGCCATCGTGCGCGAGCGTGCGCTGGACGCCATCCGCGCCATCGCTCAGCACGCAACTGTCTCCCCCGCCGTCGAGCCTTACCTCGTCTCCATGCTCCCCGATACCCTGAACGCCGTTGCGGACAAGATGAGCGCCGTCAAGGTCGCTGCTCAGACCGCCTCTGAGGCCATCATCACCGCCGCCAACCCCAACGCCGTCAAGGCCATTATCCCACACATCATCCACTCGCTCGACACGACGCTCAAGTGGCCTGAGAAGATCACCGATCTTAAGTGCATCGAGATCCTCACCAAGAGCGCTCCTGCTCAGCTCGCTTTCCGCGTGCCCGACCTGATCCCTGTCATCTCCGGTGCCATGTGGGATACCAAGGCTGAGGTCAAGAAGGCTGCCTACGCCACCATGGAGACTCTCTGCGGCCTCATCTCCAACAAGGATATCGAGCGTTTCATTCCCGAGCTCATCAAGTGTATCGCCAAGCCTGAGAACGTCCCCGAGACTGTTCACTTGCTCGGTGCCACCACTTTCGTCACTGATGTCCACGAGCCGACCCTCGCCATCATGGTTCCCCTGCTTGAGCGTGGTCTCGTCGAGCGCGAGACTGCTATCAAGCGCAAGTCGGCCGTCATTGTCGACAACATGTGCAAGCTCGTCGAGGACCCCCAGATTGTCGCCGCTTTCTTGCCCAAGCTGATGCCCGCGCTTGAGAAGAACTACGACAACTTGGCTGACCCCGAGGCCCGTGAGAAGACCAAGCAGGCTTTGGACACCCTCACCCGTGTTGGTGCCGTCGAGAACGGAAAGATTCCCGAGATCTCCAAGGACGGCGACATTTCCACCGTCGCCGGCCATCTCAAGGACGTCATCCCCGGCAGCGTCAGCCTTGACAAGTTCGGACCCATTATCGAATACATCGGTGCCATCGGTGGCCAGCTTATTGACGAGAAGGACTACGAGCCCTTCAACTGGCAGTCGAACATTGGCCCCTTCCTCGCCATCATTGTCGGTGATGAGCAGGCTAAGGACCTTGTCGAGAACCTTCGCAAGCGCGCTATCCCCGGTTCCGCCGCTGAGGATGCCGTTGAGCCCGATGAGGAGGAGGGTGAGGATCTCTGCAACTGCACATTCAACTTGGCCTACGGTGCCAAGATCTTGCTCAACCAGACTCATCTCCGCCTGAAGCGTGGTCAGCGTTACGGTCTGCTCGGTCCCAACGGTTCCGGAAAGACTACCCTTATGCGCGCCATCAACAACGAGCAGGTCGAAGGTTTCCCCAAGCAGAACGAGGTCAAGACTGTATACGTTGAGCACGATCTCGACTCTGCCGACACTGAGCAGACCGTTATCGAGTGGACCATGAAGAAGCTGGAGTCTGTTGGTATCACCAAGTCGCAAGACGAAGTTGAGAACACCCTCATCGAATTCGGCTTCGTCAAGGAGCAGCTCGAGAATCCCATCACTTCGCTCTCTGGTGGTTGGAAGATGAAGCTCGCTCTCGCTCGTGCTGTATTCGAGGAGCCCGATATTCTGCTTCTCGACGAGCCGACCAACCACTTGGACGTGAAGAACGTCAAGTGGCTCGAGGACTACCTAACCAACTCTCCGTGCACATCTATTGTCATCTCCCACGACAGCAAGTTCTTGAACAACGTCATCCAGCACGTCATCCACTACGAGCGCTTCAAGCTCAAGCGTTACCGCGGTAACCTTGATGCCTTCGTCAAGCGTGTGCCCTCTGCTCGTTCTTACCACGAGCTTGGCGCTTCCGAGATGGAGTTCAAGTTCCCCGAGCCCGGTTTCCTTGAGGGTGTCAAGACCAAGGCTAAGGCCATTGTCCGTGTCAACAACATGACCTTCCAGTACCCCGGTACTTCGAAGCCTCAGATCTCCGACATCACCTTCCAGTGCTCGCTCGGTTCGCGTATTGCCGTCATTGGTCCCAACGGTGCCGGAAAGTCTACTCTCGTCAACGTCCTGACTGGTGAGCTCATCCCCACCTCTGGTGATGTCTACCAGCACGAGAACATCCGTATCGCATACATCAAGCAGCACGCTTTCGCGCACATTGACCACCATTTGGACAAGACTCCCTCCGAGTACATTCAGTGGCGTTTCCAGACTGGTGAGGACCGTGAGACCATGGACCGTGCCAACAAGATCGTCACCGAGGAGGACGAGAAGGCCATGGACAAGATCTACAAGATCGAGGGTACTCAGCGCCGTGTCATCGGTATCCACTCCCGTAGGAAGTTCAAGAACTCGTACGAATACGAGTGCTCGTTCGCCCTTGGTGAAAACGTTGGCATGAAGAACGAGCGCTGGACTCCCATGATGACTGCCGATAACGCCTGGATTCCCCGTAACGAGATCCTTTCTTCGCACGCCAAGATGGTCGCTGAAGTCGATCAGAAGGAGGCTCTTGCCAGCGGCCAGTTCCGTCCTCTGGTCCGTAAGGAGATTGAGCAGCACTGTGCCAACTTCGGTCTTGACGCTGAGTTGGTTTCTCACTCGCGCATGCGTGGTCTGTCTGGTGGTCAACGTGTCAAGGTCGTCCTTGCCGCCTGCTCATGGCAGCGTCCCCACTTGATCGTCCTTGACGAGCCTACTAACTATCTTGACCGTGATTCGCTCGGTGCCCTCTCCAAGGCTATCAAGACCTTTGAGGGTGGTGTCATCATCATCACTCACTCCGCTGAGTTCACCAAGAACCTGACTGAGGAAGTCTGGGCTGTCATGGACGGCAAGATGACTCCTTCGGGCCACAACTGGGTACAGGGACAAGGTTCTGGCCCACGGTTACAGGAGAAGGGCGAGGAGGAGGAGAAGTTCGACGCTATGGGCAACAAGATCCAGGGAACAGAGAAGAAGAAGAAGGTACCCTTCCCCTCACACCTACGAGCCCCCTTGATGTATTTTTGCTAACTATGTGTCTTTGCAGTTGTCTTCGGCTGAAATGAGGAAGAAGAAGAAGGAGCGCATGGCCCGCCGCAAGCGTGGCGAGGAGGTCTTCTCCGACGAGGACGACTAGACGGTTCACGACAAACGGTTACGACATGTCTTGCATGGTATAGTCTTGAGGGGTTATGAAAAAAAAGTTTCGAGCACAGTTTGTCTCATGGATGGCGTTATGATCGATACCTTGTAGATCCGATAGATTTGGCTGGGACCTATGTTGTGTTCTCCAGCAGATTAATGAAACAATTACACTTCAACTTGTTTTCCTTGATGCACCACCAGCGATAAGCTAGCGCATATAGTGTCCGAACACATAGGGTTTCCGAACACCGCGCCACAACACCACACCTGCAGGAAACACGCGATATCTCTCCACAACGCTTATTAATATAGGCGCCCGCAAAATTACTATATAATCCGCTATTAATAATTTTAATATAGATTTTTATACTAGCTAGCGTGTCGCTGCGAAGGCGTATAGTATCCCTTTATTAATACTATATACAGTGGGGTGACAAAAAAACAAATCTTTTTTATACCTTTTTAAAATAGGTATAACTTGGCCACTATTACATTTTAGGTTAAATAAAACATAGTATTTAAAAGAAAAAGTTTTAAATTTTAAGTCTATGATTTTAGTTTATGCTTAGTTAGCATGACTAAAATACAAAGACTTAGTAAACTTTAGAGGTTTTTTTATAAAAGTTTCCCTGTTTATCACTTTTTAATTAGGATATAAAAATCTACTAAAATTGCACTGGTTATAATAGGCCTAAAGTTAATTAGTAATTATTCTTTTTTAGGTTAGTTCATAATCTTAGTAATAAGTTATTAATAAGTTAAAAAATTAGACCGCTTACGTAAGATATAATTACATAACAACTTATTAATATTATAGTATAAATTAATATCTTTTTATACGTAGTCTTGTTTACCTTTTTTTATTCTTATAAAATAGCTTCCTAACTTTCTAAATTTAAATAAGAAGTTTAACGTCTTTTAAAAATTAGTGCTTTTATTTTTACTATTTCTACTATCCTTAAAAAGCCTAAATCTAGTATTTATAATACTATTCACCGGATTAAAATAAAAAAAATAAAATAGAAAATCGTAATAAAGAAGTTAAAAAAAGGAGATAAATAAAGACCTCTTTAAAAAATTTAAAATTCATTAATAGGGACTTAGAAGGAAGTCCTAAAAATAAAATAAAAGACTATTATACAAAAATAGCCATAATCTCTCTACTAGAAGTCTCTAGAGACTTTTATAAAAGGAAGAATATAGGATAAAGGCCGCTATATAAAAACCTATTTTAAATGAGAAAAAAGCTAAAAGTAGGCTAAACTTTGCTAAGACTTTATAAAATAATATGAAAAATATTAACTTAAATAACGTTATATTTTCTAATAAGTTAGTAATTAAAAGAGGTTACGGGGCTAGGAAAAAATACTAAATAATCTTATAATACAGGAGGTTAAAGTATAACTTATACTTATATTATAAGTTAGCTTAGTAGCGTATAACGTCTGTACTAGCGCTTTATTTAAAGATAAGATAATTATAGTTATTGTTGTAACAGGAACAATCGCTCGTCGACACGAGAACCCTTGGCTAGTCAAGACAGGATTCGAGATCATCCGAAAACCGACACTCATCCGTATCGGACCAATTTCGGATCTATCAGACCGATGGGGAACTACGAATCCGATTCGGACCTATTTTGGATCCATCAGACCGACGGTCAACCTATGGCAGTTATGTGCTAGCTAGCCATCTGGGAAGAGGTGTATTTAGAGGAGCTTGGGGCCTTTGCAGTTTAGTACCTTTTCCGTATCCTTTCGTACCAGGCCTATAGGCACTTAATTTATTCGAGGCTACATTCTTATACACGCACTCCCACATGCCTCTACTAAGAGATACGCTAATATTAATCCTTTAAGTGACCTGCGCCGATACATTATACGGAAAAGATCGCTACCGCCGGTGATGGCTTTAAAGAATATCGCTACGAGAACGGAACGGACCCGCGTCGGCGCGTCCCTGGTTTTCTCTATAAGCAGGATTCTAGAGACCTCCTGCCAATCGAAGCCTTTAGGTTTGGAACTCCTAATTACAGACGAATTAGGTTAACTTCGGAAAAGTCGCGTAAAGTTGCGCCAAGGTAGAAAAGTGGTGACTACTAATAACCTATAGATTTAAAATTAAACGTTAATGTCTGCTTTAGCATTGTCAAAAACGGCATGGTAGGCGGCCCGGAGTTGGACTTAGGGAGACTGTTAGCCACCCCCAGAACCTTCGAAGAGCGAAGAAGACAAAGAAAGCGATAATGCTCTAGACGATCCTATTATTAGACCCGAAGCCGATTTGGTTTAATCCGCCAACCTAGTAATAGCTTTTTAGAACTAATTGCGTTAAATGCAAGCATAACTAGAGCAATTAACTAGAGAATCCTAAGCTAGGGACTAAGCCCGGCCTACAATCGAATCACCCCCAACAGCCCTCCGATACCAGTCCGAATCTCCCGCCACTATTATGGCAAAGCTATCTGAGCGAACTCCCAAGATAGAATCCCTAATTAATAGGAAAGAACCTACCTTTCCTTAATGGCAAGCATTAATTAGGGACTGTCTCGAGATTAACGCGGATTACTATCCGAGTGAACGCGCTCGCATGGTATTAGTGTGGGGATATACTTCTGGTACCGCTCGCGAATATTTGGAACCCCAGTACCTAGCTACTTCGGATACGTTACGGTTTAAGAATGCTAAGGAGATGATCGAACTACTATTATCCTTCTTTATATCTAGTAACAAGGAAGCTAAGTACTAGACCACGTTCTAACGCTTAGAGATGACCTCTAAGGAAACTTTCCCTGCCTTTAAGGCTAAGTTTATTAGTGCAGCAATCCGAGGTAGAGTTTATAAGGATAAATGGTCTCTATTCCTGTGGGAAAAGATAACACTATCCTTAAGGGCTCTAAACATAGGGTTTAAGCACCTGTAGAATAATTCCTTTAAAAAAATGGTAGCCCACCTAATAGCCTTTAACTTAGAAACGCGAAATGCACTGACAAGTCCCTTTACCTGCTCTATAACTAGTACAAATCAACCTCTGCGTCAGAAGAACTATAAGGAAGAAATTCACCCTAGTACCTTAACTAAGGTACTATACAGGCCTATTAAGGAATCTACTCCGAATGCGCCCTAAGACAGGATAGTCCCGCCGTCGTAACCTCTAACAACACAGACAAGTTCTAACACCTGCTATAACTGCGAAAAGTTAAGACACTTTATTAGAGATTGCCCTTAACCCCGCGTCCGCGAGATCGGAGTGGAACTAGACTCTAATTAAGAATACGTTAATGCGGATGAGGAAGCATTCCCGGGAAACGAAGACGCCTAGGAAAAGCCTCCGCCCTAGGTATAAGCAAGTACGACCTTTTTAATATAGATTTGTCGAAGTTGCTAGGAGGTCCTCACTTTCGAACCCCCCTCGTACTCCGTTCAAACGGGTACGGGATCTAACTTAATGCCCTTATTAACACTAGTGCCTAAGATTTTCTTTTTATTAATTCTTAAATTGCAGCTTCTTTATCTCAGTTACTTTATATTCCTATCCGAAAACTACCGTACCGCGTTATGGTTCGAGGGTTCTCGAATAAGATTCGTGCCCCAGTGGACCGATACATTCGTTTACACATAAGGATAGATGGGCAAACAATCCACAACTGCCCCTTTATAGTAATAGACTTAGGAACACAGGACTGCATCCTAGGACTCCAATGGCTTAAGCGCTTCAAGCTTCGATTAGATACGGAGCGGAATCAGATCTTATGGCTAGCAAAGTATCCTAAGACCTACGATCCCTCTAAAACTATCTTGATGCAGCTAGAACAGCTAATTCGGAACTTAGAGGTGCAGTAAGACATTCGTCGCCGGGATATCCTATAGGAACAGGAATAATATCGGATGAAGAACAGCCCCACAGTCAATCGCATTAAGGGCCTCATTCGACTGCCTCATCCTCTCCCTCCAAGTAGGAAGACAGTACCCCTAATTTCTCAGGATCCCGCTCCAAAACCTGCCCGTTCCGCATCCGCTCCGCAGGCGATGCGGATGCCCACAATTGCTCTCATCTCAGCAAACGCCTTTCACTTCAACATGAAAAAGCCAGTTAACGAATTCTTTACTACTTCTCTGTACGAAATCGAACGCCTGTCAGACCATATACGAACTTAACGCCACGCTAAAGATCCTAAGAATGCTTGTCTTATTAAAGAACGACTTCCCTAGATATACTGTTAGTATCGGGATGTGTTTAGCAAGACTGCGGCCGATAAGCTGCCCCCGCGCCGACTATATGACTATAAGATTGTGCTCACCGAACCCCTTCCGAACAACTACAGTCCTCTATATAAATCTAGTCTAGAAGAACTAGAGGCTATTAAAAAGTACGTTCTGGAACATCTTTAAAAGGGATTTATTAAGCATAGTCGAAGCCCTTTCGCGTCTCCTATCCTTTGTGTACGAAAGCCAAACGGAGATTTTCGAATATGTGTGGACTACCGTAAACTTAACTTTCTGACCCGAAAGGACTCCTACCTAATTCCGAAAATTGACGAACTTTTAGCTCGCCCCTCTAAGGCTAAGATATTCACCAAATTCGATATCCGAGCTACCTTTAATAAAATTCGCATGGATCCTGAATTAGAAGAGTACACCACGTTTCGGACTTGATACGGATCTTACAAGTGCAAGGTATTGCCTTTTGGGTTGTGTAATGGACTAGCCACCTACTAGCGATACATGAATGACGTTCTTATTAATTATCTCGACGACTTTTGCATTGCGTACCTGGATGACATCCTTATTTATTCCGACACCGTCGAGGAACACATTAAGCACGTTCAGAAGGTGTTAGATCGTCTCTGGAAAGCCGGCCTCCAAGTCGACATCCTCAAAAGCGAATTCCATGTGACTCGGACCCGATACCTAGGTTATATCCTTACCAATACTGGTATGGAGGTAGATCCAGCCAAGGTAGAAGCACTACGGAACTGGAAAGCCCCCACGACCGTAACAGGTGTAAAGTCGTTCCTTGGATTTGCTGGGTTCTATTAGTAATTTGTCAAGGACTTCTCCTGCATTACGAAACCTATTAGTACCCTGTAAAGTCCTCAAATCCCATTCGAATAGAGTTTGGAGTGTGAAGTCGCCTTCCAGCAAATCAAATAGGCGTTACTGGCCATCCCCACCCTCTATCACTTCGACCCTGAACTACCTACTAGGGTAGAAACAGACGCATCAGACGGAGTAATTGCAGGAGTACTATCCCAGGAACATCCGGATGGAAAAGTTCAACTAGTGGCATTCTACAGTCATGTCCTAACCAGATCCGAACTAAACTAGGAGATCTATAATAAGGAATTGTTCGCTATTATTACTGCCTTTATTAAGTGGCGCGCAGAACTCGCTTCTACCTAAACTATAATCTAAGTTCTTTTAGATCATCGATCCTTAGAATACTTTATAACTACCAAGGTCCTCAATACTTGTTAAGTTCGCTGGTACGAAATGCTATCCTTGTTTGACTTCTGGATCGAATACACGCCAGGTAAAAGCAACGCTAGAGCCGATATCCTAAGTTGACGAGAACAAGATCTTGCGGACCTTAAGGCTATTTAAAATGATAATTGTAGCCGAGTATTCCTAAGGCCCCATCGACTTGACCCCCGAATCAACTCCGACCTGGCCCAGACCTATATTAAGAAGTCTAATGCCGAAGTCGACGTGTTCGCCTTGTTAACTGATAAAGACATTATGAGTCTGGATTCCTATTAACTTATTGAAGCCTTGCTGCAGGAGAACCGCCTCGGATTTATCATAGAACGCCAGTCCCTACCAGAGAAATATCGGATTTATAATGGTCTTATTCTGTACAACGACAGACTGTGCGTCCCTCCAGAATCTACTCTGTGTACCCGCCTTATCCGGGAAATCCATGATCAGAAGTCAACGGCTCATTCAGGTTATACAAAAACCTACCAGTTGCTCTCTCGAAAGTACTACTGGAAGGGAATGGAAGCTACCTGTAAGCGGTATGTACGAAACTGCATTCCCTGCCGACGTGCACACCCAAGGCAGACCCCCACTCCAGGGTTTTTGCATCCGTTACCTATCCCTGATAGGCCTATGCAACATCTGTGTATCGACTTTAAGGAATTTCCCAAGGACAGGGCCGGATACGATCAGATTATGGTAGTTATTGATTGTCTGTCTAAACAAGTGGTATCTATTCCTTGCCACAAATTGATTGATGCCCGCGAAATGGCTAACTTGTTCGTATAATGGGTGTACCGATTCGGACACACTTAGGAGTCTATTGTCTCTGATCGAGGTCCTCAGTTTGTTTCCACATTCTGGTTGGAGTTTTGTCGGATTATAGGCGTCAAAGTGAAGCTATCTACCGCGTACCATAAAGAGACAGATGGCCAGACAGAAATCATGAACAAGTATATCGACCAGAGGCTACGCCCCTTCGTATCCTACTACCAGGATAACTGGAGTTCACTTCTACCCCTGATCGATCGAGCGCAGGTCACTCTACCCCATTCGGCTATTGGCATGTCACCCTACCAGATCCTGTATGGCTCCGAACCCCGTCAAAGTTGGGATTGGAACCCTACCTTATTCACCAAACCCCAGGATCGTTTGAATGTTAAAGACGCTTAATTGCTAGCCAAACGAATGCATGCCGCTTGGTAGCTAGCGAAGGAAAACATGGAACGAGCACAAGACCGAATGCGATCCGTAATCAATCGACACCGTCGCCCAGTCGATTGGGAAGTTGGCGATATGGTCTACCTAGACGCTCGCAACCTTGCGGTGTCAAGACCCAGCCGAAAGCTGTCCGACAAGTGGGAGGGCCCATTCAAAGTAATAGAACAAGTTGGTCACTCATATAGACTTGAACTTCCTTTAGGGTCCTAAATCTATGATGTCTTTGCTCCGAATCTCCTCTGCAAAGATCCTCAAGACCCACTACTAGGACAAGAAGCTCCGAAACCGCCAGGTGTCCCCATTAATGGAGTAGAGGAATGGGAAGTTGAGGAGATCTTAGCTAGTAAGCTATTCTAAAATACCCTCAAATACAGAGTTAAGTGGGTAGGACATGACCTGGATCCGGTATGGTACCTTGCATCGAACTTCATGGGAGCCCCCTATAAGTTAAGACAATTTCACGACAAGTATCTGAATCGCCCCGGACCTCCAAAGGCATTGAGTCAGTGGATTCACTTATGGGAACAAGGAACAGAGTAGCAGGCCCAAGAGTTTTGAATTCTAATAAGTATAAGAAAGAAAAGAAAGAAAAAAACAAAATTCTACTCCTTATCTGAATCGGAGGGCTTAGGTAGAGCACCCTCAAGGGCAGCAGGCGCCTTCCCCTTCCCTTTACCCTTTCCCTTCCCCCGACCCCCCTCCGAAGCCGTCCTTATGGTGTCATGAAGATCATCCACTGCCTCCTCCACACGCCGCAGACGATCCTCCACCCGTATAGAAGCAGAATGCTGCGCGAGCAGCAATTCCACAGAAGTCAGCCCAGTCTTACCCGCCCGGGTGACCTGCACAATTGTGCCTAGGTCCTTCGCAGCCTTGTCGAGCGCGGGTCGGAGGTTAGCAGCGTCCTCCCCGCTGGCCCCCTCCCAATTCCGCAAGGCCCTCCTAAAAGTCCGAAATTTGGACTCCACGAAGTCGGGCACCTACCCAATCTGTTATCGAAGCGGACTGGAATTGGAATCGCCATACTTACAGGGTTGCACTTCTTGTTCTGAGAGGTGCAGTAGCTGCACTTTTTAGAGGATAGCTTGGGGAACTTGTAGTTGGGCACGTTGCCGCGACCGAACGCGCACAACTAGTGAAACAAGATAAACGGAAATTGACCAATTAGTAGAGTTGTAATTACTACTGCAACGTCACTAACTGCGCTGGTTGCCGGAAACAGCTAAAACGCGCGAAACAATTTACACACGGCACAGATAAGGGACTATCTGCAAGTTATAAAGGAGGGGGTAGTGTAACAGGAACAATCGCTCGTCGACACGAGAACCCTTGGCTAGTCAAGACAGGATTCGAGATCATCCGAAAACCGACACTCATCCGTATCGGACCAATTTCGGATCTATCAGACCGATGGGGAACTACGAATCCGATTCGGACCTATTTCGGATCCATCAGACCGACGGTCAACCTATGGCAGTTATGTGCTAGCTAGCTATCTGGGAAGAGGTGT
>ML976666.1:114152-260500 GCA_010015655.1 Bimuria novae-zelandiae CBS 107.79 | reverse complement strand
GGGTCAGCCACTAGCGCTAGTGTTTGATCCTAGCCTAGCCGGAACCTCTATAAGCGAGAGAAGGCCACGTGTTCGACCGTGCCTACCTCGTTACAATAAGAGGTAGCCTATAAGCTATAAACCCTTTAATATACTTTATAAGTCCCTCCTCTTATTATAGGCTAAGTAATTATTATATAGCGTACTTAACCACCTAAGGGCCTATTTAGTAGTTTTACCTTTAGCTTAGTATTAAATATAATACACTATATTTTTTGTAGTACTTTAAAAACTAAAATTATTACTAGCTTTACGTAATTCTAAATTTATAATTACCTTATTAATTAGTGCTATAATAGTATAGTTATTATGTATTAAAAAAGTTAAGATAGACGCGTTGTTTAGTAGGGTAGTGCACGAGCCCGCGCGGTGCACGAGCCCGTCGGGCACGGTAGCCTCGAAAGAGTGGGATCCTAATTAATGTTCAGGAGTCTTGGCCGAACAGCATAAACTACACCGAGTACAGATAGTTATTTAAGTATGATAGTTTGCGATTTCGTTTCCAGTGATCCCACCGTTCGCTTTTGCATCGACTCTACCTATCCTTCGTTTATTGGGTATTGTCACGTGGTGCACCGTTTCCCCGTTTGGGTTCTATGCAGTCATCCTAGGCAACTACGGTTATTAATTTCTGCTTAATCATGGGGGCATACATTCGCTACATGAATTTTGCTTTTTCTTTATTTTTAGTTTCTATACCTGGAGCCTCCACTTTACAAGACTTTTCCACATACAAGTACACCACCAACATTGCGCCAAAAGATCGAGATGCGCATATGCAATCATCAGCAATGCGGCCTCATTGGATTTCAGGCAGTAATAAATTCTGGTTCCGGGAGAGCAATGCGCCGGATGATTCAACGTTCGTCTACATCAACCCAGACCAGGGCCTGCGCCAGCCGGCCTTTGACCACGATGGAGTGGCGAAGGCGCTCAGGCAGCAGGGAGTTGAGGCTTCAGCTTCGAATCTTCCTTTCGAATGGATTGATGCCAGTGATGACTGCGCGACTGTGAAGTTTCGTGCCGGGGAGAAGAATTGGGAGTGGACGAAGGACGGCATTTTAGCCTCAATCCAGGACGACATTCAAGAGGGGGACGCCACGGAGATGTTGAAGCCATTGGCCGAGGAACGACATATGACTGAGACCCCGAAACAGACGGCAATCAAATTCGTCAACCGCACAAAATGGCGAGTGTCGTTATATTGGATAAATCATTCTGGTAGAAAGGAGCATTATCAAGACGTTGAACCCGGACAGGCCAAGAGTCAACATACTTATGAGGGCCATGTCTGGCGAGTTACAAAAGCTGGGGATGGTGAGGCGATTGCGAGCTTCGCGGCTGCGTCTGAGAAGAAGACAGCTGTCATTGAGGAGGGGTTCCTTGCACCGAAACTTCTGGCTGAGGCTCCGGGCACCTTACCCAAGCGCCAGAGCAACGGGACGATTGATGACTCCGGTGTCTTCTTCAGAGACAATAATGTGTGGTTCCGGCGTACGAATGGGGAGGAAATCCAAATGTCCACAACGGGAACGGAAGCCAGCCCCTTCAGCAATCTGACTTACCCTTCGCCAAACAATAAGTTCGTCGTTGTTGTTCAGTATACGCCAGCTCAGGACCACACCGTCTATGAGGTCGAGTCGAGCCCTTACGATCAGCTTCAACCCCGCTTGCATCAGTTTCAGTACCTGAAACCTGGTGACAATGTGACTATTAATCGACCTCGAATGTTCGATTTGACGAAGCAGCGCGAGATTTCGACCGACAACGCGCTGTTCGACAATCCGTACGAGCTTTATGAACTGGATGGAGGGTGGAATGTGGAAGGCACCGAATTCCGCTTCCTGTACAATCAAAGGGGCCACCAGGTTATCCGTGTCGTCGGCATGAACACCCAAGGAGACGTGCGAGCCGTAATCGAGGAGAAGAGCAACACGTTCATTGATTACTCGAACAAACTCTACTACCGAGAGCTCACCAGCTCGAACTCGAGCGAGTTGGTTTGGGCTAGCGAACGTGACGGCTGGAACCACCTCTACCTCTACGACATGAAGACTGGGAAGGTGAAGAACCAAATCACGAAAGGGGAATGGCTAGTGCGGTCTGTCGACTATGTGGACGAAGCGAAACGGCAAATCTGGATCAAAGTAATGGGCGCAATGCCGGGGCAGGACCCGTACTATGCCCACCTGGCGCGCGTAAACTTCGATGGCTCAGGCTTCAAGATCCTAACAGAAGGCGACGGCGACCACTCATGGTACTTCAGCGACGACCGTAAAACGTTTACAGACTCCTGGTCACGCATGGACATGGCTGAAAAGACCGTCACGCGCGACGCCGAAACAGGCAACATGACGACCGACGTCTCGGCAGGAAACTTGGACTACAAGCTCTGGCCCATCCCAGAGCGCTTCGCAGCGCCAGGCAGAGACAACACCACACTAATCTACGGCCTGATCTTCCGCCCCTACGAGATGGACAACAGCACAAAATATCCCGTCATCGAGAAAATCTACGCCGGCCCACAGGACTTCTACGTGCCGAAGGCATACATGTCACACGACGAAGCGCATCACATTGCAAACGAGGGATTCGTCGTCGTCCTCATCGACGGCATGGGCACAAACTGGCGCTCCAAACCCTTCCACGACGTCGCATACAAGAACCTCAAAGACGCAGGCTTCCCCGACCGCATCGCCTGGATGAAAGCCGCGGCATCGACACGCCCCTGGATGGACATCGACCGCGTCGGTGTCTACGGTGGCTCTGCAGGCGGCCAAAACGCAATGGGTGCTCTCCTCTTCCACAATGACTTCTACAGCGTCGCTGCTGCAGACTGTGGATGCCACGATAACCGCATGGATAAGTTGTGGTGGAACGAGGCGTGGATGGGGTACCCCGTGGACCAGAGTTACGAGGATAGCTCCAATGTTGCGAATGCGGAAAAGTTGAAGGGGAAGTTGCTGCTGAGTGTTGGAGAGCTGGATACGAATGTGGATCCGGCGAGCACGATGCAGGTTGTCAATGCGCTGAATAGAGCGGATAAAGATTATGACTTGTTGTTTATTCCGGGCGGAGAGCATGGGGTGGCAACGACCGACTCGTATGCCTTGAGAAGGACGAGGGATTTCTTATATCGGAATTTGAAGGGAGTGGAACCACCAAAGTAAATCAACGTCACGAAACGAAGGGCAACACCAGGGAAGATGATCACGTAGTTGAGATACACAACTTATTTGTTTTGGTTCTGCATGTCTTGGCAGCGCTCGAATCGGTGAATCATTTTTGCCGATGGTGATGACCGCGGCTCCGAAGAATCTGTTATATCGGTGCTCTCCGAAATACCGTCCCGCCCCACTTCGGGCAGCCGAAGTGGACCTAGCTTCCCGGAAAATATTTTCTATCACCCAATTTGTTAGTAAAACAATAATTACAGCGAACATTCACCCTATATTAATACCTATATTATGCTGCCGCGTAGTCAACGTAAGCGTACAGCTACCTAGCTATTTAACGGGGGTTAAAATCCTTTAAAACGTGCGCGCTGGGCGCCTGCAGCAGCTGCTAAAGGTGCTAAGTCACGGAGAAAAGTATCCAAGAAGGCTCCTCCTCCGGCGGAAGGCAACGCTGTATCTAATCTAGTTAGCTTTAATTAGGATATCGAGCCTCTGTCTGCGCAGCCATTGCCAGCAATTGTATTATTTAGTAATCTACCTAGTGACCTGCCTAGTGACCCGCCTAGCGGATGTATATCTAATCTAATTAGCAACCCTACGCAGGGAGAAACTTAGGAAGATGAGCTAAAATTAGCTACTAGGGTATCCGAAGCAGAGTCGCCGTATGTTACTTGCCGCTGGCAGGCCTTTGTAGGTCCTAAAAAGGAGCTCTATAAGCTAAGATTTGATATAGAGTTTATCCCGGAGCACTACTACGCTAGTTAGCTTTAGATATAGGTAGATAAGGTCGCTCAAGACTTAGCTATAGAGACAACTCCGCCGTAGAAAGTAATAATTAGGGACGTTTCTAGCTACGCGTATAGGCAAAAGACCCTAGAGAGGTAGAAGCTATAGTAATTGCTTAAGCGTGGAGACGCTACTAGTGGAGCACGCGTAGCACCTAAGGGAGTCCTTAATTAATATAATGTATTTTAACTTTGACGCGACGCTTACTACTAAGTCTATAGAGGTAATTAGTCCTATAGGCTAACAACGTAGCAGAGGCTCGTCCAGCTCCCAGGGCCAGGTTCGACTTACTGCAACACAAAGGCAGCTACAAGAGCTGCCAGAGATCCTTGCTGGCCATGCTGTCGCTGAGGGACCTTTAATAGCTATCCGCGATAAGTGGAGGTGCCAGGATACCCACTGTGGCAACTACCCGTACGTCTGCTGGGTCCAGCGTACGCCTGGCCAGCCCGATCGATTTGAGAACCATTTCCCAGTGAGCAGTAATATTGTGGCCATGTGGGCGCGCAACATCAGCCTCGAGAGGTGCAGCGTCGACGTGCCAGACGATACTGTACGCCTTGCTCTGCGTACAGCGAGGGACCTGAAGGCGAAAGAGAAGGTAAAGGAGAAGGCGCAACAGGGCTCGGCGTCTGCGTCTATATTTACAGCGGATAGCTTTATGAGCGCGATTGCTGCCAGCGCGCTGTCTGTTAGTTAGTTAGCACAAAGTTAGCTACTTGCATGGCAGGCACCTATACCTGCAGCGCCTGCTGTTAGCTTTGCGAGTGCTCTGAGCGTGCCAGCGCCAGCGTGGAAAGATCTAACATGGAGAGATCTGACGTACGAGAATAACATGGAGCTCTTATATTAGACTCGGCACTTCTTTGACTGGTGGATAGATTAGGCAATGGCTGCAGAGGTGCTAGAGATTAGGACGGTATTTAGAAGGGTTGTTAAGGCTAGGCGGATCGATCTGAACATGCTGATGGATGGATCTGATACAGGCATGCCGTACGAGATTTAGAGAGATGATTTTGAGCTGCCAATCGCACTGCTTTTGCGACTCCGTAAAATGGCATTTCAGTGGCAACTCTAGTATCCTGGACTTTCAGAGAGTGATCGAGAGGCATGTAGGGAGCTACAGCGGCAAGATAATGAGCAGAAACAGCAGCTGAGAGCTACTTAGGCAGAGGGCGGAGAGACAATCGTGTAGAGGTGATCGTGTAGAGGTGATCGAGCAGAGGGCGTAGAGGTGTTATCTTTAACGCGTAGGGCACGGGCCATATCCTATAGATATCGCCCGATATGATTACCTTGTTCGTATAATTAAACACTAACTTTCTCGCCTTATCTGCTTACCGTACGCCTTACTCTCTGCAACTCTACCACCACGCTAGCTATACTAAAATAGATAACGGCAATTAATTTAGCAGCCTTAGATTACCCTTGCACTACTATAAGATTATTATATTTATATTATAGCAGGTGCTAGATTTCTGATCTTTAAAACTAACTCTGACAGAATATATCTAACTATATACTACTAACGATAGTATAAAACCACTCCGGCGAATACTAAATATATACTATTAACTATAGTATAATACCTTTATAGCGCCTACTTATAGTACCTAAAAAAGTTACCTATAGAGCTTTTATAGTATATACGTAATATAGCTTTCTTTAGAAAATACTTAAATTTATCGTACGCCTTAGCGCCTTGGTAATGCCGCCAGATCTAAGTCTTTAACGCCTTAAAAGTCTGCTTAATTAGATTTATATTAGGTAAGTAAGGAGATAGAAACTCTATAATTACGCCTGCCTCTGCGCATATATTAGCTAGCCTCACTAATTAATAGATAGACGCGTTGTTGAGGACTATTACTAAGCGTTTTCCTGGCCAAGGACTATAGTGTAGGAGTACTTAATTAGTAATAAAGTCCTCTATTAGCTCCGCAGTAATTGCTCCCTAAAAAATTGTATAGGCAAGGTATCTATTATTATCTATAATTAGTAGTAAGCTCTACCTCTCTAAGCGCTTAGCTAAGTAGCTAACGTGGCAGGCTATATTAACTTTACTCTAGCTATACTTTTAATCCCCTGTACGCTCGTTGCAAGCGCTCTTATTAAAATAGATAATTTAATTAGGTTAATAGATTTACTAGTAACGCGCTTAAAAGGTTTAATAGAAACCCTTATAACGCTTCTTAGCTACTTTTAAGACTGCCTTCCTACTCTATCGCATGGCTTTAAGCTCTCTGTCTAGAGTTATAAGGGATACCTTAACGTCGTACTTATTATACAAGAAGTCCTGCATCTTATCTATATAAGATATTAGCTTGCTACGCAGCATCTTAAGTAGCGCGTCTCTATAGTATTACTTAAGTAGAGGTAGCCTGCCACGACGTACGTATCTTAGCCTAATTAGCTTACTAAAGGCCTTTAGGTTAAGCCTGTATTTGCGTACTGTTTTTGGGTCGACGCTAAGCTCTCTATAGATAGCTTTATTATTTTTCCTATTGTTAACGCGATCTATAATAGCCTAGATAAGTAATTATTATAGGTGGTGTCTAGTAGGTCTCCCTAGATCCTGCGGCATTATTTACCTAGGGTGAATATTCCGTGTAATCATTTTATCGCTCACAAAACAGGTGTACGAAAGTGTTGGTGAGGAACCGATTACTAAGTGCTGACAGAAAAATCCGCCAAAGTGGGGCGGGACGGTATTTCGGAAACGACAATATGCAGAAATCCGCGAAAGTCTTGGCGCGCATTGGCAACTTCAACGCGCCCCCTCAATTTTCTATGGGAGCTCGGAAATCGTGGATATACCGCGTCGACAGCCCACGCATGCCCTATATAGTGGTAAGGTTTTATTAAGGCTATAGAGCGGCATATAAAACGCGTATACTGACTTTTTTAGTGTTGTAGTTTGCAAATCTGAGTTGTAATGGTCCCCCTAGCCGCCCGAGCCGGCGTAACTACTCGTAGCAAAGCTGGTACTGCTAGAAGGCCTACACAGAAGGCAGCGCGTGAGTTGCGAGTCTGTTGGCGTACACCTATCACCCATGTCGTCACTGACGGCTTAGCTGCCAAAAAACCACCGCTAAAAGCCGCGGAGAGTGGTCGTAGGAGGGCGCCAAAGCAGTTAAAGAAGCCCCCAAATAAACCATTAAGAAACCCGCCAGAATAGCCTGCTACCGCCCTAATTAGCTCACCAAAGCTAGAGGCCGCCAAAGTTAAAGTTTTAGATCTGCTATCTACGCCGCCAGAGCCCCCGGCTCTACCTTAGTCGTCGCCAGTGCCCGAAGAGCCTATATACAATATAGAGTTCGAGTACAATCTGCAAGTCAACAAGTTCAGCAAAGTTAAGGACGTAGATAGTAGTTACCACTCTTAGTTTCTTAGCTATTAGATAGAGGATAAAATAAAGGCCTTAATTAGCAATCTAGCGTTAGAGCTTAAGGGTAAAGAGCACTATATTATTAGCCAGGCTATTACGTTTCGCGTAGTACTAAAGAGAACCTAAAAGAGCGTTCTATTTAATAATTTTAGTATTTTTACTAGCGAGCACCTACTTAAAGTCGTAAATTATTATATACGCCTGTTTAAGAGAGTTAATTACGTAGAATTTAGAGTAGAGGTGTAAGTTAAGGCTATTACCTTTTAAAAGGCCTTCTTACGCAATTGCTCTATTAATAAGCTATCTTTTAACAGGCTAGAATCTCCTGCTATTGTTAGTAGTAGGACCTCGAGGCTCTTAAAAGAAGCAAGGTAATAAGAGCAGGTAGAAGCTATCTTCTCTATCGCTAATTTTATTAGCCACCTCTATAATTGCTAGATTTGTAACGAGCTTCTTTATAATAACTATAGCTATTAGTGCTGGGTTAATCCTACGACTCGTGAGCATTTCGAAATCCGCCCTGTTAACAGCGAGACTTGGGCTAGGCGCAAGATTGAAGGCCAGAGTGGTGTTAGTGTCGAGTTTCCGCCTCACCAGCTTGTCGACTATTGGCGTCGCTGTACAGGTAATAAACTCCGGGTGGATCGCCACACACGCAAACGCAAGGGCAAGAGGAAGTTATCAACGTTAGACTCTAAGGAGGAGAAGCTAAAGCGCTTGCGCAAGGATATAGAGCTGCGGAGAGTCAAGTCTTAGATGCGGCGAATGGAGGAAGAAGACGAGGATCGCGAGGAGAGGAGGAAGCAGCGCAGGCTAGATCGTGGCTTACGCCGTAACTAAGTCCCGTTTGGCGTGGCTTAATGGCCATACGCTCACCAGCACGCTCCTGGTGTTCTGCCTCCACTAGGTCAACTACCGCCTGCTACACTACCTCATCCTCTTCCTACGGTTACACCGAGCGCTCAGCGGACTGTCCCTGCACGATCGTTAAGTCCAGTAACTAGTGCAGGGCGTGAGGATACTAGGGACACTATAAAAGACTTCTTTAGTTAGATAATCGCGTAGCAGCCAGCGGACGAGTAAGAGAACTATATTAAAGTAATAGAAGTAGCGATTAAGCAACGGTAGACGATTAGGGATCTTTATTAGATATCTAAGCCTAGTAGAGAGCTCTATTCTATTACTATACGTAACTTTAAGCTAAAGAATAAAATTATTTAGTATTTTATTAATAATCTGCGTAAGTTTAAACTAGTCTTTTAAATAGCGACGAGCCTTACTAGTCTGTATAACAAGGACGTGTAAGAAGGAGCTATAGTATAGTAGAAACACTTTTTAGAAAACCTACTATCAGCTGCATACGTATTCTACTACTACTACTCCCAGTTAAAGGCCAGCTCGTCCCTCAGCTCTCTCTGTACGCGCTTAAGGACCTCTTATTTAATATATAAGCCGCTAGCGGCGTACTTAAAGTGCTTTCTTATAAATCTATCGCACTTACTCTCCCTTACTGCTGCCCTTAAGAAGTCTCTAAAACCACTACGCCTAAACCGCTATCTTATGTATACGTAGTTACGCCGGATCTAAGCCTTTAACACTAAGAAGGTAAGCTTAATTAGGTTATAATTAGGCAAATATAGTAGTAAATACTAAATAATATAACTAGTCTGCTTAAGCACATAGCGAACCTTGTTATTAATATAAATAGAAATATTATTTATTATAATTACTAGTAGGCGTAGACCGTAAGAGTAGCGTAAAGTAGGTATAAGTTAAGCCTTAATCTACTTAATAAACTACTTATAGTTATAGTAGCCTTCTTTTATTCCTGTATAAGGCAAGTAGCCATTCTCTACTGTATACGTCAGTAATATAGCCTAAGTTAAGCCTCTTTTTATATCTTAAGTATAATAGCTTTTATAACTAATAGGTCCGTACGCCTTATGCCGCCAGCTACTCTTTTTATTAAATATTAACTTATTAATGTTGGTATCAAACCTACGCAACACTGCTACGGCTTTCACCGCCATGCAGTTTGCCTGTGGTTTCAAACCTGCGCAACACTGCTACGGCTTTCACCGCCATGCAGTTTGCCTGCGGCTTATTGCGCAGTTTGCCTGTAGTTTATTACGCTAGTCCTAATCAGGCTAGCAGGGAACAAACCACGCTTAATAAATACCTCTTACAGCAGCCTACTACAATAGATCTGCAATCAAGAATCAAATCAGTACTACATCGTTGCAACGAAGTCTTGATCCAATAGCCTATTGCCGTATTAACACTAATCAGTGGTTGCTACACCACAGATCGGCAAGATATACTGTGTACAGGGAATCTCAGCGCACGTTTCAGGCTGAGTATTCTGGCGATAGAAGCGGTTAGCGCATGCCTCCTCCCCTACCAAGGCCCAGGATACAGCATCGCTAGTGCGAAGTACAGGTACGACAAGCTCACTGCTATCCTGTATCAGGATCAGCGGCGCCTCGTATTTGAAGGATCTCTCCGCCTGGATTGTCCCTACCAAGGCTTAGTTCGGAAGGAGATTTGCGTCAACCACGCTAACTCTTGTTAAATCACACTAATTACAGGCCCACATCTAAAACGCTATTATAAAGTACACCTAAACAAAGGATTGCTTGTGGTACCTAGACAAGATAATCTACAAGGACTAGTACGCTAACTAAGATTTTAATATCGCTAACGCTACTGTTAATATAGACAAACTTAACACTATAGTTATTAACTAGATAATACAGGTGGAAGAAGATAACATATTTAACTTATTTTTACTACTTAAGTTTAAGGAGTATTTTAAGAATTTTACTCGCGATCTCTTTAATAGCATTAATAAGTGCATCTAAAAAGCACTTAAAGAGCTCCTCTGCTAGTAAGGCATCTATATTAAGTAAGGTAATAGTAATAATTTCCCTAACTAATTCGCAGAACTCCTTACATTAACCACCGTCCTAAAATGGCCCGCTAAGCATCTTAAGCTTATAAGGCTCTGCGAAGGCTTTAAGTGCCACTAGATTATAGATAATAAAGAATAATAGTAGTAGCAGCGAGCTCCGCTAGGTAAAGGATTATTATTATTATTATAACCTAGATTTACGCCTGTGCAGAACAATTCTTATTTGCTTACTAACCTCGCTAAGTTATACACGCCGGAGTAGAAGTATTTAGGTAATAAATACGATATCCTTAAGATGAAGATTAAGGTGTTTAACAACCTTTGCACTAAAATTAGGATTAATAAGGATAAGTAGTATAAAATAGCACTCTCTATTATACTTACTAGCTAAGCGCTTTAGTATTACTATAATTACATTGCTCCCTAGGCGCTTACGCTTACTTATAATATAATGCTTAACAAGCTGCGCACGTACTTTAACACCACACAAGCTTACTAGATGTACCTCTAAGAGTGGCATAGCACTACGCTTAAGAGCGTTATAACTACTAACCTTAAGAAAGACCCTATAGAGTGTCTTAAAATAGTTATTAGTAAGATAAACATGCTCTATTAGGCACTATCACAGGACTAGGGTAAGAGCTATAATTAGTATTTACTTACGTAATAGCTCCTTAGCGCATGTCATGGTATTAAAGTAACTACTATAGCTTGCTTAAAACTAGTAACTATATTTAAAGGTGTTGCTATAGATCTCCGCAACGTAGTTAGCATGTGGTTAAGCTATTATCTTAATAGCTAGTTTTTATTACGAGATGCAGATAAGTAGTATTACACTAACTACTACTATATCTGCAATAATTAACAAGCTATAAGATTATTAGATAATAACTACTATAGCTACTACTATTAAGGTTAAGGCGGATCGCGCGGCAATCGATTTAATAATAATAACTATTAGTTAAACTACTTAGGCAATCGTCGTAATAAGATATACTTTATCTATAAGTAGCCTAAGTGCTAGTTAACTTAATACTTAAAGAAGGAGCGCATGGAGCATTGCTAACGCTATAACTAATACGCTTAAGATAATCCTAATACCCTAAGCTATAAAGTGTTTCTCGCTAGCTATAAAGGTATAGAGCTTAAAGACAGCGACGGCAGCGACAATAATGCTAGTAATAATAATATTAAAGTATATTTTACTAACTAAGTCTACTTAACTATATCCTATAGTAAGGTTAACGGCAACGCTATCGTCTCTAGCCTTAATAACGCTATCGCACTTTATGTAATTATAGGCGATAATCCTTATATCTCTAACAAAGTAAATAAAGATACTTAACTCTTCTTATTTAATTCACGCTATAGCGCAGATATCTTTTAAGGTATTATACCTAACACTAGTGTAGCTAGTGTCTTAACTACTAGTAAGATACAAGTAAAGGCGCTATAGCTTATCTAACTATCTATAGTTATTAATAAGTCTACTGTAGGACGTTGTTAAATCTAATTTAGAGATAATCTAGAGTGTTTTTCCCTTAGCGACGTTAATGTTAGCACGCCATTTAGTATAATTACTTTTATAGTAATGCTAACTAATATACTATTTCTACTCTGCTTAAATAATATGGATTATTATAGTATCTTCTTTAACAACATCGACAATATGCTCGTTTAAGGTGGCAAAGAATTCCTAATTATCTGTAAATAGGGACATCTATGGCTCCTGCTTAATAAACAAGAGACCGTTGTCTACTACTTAACCAAGACTAAGCTGCGCCAGCTTTACTAACGCTTTAGCTATCCTACTACTAGACAACTACACAAGATCCTTAGCAAAGCAGGCTATAAAGACATTAATAAGAACATTATTAATCGCATTAATAAGTACTGTCACTAGTGTTAAATCTATAGCAAAGCACCTGGCCGTTTCCGCTTTACTATTCGCGATAACATGGACTTTAACTTATGTGTTATTATTAATATGATGTATATTAATCAGAAACTAGTACTCCACGCAGTTAATAAAGCTATAGCTTTTTAAGCTGCTCGATTTATGCTAAATATCTAGGCAAACACTACTTAGGATCTCCTTCGCGCCATATAGATCGACATATACGTTGGTCCTCCTAACGTTATTAAGACAGATGCTGGCAAGAACTTTATTACTAATAAGTTTGTTAATAACGCCACGTTACTTATAATTAAGGTTAAGGAAGTCCTGGTAGAGGTATATTATTTAATTAGTAAGGTTGAGCACTATTATGCTCCTATCCGCCGTGCTTATAGGGTAATTTCTATAAACGTTGGACGCACAACCGCTCCCGAACATATCTTATAGATGGCTATTAAGGCTGTTAATGACACCGCAGGTCCTAACGGACTTGTCCTAACTTTTCTCGTCTTTAGAGCATATCCTCGCCTGTTAAAGAAATTACTACTATTACTATTTATTACCGCCCGCGGCGCTATAGTGCGTAAAGTAATAGCTAAAGTGCGTAAGATTAAGGCAAAGCGCTAAGTTAATAAGGCTCTTATAACTTACAATAGTCCTAACGTAACTAATATCTTACTATTACCTATCCTAAGTAGCGTTAAGGTCTGGTAAGAGAACTATGGATGGTCTAGCCCGCATTAGATAATTATCCTCTACGTTAATAAGTAATCTATGGTTGTTAAAATTAATAATAAATAAGTTACCTTCCGCATTACCGTAGTGCGCCCGTATTATGTAGACGATATAACTATTATTACCCCTCCTGTAGAGGACGAGGACAACGGTGGCTCTAACGATAATTTTACTCCTATTATAGAGGAGCCCGCGCCCAAGCATAAGCGCGATAAGCTAAAAGGCTTAAGAAATAAGCTAAAACCTAATAAAGTTATAACTACTATAGTTAACCTTAATTAACGTGAGCGTGATAATCTTGTCCTGGCTAAGAAGCTACGAGTAGTTAGTAAGATTATAACACTAGGGTAACTATTTAAAGTATCTATAAAGGCAGAGATTAACGCCCTTATAATATAAGATATCTTTTACTTTAAGAAGTATAGTCCTTACTATTATAATAAGGTCCGTATCTTTAAGTCACGTATTATTAATAAAGTTAAGGGCAAGACTACTAATCGCCTGTATAAGAAGTCCTGTCTTGTTATTTAAGGATACGCTAATAACGATAAGAAGCTTGTCTTAATATAGTCTCTTACTATCTAGCGTGCAAGCCAGCGTGTGATTATCGCTCTAGCACCATTACTATTAAAGCTGGGCATATACCTCTGGCTCCGTGATATTACTCAGGCCTATACGCAATCGGATGATCCACTCTAGCGTACTATTATAGCTAACATACTAACCTAACTTAAGGAAAGTTATCTAATAAACATAGTTATAGTTATTATTAAGCTACTATACGACATTGCTAAAGCAGGTGCCTATTAGTGGTTAACGTATAATAAACACTACACCAAGACTCTCTATATAGTAATATTTACTTATGATTTATGCCTGCTTATTAGTAAGGCTAGTAGCAAGTGCTTTGGCATTATTAGTATATAAACTAACGACACGCTTAGTCTGTCTAATAAAGCTTTTGTAGACCTTAAGGACTAAGAGCTACGTTTTAAGGCTAAGCCTAAGTAGTTTCTCTTACTAGACGCGTAAATTGACTTTAACGGCTGTATTATTAAGCTTAATAATAATAATTACGCTATTACTCTGCGCCAGAAGAAGCAAGGCGAGAAGCTAGAAATAGCTAATAATAAGTAATTATATATTTAATAGCGCGCTCGAGGTGCTTACATTGCGATAATTTATTAACTAGAGGCGAGCTTTAACCTCGCCACCGCAGCTTAAGCGAGTGAGTCTATAAAAGAAGAAATTGCTAGATTAAATAAGCGCATTATTTAGTAGAAGGAGAATATCACTCGCGGCCTTAACTTTATCCTACTAGACTTAAGCAACTTAAAGCTATACGCCTTTATTAACGCATTATTTACTAATAATAAGGACATGTTATTATAAATAGGCTTCGTGATCACGCTTGGTAATAAGACTAAAAATAGTAATTGTAACTTTAAGTTTAAGAGTAATATTATTTACTAGTTATCTATTAAGTATAAGCGCGTTACTCGCAGCGTCCTTATATTTAAGATCTACGCGATAGCCTATAGAGTTAATATTATAATTATAATTAGCGGTATAATTAATATAATTATGCAGCGACTTAACCTCCCTAATGTCCCTATTATCGTGTGTACTAACTTACGCTCCTTATATAATTGCCTTGTTAAGCTTAGCACCACTAAGGAGAAGCGCCTTATAATTAACATTATAGCTCTACGTAAGGCCTATAAGCGCAATAATCTTATAGACATCTGCTAGATTAATGGACGTGACAATCTAGCAGACTTAATAACTAAGGCTGGCTCTAACTTAGCTATAGAGTATCTTATTAACTATAACTAGCTTAAGCTTCGCGTGTAAGGCTGGGTCAATCGCGCTAAAGTTAACACCCTAGAGTACGATTATAATAGTAAGAAGTAGTAAGTCTGCAAAAGGAGTAGCGAGATAGGCACTAAAAGGACGCGCACCAGCGCTAGTCTAGTTAGAAAACTAGCAACTATTATAGATTGTGTTTTATTGCAGATTTGAGCGTTCTGGGCTAAACTGGCCACATGTAGCATAAAAGAAAAAGATAGCCAGTGTTGGTATTAAACCTACGCAACACTGCTACGGCTTTCACTGCCATGTAGTTTGCCTGTGGTTTCAAACCTGCGCAACACTGCTATGGCTTTCACCACCATGCAGTTTGCCTGCGGCTTATTGCGCAGTTTGCCTGTGGTTTGTTGCGCTAGTCCTGATCGGGCTAGCAGGGAATAAACCACGCTTGATAAATACCTCTTACAGCAGCCCACCACAATAGATCTGCAATCAAGAATCAAATCAGTACCACATCGTTGCAACGAAGTCTTGATCCAACAGCCTATTGCCGTATCAACAATTAATAAATACTAAATCCTTTTGCGTAAAGTAACCTATCTGTACGCAATACGCTTGCTATAAATCCTTATTCTAATTAATAAAGAAGGGCTGTAAGCTCTGCTAGTTCTAGTCTATCTTCTTTATATATCGGGAGACTATAGACTAGTTAATAAAGTAGCCGCGCTTAATCTAGAGCTAATACACGATTTTATCTTAGTATAACTACTTAGAACATATAAGCTAGTTAAAAATAGCTTTTTTATTATTAATAGTAATCTTCCTAGGGCGTCTAAGCTAGCCTCGAATGGGCTTCGAACGCTGCCGTACTCCCTTAGGTTTTGCGCCACATTACTAACCGCAGTACGGGAGCAGTGCTCACGAGCTGCTATTGCCTCAGGGTGCCAGCCAAGCTGCAGAAATTGGTGTATATTAAGGCGTGTGCGCAAGGAGAGGCCACGATCGGTATACTAAGGGCCTCGAACAGGCGGTGGTTGGCGTGGGTGGCGGGCAGAGACACCATGGGCACGACACATGGCGGTTCTGCAAACTACAACACTAAAAGAAGTCAGTATACGCGTTTTATATGCTGCTCTACAGTCTCAAAAAAACCTTACCACTATATAGGGCATGCGTGGGCTGTCGACGCGGTACGTACGCCATTTCCCAGCTTCCATACAAAATTGAGGGGGCGCGTTGAAGTTGCCAATGCGCGCCAAGACTTTCGCGGATTTCTGCATATAACAGATTCTCCCCCAAGCGAAATCCGGTAATTCAAGACCATGATATTCGTTTTCCTCACAGTTCTGATGGCTCTGCTGAATCTTGAGCGCTTCCCGTTCTACTTCCCCTGAAGAACAGTTGAAAACTTGAAAGAGGTTTTTATTCGCCTGATAGAAGGTGGGTCCAAGTTTGATAACAGTGATAAAATCAATAACCAAACTAGCAGTACTTTTCTCGTAATTAGGCGTGATTCTTTTAGTGAATCCTGTCCAATTCACCATGGAAACTATCCCATACAAACGAACTCTGCTATCTTGACAGTCGAAACCGTTCATATAACTCAGTAGACAGGGGCGTTACTGCGCGTTTCACATTCCAACCAAGAAGTAATAACTTGTGTTGCTCCCAATCCTTGTCCGAGCCGCCGTAGTAATTGAATCGGCCAAGGAATGCTATCGTACGATGACACGTATTTGTTACCTTACCCAGAAGTGTGCTCCTAGTTGGAGTTGAAAGGAATTTATCTGGAACACGCCAAAAAGTGAAAATGATCGAAGCAGCAAGGAGGTCCCTGAGCGGGATCGCTTGAGCCCCACAGCAAAGCCAAGTTGTCCGACCAAGGTAGGGTTCTTGCAGTATCCAAACACGCGAATAATAGGATCGTCGCATTAAGGCTATAAAAGCATGAGAAAGGCGTCGTCGAACTGCCGATGAGACTGCCAAACGAGATCCAGAGGGCATCCGCATTTCACCAAAGATATTGGAGCACAACCAACCACCATTGTAATCTACGCTCGAAAATTGGTCTAAAATCTTTCGGAGCAGTGTCTTTTGTTCACGGATCCAATCACACAAAAAATTTGCTGTCATTTTCATGCGGACCAACACATGCATACACATGTCTTGCTTGTGGATAGATCCGATCGAAGATTGAGACTTGGGAGCTTTTTTCGGGAATATTCCTTTGGTCGATACAGATGGCGTCAATCTAGATATGTTGATCCTGGTTTAGTGCACGAATTTGCTGCAGAACGTATTCGCAATTACCGCGAACCAAGAATTGAGATTCGTTCAGGAGAATGTCGGTGGCCTCAGACGGATCTCCCCAGGTGTAGGAAATGGCGTCGTAAACTGGAGCCGTGACAAGCGGCCAGGTCGAGAGCTCGCACCTCACTGGGAGCTGGTCGCGTTTATCATGCGCTATCTTCAATAAACGAATATACCTGTCATTGTCCGGTATTTGTTCATGCTCGAATTTGACTGGCTGTTGCTTCTGCATCTTTGGTGTGATCAACTAGGTGTGCTGGTAGCGGTAGACAAGCCGAATGTGCTTCCAGCGTACAGGCCAACCGTGAACAAGGTCCGGCAGAATCCGTGGTACGGTCCGATTGTATGTGTAAGGCCAATTATTTTCGGTAATTGAAAGAGCAAGCAAGAGCTCTTTTAGCAGCGGACGCAAAGATGAAGTCAAAGCGCGGTCTCAAAACAAGGCTGAAATCCGCGTAGGCAGCAACTGTCAACCTTGCTTCAACAGGATGTGACCATGACTTTCACAGGTCTCCAGTTCAAAAATTTTTGAGGCGTCCGATATCCAGGTTCTAAACTGATGCTGATATTTCACGAAGGCGTGGTGGTGTGAGAGAAGGAGACGTGGTCAGCGGTAAGGTGGGGACGATAAGTCGTGGCTGCCGAATACGGAGTCAGTACAGCAGCGACCGGGGGACACGCTGCACCAATCCAGCCCAGATAAAGGTATGAGCAACTGAAAGAAGGCAGCGGTCTGCCTTCGAGGTCACGACACAAGGAGTTACATCCATGAGCAAAAGGTCTGAGTGTCTTGAAGTCGTGATTGGTGGGGAGGCATCATATATGGATGCGGCTGCCACGCCACGATACAGAAGCCGCAGCGGAGAATAGTCATCGCCATATCAAGTGAAAACAAGTCACCCTTAGAGGACAGCAGGGCAAAAGAAAGCACATCAAGATACGCAAAGTTGGCACGCAGCAGAGATGACACGTCTTTTGCCTATCGTCAATGCAAGCGGGCGCTCAGACTAGTCATCTCCCAAATTCGACTTTATGAAAAGAAATGCCTTCCTAGATGCTCCGGTCTTCCATCGAAACCATACCTCATGCAGCGAGAAACGCCTACGAAATCATCCGTATGCTCTGGAAGCCATCAAACATGGGCCCGAAGTAAGCGCCGAGACCGAATCAGTAAAAATCGAAGAAGCTCAGGGTATCATGATGAATGGAAGAATGACGCTAAGCGCCCTCGGAGAACAGTAGATGCTGAAGTATCACGAGTCCCTGAAGGGTGTGACGTCCCGACCAGTGAAGCGAAGGACGTCGGACGGATCCCCTCCATCACTCATATCGGTGTCATCGTCCATCTCAAGTGAGCGCTTCGTATTGAGTTGTGAGGTCTGCGGTACGGGCAGTTGCTGCCGATGCAGTTCCGATATCTGCTGCAGACCATTGGTAAGAGCCGTAGAGTTGAGTAGCTCTGATCGTGAATGTGCCACCGAGCGCCGAGCAAGGAGGATGTCCCAGTGATTTTGGAGGATGTTCTTGATATTATCGTCGAAGTTGACGCAGAAGCGCTGGGCCTGGCACACCTGCATGGCCTTGATGTAGTCGAAATCGTCCAGAACTTCCATCAAGTACGCTGCCGCAACCGTGGCGGACTTCTCGTTGCCAGACTCGCAAAACACGAGGACCTTGCCGAGCCGTGGAGCGCCGGATGCCCCCGTCACCCGCCTAACCTTCGCAACATGCTGGTTTATCCTCCTCGTAGCGTTTGAAAGTTGGCCGATCAGCGTGAAGTAATTGGCAGCCTCAAGCGACTCAACTTCAGGACAGACGTCCCGCGCAGCCTGCATTGCGCCCATCATGCTGTTATGCCGCGATCGGATGGCCAAGACCATGGTGATACCCGTGCGCTTCAACCACTCGCGGTCCTTGGCAGCCGTAAGCGGACCCAGGTATAGCCATGGCAGTATCATCTGCGCCTGGCGTCTACGCTCGTATGACCAGTCCAACAGTGTATTCTTCGCAATGATGCTTTCAAGGTTCAGCTCCTTCAGGAAGTTTATGTCGTTCTCTTCGGCGGGGTCAACGCCGCTGACATGGAGCTCAGGCACCTCGGTCGAAAGCGTTGGCGGGGGCACGACGATTCGTGGAGGCGTCGGTAGCCTATATGTGTATTCGTGGTGCGGTTTATGCGTGTTGGAGGTGTCGGACATGGCCATGTCCTCGTGCATGGGAGCCATCGCGGGTTGGGAGCTTCGAAAGCTGAATGTGAGTGGACGCGTGGAGTTGAGGGCGCGGGTATATAGTCGAAGCTGCCAGGGTAGAGTGAGAGTTTATGGCAACTCTGAAATGTCCTCGGCTTGCGTCCGCGGCGCGAGGAGTTCTAAACACGGCGCGACCGAACGACGTGAAGGATAGAATATTGCGAAGTCGCACTGATAAGTGAAGCGGTCATCATGGTCCCAAGCATGGCGCGGACTTTGGGCTCGCCCAGCGCGACAGGTACGCGCATGACGTCACGTGTCACGCTTATCCACAGCTAGACCACATTTGGCCGACTCAGGTACAGAAGCAACTCCATCCAATCACACTGAGGACCACCCACAGGTGAAAGATGCCATGAAAGTGTTTACCACCAATGACACAGTTAGCTTTCGGTGTGAATTCGAAATGAAGATTTGGGTATATTGCTCAACGTAATCAACTTTAACCTGGAAATCTTCTCTTTCTCACTCGTCAACTAAAGTGATCGCCATGATCATCTCTGCCGACTCTCCTCTCACCCGTTCGACCCTCTCTCAGCTTCCACCTTCTCCGTCTTTCACGCTCTTCCGCCTCCCTCTCCTCCCGCATCTTTTTCTTGCGCTCGTACACAGCGCGAACGGTCCTCTTTGTCCGCTCTGCGCCCTCTTGAAAGTTCGCTCTTGCCAAGTCCACCACAGAGTCCACTTGTTCGGGTGTGTATACGAAGTTCCATGTGCTCATAAAGTCCGATGTTTTCGGGTCGATGCCCGGAACCTTGGGGTTGCTGAGAAACGGGAAGTAGATGACAGTAAAGCCAGCATCTGGTCTCATGACATCCCAATCTTCTTCGGCCTGCTTCGAGCTGGGCGCCTCGCCATCATTTGTGCGCTCTTCGGAAGTGCCCACCCAAACATTGCAGAAACCGAGGTCTTTGCTCTTGCCGCCCTTTTGCTTAGGTTTGTCCTGGTCTTTAGCTTCTTGCATCTTCTCTTGCGCCTGCGCTTCGGTCTGCGCCTGCGCCTCGTCGAGGTCATGCTGTAACTGTTCCACTGTTTCGTCTTCTGGTGGCCACCCCGCTCCGACCGGCCAACCTTTGATGCCGCGCTGTCTTGCGTACCCCGCCGTCACCTTCAGCCAGTTGTCAGTGCGCACGTCTGAACTCGCATCAAACGCGATCATGATGTCCACGTTCCTACCCGGGTGTAACAACGGGTAGATGGGAAGGTTGTTGCTCATGCCAGCGTCCATTAGTTGGAAGTTCTTCACTTGGTGTATGCTTTCTGGGGAAGACGCGGGTAGAAAGTCTCGCATTCCCAAAGCGAAGTTTGGTATCGCTGCAGGATCAATAGGATGAACTTTGACAAGGTCCTCGTCTCTTTCCGAGATCATTGCATCCAAGCCTGTGAAGCCTGCGACGCTCATTACTGCGGGACGGATCTCCTTGTAGTAGTGTGACAGGGTAGCGCAAAACGCACTGCCCCATATGCCCATAAGCATCGGCACCCGAAGTTCTGGTAATGCAAGACCGTTGTTTCGCCATACCGTCCGACCATTCTCAAAAGTGCGACCCACAGCCCAGGTGGGTATCCCGGCCTGGAGCTCTTCGCACCAGAACTCGTAAGGTGTAAATCTGAGACTGTCAGTCGAAGTCATCTGCGGAATGCAGGACCTGTACGTACTCAAACCACTGAAACCAGGCCTCCCTTCGCGCCTTTGCCTCGGCAGCTATGCGGTCCGTGGTGCCCGCTTGCTCGGCCAGGGGTATCTCATGTCTAACAGCCGTATAGATGGGAAGCGGCTGCGAGCCGTCGTCTGTATACCTACGCTGGTGGGACAGCTTGAAGTCGTATTCGTCCACCGAAAGCTCGCCTTTGGGCACCAGCAACCTCGCAGCCAAGAGGACGCCATATATATCGACGATGCCAAATTCAGCGTCTGGGGTTCCTTTTGCCTTCTCGACGGGTCCGCTGAGCAGATACTTGTTCGTAGGTGCACTCGCAATGAGCTCCAATGCGTCTGGTGGATACGCGATGTGCACGCCTAGTCGGTTCTTGAGATGGCGGATGAGCCGGGAGTGACTGCGGCCCGTGATATTCGAGTAGTACAGCGTCTGTAGCCAGCAGCTTCCACTGACACCAGCCGTGTACGTAACGCAGTCGAAGAGTCCTTCCTCGTGCGCGGATAAATAAGAAGCTGTGCCCGCGACGAGCGCACGAAGACCACCACCGGAGCCGCACAGAGCAATCACAGGGACGTCGTCGGGATGTATCTTGTCCTCGGGAATGTCCAGGTAGCGCGCTAGAGCCCTTTTCGTAACTTTCGCTCTCTTTTCGAGGAACCTCTTCTCCTCCGCGCACAGCTCGTTCGAGACGCGGACCGAGGCATCCCAAATAATTTCCGGGTGGATCTGGGGGTCGTTTGCCTCGTACCAAATCTCTTCTGCCAAAGAGCCCGGTGCCATGGACAGCTCGTTTTGCAGCTTCCTTACGAAGCTGGGCAGCATCTTCGCCCAGTCTGGAACCACGTAGTCAACAATGGAGTCGCCAAGCGAGCTCACAGACTTTGGCGCCTCGGATATCTTGCGCGTTATCGCCTGCCATGCCGAAACATTACTTTCTTCCACTTTGGTGTCGTTCTCTCCCTCTGGCCTGACAACGCGTGTCTGTGGGGGAGGAGCTTGATCCCCGCTGCCGGAATCACCTTCGTTGGTGTCGTTTCGCGCTCCGTCGGTGCTCGACGAAGCTTTGCGACGCTGATCGTGTCCGGCGAGAGACCATACGGCTTGCGGCGCGTCGAGGAGCGTCGGGCGCAGAAAGGTGCATGGCGACGACGGAGACGAGAGGAAACCGGCGGTCACGGTCGCGAGGAACAGTGGAGGACCGTATCGCGTGCTGAGATGGACAGCCGTAGCTCTCGAAGGCAGCATGCGCCGGGTATGCAAGCTGCCCAGAGTCAATTGCTTGAACAATGCTTAAAGTGGCGCGAAGTTTACCCTCGTCGAGCTCCCCACCAAAGCTGCCCAAGCTTCCACTGTTTGTCTGGACGGACCATGATTGCGCAAAGGCAGGTAAAGAGCGACTAGAGCGAATGGTTACAGTGACAACAAAGTATACGTGCGGCCAAAGGGCCTCAGCCTGTGCTCAGCATGACGGAATGCGAAAATCGGGTGAGCCCGTAACTTTCCCATCATGCGATCCGGTTTTTGCTGGAAACTCGATCGGCCAGATCGCCCGCCAAGACGCGTGGGAACGTTCTTCACCAAGGCTTTGGCAGGCGCAGGACAATTTTACGCGTACTGTGCATGTTAAATTTTATTGAATGTACGTTTACATTCTGTATGTTTGGCACGCTATACCATCCTAAACAGTGAACTTGGTATGGTTGCCTGCAGCGGCCTTCGTCGTCATGCCCCTCCCACGCTAACCATGGTAAGGTCGGACATGGCACACAATGATCGACGGCTTTCAGAAGATACTCAAATAGGAATGTGGAACAAGTCGCCGACTTCGTCTTTTTGAAGTATCCTCGACATAGTTTTTGTCCGCATTGACAGACTCTACAGTAACAAAAACTTCCCCCGCTTTGTCATCACTCGGTCAATCAAAGCTCTCATTGGATTCTACATGGTGATGACCTTTTCTGGCTTGGCCAGAATCGAAGAGCATCTACACATGAGGACCGTTTCCACGAAAACCGCTCTTCCAATTTCGCACAGTTGTGAAAGAAATGAACGTCAGTCACTGTTTGTGCACCTTGAAGCTATATAAATGGCTGTGTAGCAGTGCCATAACCAGTTAGCGACCGTTCCAAGCTTTCAAGCAGGTGGAGACAAAATGTTTTCATTAAGACACAGTGGTTGCCGTTATACACAAGTAGATTATTGAGTGTGGGAAACGACTGGTTCGCGAAGAAAAGTGGCCGTCATAGTATGTTAAATTAGGCCACACCATCAGACGACTCTCTCATCAGGCCAAATTGACCCCGCCTTTCACTGTCGCAGCGACGGGCAACTGAAGTGGATCGATACTGGTATTCCTAAGAATCTTACCTCCAGGGCTCCAGTTTTCACGTTGGACGTGTGAGTCCACATTCGGTTAGTCTAACCTCACTTGCACCTTCCGTTTGCTCGTACCGTACTACGCATAATCATCAAGGAAAGCCCAGTGTACCACTTCCTCCGCTCACTCGACAGCTTTCCATCTCGCTCTTCGCTCGACAATGTCATACCCACACACAAAGCGAAGGCACACTTGAGGTCGCCCAACATGCACCTTCTTACTTCAGCCAGTCTCCTCAAGTTCGTCCTTCTCACCTTCGTCCTCTTGGCTGCCGTTTCACCGGCTGCCATTTCTTCGGAGCCCAAAGCTCGATCTGAGGGCACAGATCTTCAACCCGCTGGCATTCCTGGTAGTCTCTACGCTTGCCAGCTCAACGACTTTCGTGGCGACTGCTTCTGGAACTCGCCCGACAAAGTGAACTCATGCTCACTACTCCTCATCGGCAACCCTAGCAGCCCGTTCGCGTACAAACCTAGATCGTTTGGCCCGGACCCGGGAGGATACTGTGATATCTTCAAGGGCCGGGTTTGCAATGACCAAACTCGTGTCAAGCGCATCGACTACCCGGGCGTGCGAAGCCCGGCCGAGGTCCCTGACTGGGACATCATCCGATGCTTCGATCACCTGAACGGCGCCTCTTTGCAAGAGGAAGCAGCAGTAGAGCTTTTTGTTTGCTCCGAAGATACATCCGCCACGGGCGTTGACCAACCCGCCGCAAAGGCAGAGGCGGTCCCTCAAGCCTTCCCGTGGACGAGGCTGCCAGTGACTCTGACCCGGTCCTTCAACTCGGCTGGCTGCTCTACTACCCGCTCAACAACTACGCGGGACAACCCTAGCCAGCGCCACCTGCAACCGGCAAATGCAGGGAGTACGCAGTAATTGCAACACCGCCCAACTTTGGATTCACGGAGCCGCAATCGTACAAAATTGGGCCAAACACTCTTTGCTTTCTCTTCAATGGTAATTGCCGGTGGGCGGACAAAATCGCCAGGTTCGACTCTGGTCGTGGGCAATTTGGCATAGCCAAAACACCGAAGCATAATAAGATCAAGTGCTGTCCTTCGGACCAGCCTTGGTTTTGCTGAAGCGCATGGATGTCGCGGAGGTCCCCACGCGGCTCATGACACGCTACGACGGCCTACAATGATGATCACGCATGTTTGTAGATAGGGATTAAATTCGCAAAATCCGTATCGAGTAATGATTGTCTCTTGTCGATATACGTGAAAGAATGGGCTGTGATTAAGTTATCAATTTCAAGATCAATTTCGCAGTGCTATAACTTGATCAGCCTCACTCGGTAGCGTCTCGACACTTCGATAAATTACGTGCGCAACTGAGTGGAGATTTATAAGTATTTCTTGCTCATGAATAAGCGCAAAGGAGCTTGATTTCTTATTAGAAAAGCCCCGGGCTCGACTACTAATCAATTTGTTTGTGAAGTCATACCCCCCGTGTCCCCGGGAACGAACTTACAAGTCTTATAGTACGTTTGTAACTGCTAACAAGGGCATCTTTTTCACCACGCTTAAGGGCAAACAAATTAACCTTCTTGTACCTCAGACGTGGCAAACCCTACGGCCTTATGTAACGTTGAGTAAGCCGTATATAAGGCTTCACATGTATGCCTCTCCTGCGGCGCTAGCGATTGCAGTGTTGGTGGAGTACAGCTGACATAGTACGTTCGATTCACTCTGTCCTTGACGTGCTGGTTTATCTGCCCGGCCTTGCATACGGTGCGCTCATAACACAGCCGTGCCCGCGCCCGTATCCCGTCTCGCTCGGACTGATTGGCCGCAACCCCGTCAAGACCGTCTTTCACTGCAATCTTTAGTGCCAATGAGGAGCTTGAGCACATCATGGCGTTAAAGGATTGAGCGTTTCTATTATCTAATTAATCTCAGGGTGTCTTTTATTGTCGTATCTACCTCTTCCATCCAACCTTGCAAGTTGTCTGACATGCCGCCGCATCCAGACGAAGCGTGTGACCGCAAGAACACTGTTTCGACCACCATCTCACCCGTTCCGGGTCGCAGGCAGCTCCTGTGGCAACGCAGGCAGCTCGTGTGCCAGACATTCCTGCGAACCATATATTTGATGTGCCACCCACTTATCAGGGAGTTCACCCGGGGTTTGTTCGTTATGCAATTCGTACGATGGTGAGTCCTCTTTGCCCACCTGGTCCTGTTGACGTTTGCGTCGAAGTAAAAGCAAAACGCCTGTGAGGACAAGCGCCATACCGGCGAGACCACCGAGCACGCCCCCAGCAATAGCGCCCACGTCTGACTTTTTGGGTGGGTCCGGATCCGAGGTCTGCGAGTTCTCCGGGGAAGTCTCTGAGGATTCCGAAGCCGCAGGCGTTGTTGCCGTAGAACTTGCAGGGAAATCTCCAAACAGAGCCGCCAATCCGGTGGCTGCGAATCCTGCGCTCGGGGCCGTTTTTGTGGCTTTTCCCTGTTCGTTGCCGCCGATGGCGTCAAACACAATTTTGGGAACCGTGTATGAGCTCTTACCCGCAGTTGGAGGCCCGCCATACCGCGTTGTCCAGGATAATTTGGACAAATCGAAAAGCTGTAGTCCATGATTCTCATCGTCGCAAGTAGGCAGGGCATCCCCAGATTGGCCACCCGCCCTTGTCCCGCCGTAGGATAACATGTACCGCTGGCCAACGGTCGTACAGCTGTGTGCCTTTCGAGGCTGTGAATCGACATTGACCCGTAGCCAGTGGAAGGCGGGCACCGTGAGAATCCACATGTCCGATCGTGGTTCAGAAGTCACTTCGCCCTCGAATTCGCCTCCATACATGTAAATATTGTGGCTGCTATTGTCGGGAGCACTGGCAGCGACCATACAGAATGTCCAGCGGCCGTTGGGATAGTTGTCGTCGTCTGCCGTAGTAGGCTGCCGGTACCAGTCGCCAGTTGCGGCATCGAAAACAAGGACCTCACGCATGGATTCCATTTCGCCCCATGTGTTACCCACAATGCTTTGTCGCCGCCGGCCCCCGATGAGTACCCCGACTCCTCCGTCCGCGGATTTTGTTGATGGCAGAAAGGCAAATTGTCCGCCTACAGTTGCGGTGCTCCCTGAGGTGATTGTCTTTTCATCCAGACTGACATTGTTCCACGTGAAAGTGTTCGCGTTGAACGTCAAAAGATTGCTGCTGTCGCTGAAATCCGCTCCACTCTCAGCATTTGTAAATATGGGCGAGCTGAAAGGGTCATAGTTGTCCTCCGGGTTACCTGTCAGCCCGGAATACATGTACGCCTTCCGTGCTGGCGCGTTGTAGGCAAAAGAGCCGCAGCAGAACGAGCCTTGAACAGACGCGCCGTCACTAGGCTGTATAGCCGTCTCGATGGCCCACTCTTCAGTCTCCAGGTTGTACGAGGATATTGTTCGGCCTGTCGCGTCTGCGGTGAAGTTTGTACGATATATGTTGCCATCGCGAGCGAGCCAGCCTTCGAAATTGACGTCCCCTCCAACCGTGTAGACGCGCTTGGAATCGACCCAAAAAGCGCCGTATTGGGCGATGGTGATATTTCCCGGTATGTCTTTGATGGTAAGGATGGAGCTATCGTTCAAATCCCTGGCAGTGGTGAAGTCGAAAATACGCAGGTAGTGGTCTGTGAACTATGAGGATCAAGTGAGGAAATTGCGATCTTGCGGGACTGACTAGTGACCCTAGACTACCACAAAATCAGTTTACAGGATCCAAAATCTCTTCTGGAAATTGCGTACATCTGAGTCGTTATTCATCCACGACTTGCCACCTATACAAAGCACTGCGATCAGCCGCCGTTTCGTGAGGGTGAGACCTTCAGAAATGCGCTTACCATATGTGTATACTTTATTATCGCTCTCAAAGACTAGTCGTGTAAGATTAGTATCGTGCGAAAGAAATTTCATGATGGTCGACTAACCTTGAACGTCACGCCTACTGCATTCCTTCCGTGGATCTGCCTCCGTTGGGGGCACTGGCCCATAACCCACAACAGCTTGGGACAGGAATAATGCAACCGCAATGATAAGCAGAACCTCCGTTTGGCATTTGAAAAGCCTCATGACCGCAAAACGAGGGTATGGGTCGTACAGAAGCGCAAGTTCTGTGCACTCGTTTAGGCCTCCAAGATCGAGGTACAAATCTGCGCAAAGCCGCAGCGTCGTAGGCGTGATACGATGACACGATGTCAGGTGTTGAGGGGAACGAGATCGAAGAATGGCGCAAAACCTAACTCTGTGGACAGCCCACAACGCATTAGTTTGTCCCACGCCTAGAGCCAGTTATTACACTGATGAATCCTCGAAGGGGGGGGGAGAAAGGCGTGCAGCCACGCAACAAAAACTTCTGAGATTTTTGCACGGGTAGTAGCTCCTTATTCGGTTTGATTAATCTCCGCATGTGCCATGTGGTCGATCTACATGAGCGTGAATTCGCCTCTTTCCCCCTGGTTTCAGTATTTAACAGCCGGCAAAGCGGCGCACGCGAGTCAGAGTAGAGGTACACTCCTTAGGTTGTAATTCGCTGAATAGGGTAATGGCCCCCACGACATGCATTTGCGCCTTGCCATAAGCGAGCAAGCCTCGAAGACCGTCTATAACGTCGCTACATAACCGCCCGTCCCGTTGCACGGCCCGGAAGGCTGTATCCGCTCACACCACTCGTTCTTTCGTTCAGTACACCTTGCGTTTTGAACACTGCTCGAGCGTAATGCTAAGCAAGAAGCCCTCTACACCAAGCATACGCTCGTCGTTTAACGCAGAATTATTGCTTTTTCCTAGCATTAACGAAGCGCACTATTTTGATAACGCGCACAGTACCTGAACTTGTCCCACTACGCGTAAAGAAGAAGGCTATGGGAGGCTGCTGCGTAACCACCTCTACAAAACACCATTCTATTAGCCTGAGAATACGCAGTTGAAGATAACGCGACTGCAAGTGCGAGGAGGAAGACTCGCACGATTACCTACATAATTCACCCTAACCCAACGATTCCATGCTCAGCAAAGCGTAAATAAAAATCCGTACCTATGCGCTGAAACCGATTCAAGATCACATCACAATCCACGTTTGAGCACCTCCTCTTTCAAGCCGTCCTCGCACTGCCAACCGTCCAGAGCGAACTCCAGATCCTACATATGTACGTAACCCTTTCCAACTCCACCCTCAAACTCCATCCCCCTCGCCATGCCCTCTTTTCTCCGCTCGCTATCCTGGCTTCCCAGGCCCGGCGTGAAGTAACTCAACACTGTAGAACTCTATGATAGCTAAAAACCGCGCGGTGTCACGAAGTAAAACACTGCAGTGAGGTGGCATAGCTGCGAAATCCTTCACATATTCTCTTTCCATTGCAAGGCAGCGGACCTTCATACCACAGCGTCGGAGCCTCGGATGCGCCCAAAAAGCACTCCTCCGCGGGGCTTTCGAACCCGTGTAAACATGTCCGTGTGGTGCAACTATACCTCTCACCACCATCCATCCCACCCTCCCTATATTCCACCCTCCCGTTACCGAGCCCAGCAAGCCCAAGTCATTCCCACTGTAAAGCTCTCACCCCCACACTGCGCACACAAACACGAATCACAAAAACAAAAATAAACAAATTCACGAAACTGTTTCATTGAATACAACCATCGCATCATCGAATCATATCAATAACTCGTATCCCATCACATCCCTCATAACGACTCATTCCAACAATTTTATTCTCGCTTCACCGAACAAACAAAGCGCACCCACCGCGACGCGTCATCATCGCATGCCACTCGTAACCACCAAAACGCGTGGAGGGGGGTATAATGCCGCAAGCTCATTACGATCCGAAAGAAAAACCAACAACATCGCAAAAGCACAATACAGTCTGTGGTACAATCTGGCGTAGGAAAACAATCGTTCTGCGGAGCAAACTCTCACACTCGACACATCGGAACGTGTTCAGAACGTTGGCAAAAAGTCGAACGACTAGTTCTTCTTGCCCTTCTTCTTCTTGTTCTTCTTCGAAGGCGTCTTGGGTGATGCACCGGCTTCGGCCTCGGGGGTGTCTTCGGTGATGGGCGTGGCAGGGACGGAGTCATCTGCGCCGTCGTTCGCGGCCGGGGAAGCGGGGGAGCCTTCTTCGGAATCTTTCGATGCCTCCTCGCTAGCGGCAGGAGCAGCATCACCGTTCTCCTTGGTCTCGCCTTCGGTGGTAGCGGGGGCTTCCACCTTGGGCTCATCGGCGGTAGCGGGGGCAGCCTCCTCTGCGGGGGCTTCCTTAAGCTCCTCGGTGGCAGCGGGGACATTGGCAGCAGGAGCAACAGGGTCGGCCTCTTTCGGAGCCTCCTCGGGCGCGGCTGGTGTAGATTCGCCGTTCACCTTGAGTGCATCCTCGGTGGCTGTAGGAGCCGCATCTTCGGTCGCAGGAGCAGCCTCAGCCTGCTTGGGGGCCTCGCTAGCCGCCTTCAACGCAGCGTCTAACTTGGCCTGGAGCTCCTCTTTCTCCTGAATTGCTTTCTGCAGCTGCTCCTCAGCGATGTTGGCCTTGTTCTCCGCCTCCTTGACAGAAGCCAAAGCATCCTCAGCGCGCTTCTCAGCCTCGTCGCTCTTCTTGCCAAGCTCCTCGATCGAGGCCTTGCTCTCAGCCAATGCTTTCTCGACATCTACTTTGGCCTGACCAGACGATGAGGACTCCTCCTTCAACATGGCAAGGCTCGCCTCCAATTCAGCGACTGTCTTCCCCTTCTCTTTCAACGACTCGTGGGTCTTCTTGAGCTCTTCCAGCTCGCCGGTGGCGCTAGTCTGGGCCGATGTGGCGTCTTCCACAGACTTCCGTGCGGCCTCGAGGTCGGTGGTCAAAGTGCCCACTTGCTTCTCGAGCTCTGCCAACTTTGAGTCATTCGAGCTAGATGTTTCCGTAGCAGTGGAAAGTTTTTCTTGGAGCTCGGCGTTGGTCTTCTTCAGCGCATCAGCCTCTTCACCAGCCTTCGTGACTGCTTCCTTTGCATCGGTCTCGGAGCTGGCGAGTTTGTCCTGAAGTTCCTTGATCGTGCTCTCGAGCGAGCTCAGCTTCTCTTCATGAGCCTAATCATGGAGTCAGCACGTGAACCAAATGTGAAGATTGTTACGTCGAAGTGTGACAGGGTCGCGTAGTGCCCAAAGCAGTCTTGACATAGGGAAAACTTACAGTAGCAGCGCTGGTGGCAGCGTCCAATTTCTCTTGCAATGCCTTCACCTCCTCAGCGGTCTTGTCAGAGCCCTCAGTCGCAGCCTTCAGCTTGTTGGAAAGTTCATCGCGCTCAGACTGGGCGACGTTCAGGTCAGCGATAGCCTTCTCGCTGCTCTCAGTGGCGCTCTTCAGCTTCTCCTCGAGCTCGGTCTTCGCGGCCTATAGATGATCGTCAGGAATGTATTCAATAGCAACACAACAAGATGCACATACCTCAACAGCCTGGAGATCCTTGATCTGCGCTTCCAATTCTGCAACCTTTGCCTCGCTGGCCTTGGCAGATTCCAATTGCTGCTCCAAATCCTTCAACTTGGTCTGGTGACCGGTGGACTCCTCTTGAGCGGCAGTCAGTTGATCCTTTGTGGCCTCGTGTGCAGCAGTCGCCTCGTCAAGGTGGGACTTGAGACCATCGACAGCACCGGCTTGTTCCTTGGCGGAAGCCAAATCCTTCTCGAGTGCCGCCAAAGCCTCCTGGTGGCCTTGCTTGGTGGTCTCGTGCGCGCCATTGGCCTCATCCAGTTGAGCTTGCAAAGACGTAAGCTGAGTGCTCAATTGAGCATGACTATCCTCGGACGACTTTGCAGCAGCTGACCTCTCCTCGATTTGAGCCTGTAGACTCTCAATCTCCTTCGACTTGGCAGCCAATTGCTCAGAAAGCTCGTCAGTCTTAGCACCTGACTCCTGAGCCTTTATCAATTCGGCACGGACTGCTTCGATCTCGTTGTCCTTCGCAGACAGGGCGTCCTGGCTCTGCTTCAATTCCACCTTCAGAGACTCTTCCTTAGCAGCCATATCCTTCTTGAGCGACTCCACTTCGTCGGTAGAGGACTTGAGTGATGTCTCCAGCTCAGAGAGTTGACTCTGCTTGGACTCAGCATCAGACTGTGCCGCAGACAGAGACTGCTCCAACTCCTTGATCTTCGCAGAAAGACCCTCCGCATCACCCCGCGCTGCTTCGGCAGCAGACAACTCGGCCTGCTTCGACTCAACCTCAGATCGAGCGGCGGAAAGCTCCTCATCTTTCTTGGCGGCAGACACTTGCAGATCGTTGACTTGAGCGGTCAAGGTCTCAATCTGGCTCGTGGCTCCGTCTGCTTCCGTGCGGGCCGATTGGAATTGGGACTCGGCGGCAGTAGCCTTCTCCTCGGCCTCACTAAGCTTCTTCTCCAATTCTTCAGCCTTCGAGACAGCAGCGGCGTTGTCAGCTTCCAAGGCAGTGATCTTGCTCTCCAAATCAGCCTTTGCCTTGGCCAAGCTTTCCTTATCGGCGTCCAGCGCAGAGATCTTGGCAGCCAGCTCTTCTGCGTCGCCCTTGGACAACTCAGACGTCTTCAGTTGTTCCTCCAATTCGGAAACGCGGGTCTGGTGAGTATGAAGCTCATTGCGGGTTGCATCGTGGGCCTCCTTGGCGCTCGAGAGCTCCTGAGCTTTGTCCGCGGCATCCTTCTTGGCCGCTTCCAACTCATTCAGTTGCTCCTCGAGCTCGGTAACACGTGCCTGTTGCGCTTGAAGCTCGGTGCGAGTGGTCTCATGTGCCTCCGTGGCGCTGGCGAGCTCTTTGGTCTTGTCAGCGGCTTCTTTCTGAGCTGCCTCCAGTTCCGCGAGCTTCGATGAGAGAGCCTCCTCTTTCTCAGCAACAGTCTTTTGCAACTGAGCGAACTCGCCGGAGACGTCACCCTTGGCAGCCTCGAGCGAAGCAATGGACTGTCGATGATTTGATTAGCACAAATGAAAATTAAGTGATGAGTGCCAGACTTTGGGTATCGAGTGTCATGGAGAAGAAGGACTTACAGCTTCGAGCTCTGCAATGCGAGACTTGTGTGCCTCGCTCTCGGCACCACGGGCATCGTGCTCCTCCTGCAACTTGCTGAACTCCTGGTCTTTGGAAGAGAGTTTGCCAGTGGTCTCTCCGTGGTTCGCCTTCTCAGCATCGAGCTCCTGTTGTAGCGTAGATAGCTGGCTTTCAAGCGCTTCCTTCGCCTTATTCAGAGACTCAACGGCTTCGTTCTTTTCTGTTGTGAGTGTAGCAATGATAGCTTCTTTAGCCTCGATATCAGCCTTGGGTACGAGAGACCCCTTCTCAGACTCCCATGTGGCTCCTTCCGACTTCAACTGGGCAATGATCTCGTCTTTAGCATCCAATTCGGTCTTCGGAACCAGCGAGCCCTTCTCTTCGTTCCAGGCAGCGCTCGCTGCTTCCTTCTCGGAAGTCAGCTTGGCGATCTGCTCGTCCTTGCTGTCAACCTCGCTCTTGGGAACAAGAGTGCTCTTCTCCTGTTCGAGGCTAGCATTCGCGGCACGGAGTTGCTCGAGCTCAGAGTTGGCCTAATGAGAGAGTCAGCCCATGTATTCAATGTAAAAAAAGATCTGCAACATACCTTGGCGAGAGACTCTTCCGCAGTGGTCTTGTCTGCAGAGAGCGCGGCAATCTCGTTGTCCTTCTCCTCCAACTGCGCCTTGGGTATCGTCTCGCCCTTCTGCGAGTTTAAGCTCGCAATCTCATCCTCGAGAGCCTTGACACGCTCCTGCAGCTCACGGATCTGCTCCTTGAGCTCCGCCTCGCGGGCATCACGCTCCTTGAGCTTCTCAGCAAATTCCTGCTCACACTCTTCAACGACAGTGTGGCGCTCCTTCGCCTTCGCCTCCCGGACTTGTTGCACAACGATGCTCACCATGTGCTCCTCCAAGTCCTTCTTGTCTTGCTGAAGCGTGGATTCGCGCTCCTCGAAGCCTCGTTCCCGCTGCTTGTAGTCCTCTTCGAGGCCGGCGATAGCGTCGTCCTGGCGCTTGACGGTCGAGTGTGCCTCTGCAAGGTCGGCCTTGGCCTTACTGAGCTTCTTGTGCAGTTTGTCTACCTGGACGTCGAGCGGATCGTCGGCGCTGGGCGAGGGGGGATCGGGGGCTGCGGAAGTTGTGTTAGTAGCGGAACTGGAGGCAACAATGTATTGTTGAAGTCTACTTACTAGCTTCTGCGTCGCTTGCCTCGGTCGCCTGTGAAGCTTCCCGGGCGGGTGTTTGCGGTGGCGTGTCGACGCCAGCATCCCGAGCAGCCTGGCTATCGCCCGCGGGGCTCTTCACAGCTTCCGCATGTGCCTCTGTGACAACTGGCGACGTTGGCGAAGGCGGCTGCTGTGGGGCGACGCCGCCGAAAAAGTAGTTATATGCCCTCCTCATGCTGCTCGTACGCTTGGGCAGCTTCGGACGGGTCGAATTGGTGGACTTGCGTCCTCTGCGTTCTTCCTGTTGCTGCTCAGGAAGGACCGTCACAGGTGTGATGGTCTCGTCGCTCCTGTCCCGGCGGTTGCTGGGTTGGCGGGAGAGAAGTTTGCGGCCAAACTTCTGAGAACCCGCGTTAAGGTCGGCGAGGATCTGCTTTTGCTCCTTGTTGGAGACACTATAGGTGGGGTGGGTGGTCAGTCGAGTCGGAGCTTGAGGTTGGGGGGCGTTGGTAAACAAACGACAACACTACACCGCCAGTTGGCGGGCAGGTGCTGGTTTGAGAAGGTGCGCAGCAATTGGCTGCCGAGGTTGAAAATGCAACAAGCCGTTAGGCAGATGCACTCGTGCTTACCGGAGCAAACGGTGGTGTAAAGGATATAGGGTATAGGTGCGGTTGACGTTGCGTGCAAGTATAGAAAAAAACTATGGCACGAGAGAGATTGCAACTTACTCGTAGCTCGATCGGCTCCTGCCAAAGCTAGGCATGATGATTTGCAGCTCTGCACTGATAGCAACTGCACTGCTAGCGTATCAAATTTTCTTTCCTGATCTCCTAAAGCGGGAGCGCGAGCACAGCGTAGGTATTGGCCTTTATGTACGGGGCATAAACGCCATGTACGTGCAGCCAGAGCGATGCGCCGGGGTGCCAATCAAGAGCTTTGACGTGGCACAGCTCCGACGAGCGGAAGAGTAAAAGGTCGGACAATGCAGGTGCTCGTGACAGCAATGGGTAAGGCGGTCTGCGTACAGCGGATACACTTTGATTAAGAGCAGAGTGGCGGACGTTGCAGAGTTTCTGGTGGTGACAGCATGAACAGCTCGTTGACATAGGAGCTAGCACGGTTACATGTGAGTCGTTATGCGGACTGGTTCCTCAGGCTCTCACTGCTACAGAAACTCGAGCTCTTGCTTGGATGTTTCGTCCCGAAGTGTCTAGGCAGCCTCTCACACGCAGCCGCCCATCTCGAAGCCGGCCACGTCCCCATGGATGGCATGCTCTACGGGCGCTCTCTTCGCGCCCCGTTGCGCTGGCGGCAAGATGTGAACGGCGAGAATCCATGCTCTGGACGAGCCGGGGGGAGTGATGCGTTGTCGGGCCCGCAATGTCTGTGCAGATTGGCGACTGGAAAAGATGGCCCACGGACGCTGAAGAAGCGGTCAATACAGTGGATTCGCACCATCCGGGGTCTGCCCTCAATCATAATGGCAGCCTCGCGCACCAGCAAGTAACTCCCCACCACGCCATTTTCCATTGCCGACCCTCCATCACAACCGCTACGTCGAGAGAACCAACACATCAATGGAATTGTGAAAGAGTCTGGGCCGTGCCTGACAAATGGCCGGGCACTGCCAACTGGCACTGCAGCGGCTGCCGGAACGAGCGTCCCTGCATACCCGCCCGCAGCGACGGTAAAAATTCGCGTGCTTGGTGCAACCTCGTGAGTTGCAGCCGCAGCTCCACAACTTTATGCAGATCACATGTTGGTCCATGCCGTGCCGACTCAGAAATGTGTTCGCAGCATGCAAACTCTTCGTTGACCTGGTGAATCGCGCGGCGCTCTGTGCAAGAGATGGTACTGTCCTCTTCCTTCTGCTCGCCTGCTCGCCTGACATCGAGCGAAGCTTTGTTGCTGGCGTTGCAGGCTGGGGAGTGCCTTCTTCCATCGACATGGTGCTCGTCAACAGTCACTGCAGCTTCCAGAGGTCAACGGGTGGACTGGGTGTCATCAAGGTAAGCAATCTTCTCACCCCGCCCATTTCGCGATGATTATACATTTTTAACCCTGAGACCCTTCGATGAGGATCAAAAACGCAACACTTACATTTTTTCATGAGCACTTCATCACGAGCTTTCCGTACATTCGCCTTTACGAGATGAATGCTAACAATGCTTTTAGGTCTACACATAGTATGATTGTTGCTACAGATGTCGTGACCTCACCTTGTAGACGTTTGCGCGACGAAGAGGGTGTCCACTCGTCACAAAATCTTTCCTGCCAAAAAATCATGACTGCGCAAGCCTTTTGGTACTTCCGAGGGTACTTAGTTATCATATGTTCTCATTGCGTGAAGACGAACTACTGGGGTATACAAAAACGCACGACGACATCCAGCCCATTGTTTCCGTCGCTTCAAAGGCTCCAAACAAAACGCCCACATTTCTTCGTGTCCATCTTCGTGATTGCCATAGACATTACATAGTCCTCCAGAAGTAATTTGTGTAGAAGTTGCGCGAGAACTTGGGATCGATGTTGACGACGTGGACGTCGCCTTTCGTGGCGTTGCGGATGACGGCCTTATTGTACTGGCCGGCGGTATCGGCTTCGACGTCGATGCCCAGCGAGCGGTAGACCTTCAGCTTCAGCACAGTAGCGTCTTCTTCAGGTCCCTTCTCTCTCTCTCCACCCTCCACGCCCTCGGCTTCCAGATCACTCAGAACACCGCCCAATCTGCTCAGTTCGCCCTCTAGCCGCTCGCCTTCCATCTCTAAGTCGCTCGCCTGCTTTGCGATCTTGAACTTCTCCGTGTCAAGTCGCAGGATTTCAGATGCGTGAGTAGTAGGGTTGTGTTGTGAGAGCGTGTGATTGTGGTTCGAGGCGAGCGTTTGGTGGGTGCGGTTCAGGCGCGTGAGTGTGGACTGGAGCGAGGAGATGTGCTGTTGGCGGAAGGAGGATAGGGTGGAGAGGGAGTCTGAGATGCGGAGGAGCGAGGAGCGGTCGCTGTCCAGTTTGAAGTGGGATGTGCATTGCGCGATGAGCTAGTGCGATTGTGAGCTGGAGTGTGAATGTGGAGAGGGAACGACTCACGGAGGCGGGATCTTCGTCGAGAAGCATTGTAACGGTGGTTATGCGTCTCGCGCAGGTGATTTTCTGGTTTGTGTAGTTATGGACCGCGATTGGGGTATTACTGTCGTGTTGTAGTGTCAGTTTCGCAATGCCGCGCTTGGTGTTGACAAAGTGGTGTTTGGGTGGCCCGGCAACCGCGTGAGCTTTGCACCCGGCGCCACATTCGCGTACGTCACTGGCCACTGAAAGTCACCCGCACCCAACATCCAATCCTTGGAGCCTAGCCTTTTGGAACGTCGCACCGTGCTCTACACATTGCTTGGAAACCTGCAACATATAATCTGTCTGCGTAATGTCGCCCTCATTACCTTGTGAGTCGAGCCTGGCCCAGGGCCCGAAGTGGAGTTGTACTCACACCTGCCAGATGCCGCCGATGTCGAATCGCCGCTCAAGCCGGAAGAACTTCAAGTCCTGCGCGCGCAATACGAGAAGGAGGGCGAGTACGTCGGTCTGCAGACGAAGTTCAACTATGCATGGGTAAGCCTCCTACAAGCCCCCTCTCACTGGCTCTTAATCTAAGATGTCACAGGGCCTCATAAAGTCAAACGCGCGCGGCGAACAGCAAGAAGGCGTGCGCCTTCTTTCGGAAATCTTCCGCAACTCTCGCGAACGACGACGCGAATGCCTCTACTACCTTGCCCTCGGGAACTACAAGCTCAGCAACTACGCTGAGGCGCGGCGGTATAACGAGCTGCTGCTGGAGTTGGAGCCAGCAAATCTGCAGGCTGGAAGTCTGAAGGAGCTGATTGATGACAAGGTCACGAAGGAGGGCCTGATGGGCGCAGCGGTCGTAGGAGGTATTGCTGTTGCCGCGGGCTTGGTGGGCACATTCTTGCTGAAGGGATCGAGGAAGAGATGAGTGAGTCACGGGTGTATTCCAAGACAGCGGTTGACAGTGGATTTTTGCATAGGCGTTGGGAGTTCTAGCTTGCTTCTAGATTGTACAGTTCTCCAGGTCACGAGGCTCTTGCACACTGGGCATAATGCTCCATTCTCTACTTCAACTGTTAGAACTGCTTAGAGGCACGAGCTCCAAGCCTCCAGCTGATATTGTACAGTAGCACGTTACCTGCACCCGACCATGGAAGGCTCATCCATCTAAGATCGGATGAGCTGGGACCTGTATGAGCTGGGACCTGTATGAGCTGGCGTCCCATGAATGGTGCAATACAGAAGCGTGTGGAAATGCGTAGAACCGAACATCTCGCGCGGTGCTGGGCAAACGGCTGGGAGTCTGGGCCACAATCGCGCCTGCCTCAAACCACAAAGCCGCACAAAGACATTGCGGCCCTGCTGCTTTACCCTTTCTTCTCAGCGTCTTGTCTGCGATCCTTGTAAAAGAGCGCGTCGCGGATTCATCCGCGGACCCTGTGCCGATAACGTAGACCGGCCCCTACCACCAACGTCACTGGCGGAGCTCTTCACTGTCAAGGAACAAAAATTCGGCCGCGGGTGCTCAATTGCCTCTTTGCATACGAATCCCCACGCGACCGTTCTGCCGCCGTCTGCGTCACTCGCGCGTCGCTGCACGCTACGAGCTGCAAGCTGCACCACGCCTTCCAGTCATTCAGGCGCATGACGCGACCTCGGCCCTTCACCACAGCGCAGCAGCTCCCCTTGCCGCACGTCTCCGTAAGCACCTTTCCTTCTATATCAGCAGCCGTGTATACTAACGCAAACCAGGAACCACCTACAAAATACCTAGATACTTCATCTCAACCATTTCCCCGCGTATCGGTCCCCCGCCACCATGAGCGAGTCAACGACGGCCCGGCCGGGCGCCGGCCAGCGGGAGATGATGTTCTGCCATGAGTGCCATGACGAGTGGTATCGCGATGAGCGCGGCATAATCTGTCCAGAATGCGGGTCGGAATTTACCGAAATCGTGGGTGCGCCTTCAGCCCGGCCACGATGCAGTGCGCTGACGTAGAATCACAGATAGAAGCCGACAACGACCCTCGTGACAATGGCACCTTCGAGCACGAGCACTTCGATGACGTCGACGACGATGACAATTCTATGCCCTCGTTAGAAGAAGCCGACCCGCACGATCTTCTCCACGACCACAACCATTTCAGAGTGGCGAATAATGAGGACCCGGAGGAGGCCGACATCAGCCAGATGCAATTCCAGAACGCTCGAATGCACAACACTGGCCCCAACACATACCGTATCACTGCCACCATGTCCCATACCATTCCCATCAACCCTCTCACCTTTGGCCAGAACGGTAACGGGCCCACGACCATTGGCGGCCTCACTTCGTTCCTCACAAACCTGCTACAAGGTGGCCCTCAGGGCCCTCAGCGACAGGCACAAGGGCAGGGGCAGGCTGAGGCGGGCGATGGTCAGGGTGGCTCAGCTCCGCGCTCCGGCCCTGATAATGGTCCGCATGTCCACCGACAAACCTTCACCTACACCCCTGGCGCACGTCTACATCCACGCGACGGTGACAATCCCGGCCCGCGCCTGGAGCCGGTAGATGACATCAGCAAGTGAGCTTCTCAACGTTCAAACCCGTCTTCTTTCGCTAATGTGTTCCCAGTGTCCTCGCTGGCTTGTTCGCAGCCTTTGGTGAGCCCACACCAGGCGGAGGAGGCCACGGCCACCCTCACGGTCCTCATGGCCCCCACGATCACGAATTCGGCGCCATGCCCATGAACCCGCTCATGGGCCTGTTCGCTGCCATGAGCGGTGGGCAGCACGGAGATTTCGTTACTTCCCAAGAAGCCATGGACCGTATCATCTCGCAGCTCATGGAGCAAACCGCCACCAGCAACGCTCCGGGTCCAGCATCACAAGCCGACATCGACGCCCTGCCTCGGAAAAAGGTCACAGTGGAAATGTTTGGCGACGACGGAAAAGCCGATTGTAGTATATGCATGGACGAGGTTCTGCCGGAAGAGGAGGTCACCGAGCTGCCCTGTAAACATTGGTTCCATCACCAGTGCGTGGCTGCGTGGCTGAAAGAGCACGATACCTGCCCTCACTGTCGCAAGGGCATCACAAAGCGTGATGAGAATGCGCCTAAGAACGCTTCCTCAAGCGGCAACGCAACAACTTCCGGTGCTGATCCTACCGCAACCATGCCAGGCGCTTTTGTCGTTGCCGGCGAGGGCTCCCTGCAGAATCCCTTCGTCGTACCCGGATCCTCACCGCCACCACCTGCCAACAACAACAACACCGGATCCAGCGCGCAGCCGGGGCAGTCAAGTACGAACGAGGGCTCAAACAACGAACCGAGTGTGGCGGAGCAGGTTCGAAGGAGTTGGTGGCCCTGAATACCGCCATCACATTTTTTCCTCCGATCTCGGCTGATCTGTGTGTGCGTCTAGCAAGAGGTACCCATAGAGCTCGCATTCGACGACGGAGCCGGACAGCATCTGAAATCATAGACGGCGTTGAGGTGTTGATGTGTCGTTTGAGGGCGCACCGGCGTACTGAGTAAAGCACGCACACGTTCTACGTAGTGAGTGCTCAGGCTTCCCGCATCCACTCGTGGCGTTTAGGGTAGAGGGATAGCGGGCGGCGCATGCACTTACGCGTGCTTCTTATGGATTCCCCACACTGCTTCTTTGGATAGCGTCAACTTTTCTGTATACCATCTTATTGATATTCCTGTCGCGGTGCGCTGAAGAGCGTGTTGTAATGCGCCACTTGATCTCTTGAGACTTTTGTACACAACTGGAACATAGGCTGGCGTCGAATGCCACCGCCCCTCATATAAATGCGAAATGCCGTGTCGCATCGTAATCGAAGACCGTGCGAACCCTCACGTGTTGTACTAAACAGTTTGTCATCTCGGTTCTACACATCCAAATTGGATGTCTGGAGTTCATCCCGCACTGCATACACCGTCTCTCTTCGCATCTACGTCGTCTCCATACATTCGTGATACCAGGGTAATAATGCGCTTTCCCAAGCACAGGAGCAGCGAGGTCGGAAATAGATGCGCACGCTCACTGCTGAGACATTCGCGGCCCCTTTGCGCGTCCCATACATCCAGCCCACATGCTACACCTTAACGCCAGAACCTCGTCGAATCATCAAATATCACTGTTCGGGTGCCTACATGTGCGATGGGTGCCTGGAGAACGGATTTGGGACATTCGGTGCTACTTAGCCACGTTCTGCGTGGATTGCTTCAGCACACCACTTACCGGACCTGGCTCTTTTCAACACCCGTCACGGAGGCGCCGGTTTCCTACTCGCCCGCCCGGATGGATGAGGTGGGTCGGCGCAAGGATAGATATATAGATGACCGGTCGGCGTGGACTATGATCCACGGAATGGCTCTCTATCACTGTACGTTACTTCCATGTTGAAGGCGCTCAACTAAGTGCGATTTGCACACACAGTACGCACGCGTCTGCTACCAACCAGCGTGGAGGACCACTTATCTGTAGATGCATTAGCTACACTACTGCGTTTATCGTGACATCGAGCGATGCTATGACAAAGTAGGGAAGGGACACGATAGTGGGACACAGAGAGACCACGAAACGTTCAGCTCCTCTCATTATGCAGCATGGTCATGGCATATGAGGCAGGAGCCAGCAAGGAGTACATCTACACTACACTACGATGCGCTACCAAGCACGCAGTGCTTAACAACACGCTCCTTTGGTGGCGAAGTGAACACGCTGGATTCCGCTCTCAAGACCTTTCGTAGCAGGTCCCATTGTGGCTATAGCCGTTATAGCCGTGCTGGCACCTTCCTATCTCCTTTCCTTAAACTTTTATCATCCTGCCTTTCGGCTTTTGCGATCCAACCTACACCAGATAGACCACGTCCAGATGCTCAATCAGTCACAGCCAATATTTGAGCCAGAACCGCGTATTCAGCCAGTTGCCGCTCTCCCAACTCGTCACAAAGTTTCCTCTGCCGCCAATGTACTGTACACCGTCACATCATCGACCGAAATATTCGCCTTCAGCTTTCCCTCTTCGGCACGCGCCTAACGCTTCGAGCCCTTCTTCTTGGCAGCAACGACTTTGAAGTTACCGCTGTCGAGCGTGCTCTGCTGTTGCTGCTGCGTGTTCGGGTTTCCCTTCTTGGCGACCTCGCTCCAGCCACCACCGGACTTGTTCTCAGCCGGGCTGGAGGTATTGCGCTCATCGATGATGCCCTTGTCAGCAAGCTTGCGTCGCCTCAGGAACTCCTCGGCGAAGTGGCGGCTGTCGATGTTATGGGTGGCAGAGTGGACTGTTTCTGTGATGAGCTCGAGCTCGGATGGGAAGCTGAGTAGCGTGGCAATGAATTCCTCGGCTGTGTCCTTGTTAGCTTGTAAATTCTAGGTAGCACTCGAAAATCACATACCATTAATAGTCTTGTTTAGATCACCACGAACTTCGTTTGCGGCCCACTTCTTGAACTCCTCTTGGGCATTAGCCTGTCCGGCAGCCTGGCCACTAGTTGTGCTACGGACCACAGCAGGCTTCTTGACGGCTGCGGGAACGACACTGCTGCTGGCAGATCGCATAGCAGCAGGAGGAGCGGGTGATGCAACCGGAGCCTTCGCTTTTCCGCTTGAACCCACAGTAGTCCAGGCGCCGCCCCCAGCCGCTGGTGCAATGGCCGTCTGTTTGCTAGCAAGATCTGCATATCGTTTCCCAGATGACAGACTTTGGGTGGGAGCACCGAAGGAGTTCGCGGTAGCTTGCGCGGCGGCTCTCAGCTTTCGAGCCTCTTCCTCTTTTTGGATCTGTTGAAGAGTCTTCTTCGCGGCAGGAGTTGGCTGGCCAGGTGTCTTGCCCGCGAGCGGCTTGGCCCAAGCAGATGCGTTTCCAGCTCCAGGTGTAACGGGTGACGCTCCGCTTGCCCACGTCGAGCTTGAGGGGAGACCGGGCTGAGGTGCAGAAGCCTGCGCTTGCGCCGCCAACTCCCTCTCAAAAGCTTCACGCCGAGCTTGCGCCGCAGCTGCCTCGCGCTCAGCAGCCTTTCGAGCTTCTGCTTCTTGAATCTCCTTCAGTGATGGTCCACGCGGCGCCTCCGATGGTTCCTTGGCCCATGGAGCGATCGAAGCGCTGGGGGTGTCTGCAGAGGGCGTTTCAGAGCGTGATCGCGATTCGCCCGCAAGCGAGTCGGCAACAATGGGCTTCCGCTGGGCTGCAGGTGCAGGTAGTGGTGATTGAGATGGTGGTGGAGGGAAGGGATGAATAGCCGGCTCGACCTTGTTCCAGGCTGATTGAGGTTGAGGCGTCTGCTTGGCTGATGCTGCCTTTTGGACTTGCTCGGTCAAGGACAGCGGCTCATTTCTGGAGGAAGTTGCTTCATCCTGGTGTGTTGCTTGGGCTCTTTCCTCTTCGTCGTGGTCAGGCTCTGGCTCCGCATTACCCTGCTCGGCAGCAGAACTAAGAGGCTTTCCGATCACGCCTTCTGGGGGAGCAATGTTAGCGGAATTTTGCCCGAGGTCAGTTTGCACCCTGAGATCTTGAAATTGCTGCAATCGATCCGCTGATGCTTGAGCAGCCTGTTGATCGTTCTGCCCACTGCGCTGGAGAGCATCATGCTCGGCTTGTTCTCGCTGGAGACGGGCGCGATCGTTCAGCATCTGAACAACCTGCTGGGCTTGTGTGTTGGAATCCTGTTGTTGCCCGAACTGTGGTGGGTTAGCGCCAAATGATGGCTGGGCTGGGCGGCCAAGGTTGAGTCGGTCCATCATTGACGGCATATCTTCTTCCCTTATGTTGCCGAGTGCATCTACGTTGGGTCCAATAGGTCCAAGACCGGGAACGGGCGCTGGCCTAAAGGCATTGTCGAGTAAACCGGGGACAGTTGGAACTCCCGGAAGAGGACCTTGACCTGGGGTAGGTTGGAAACCGCCCGGTGAAGTGATGCTACCATAGCTCGGTTGGCTGTGAAGGCTGTGGGCACTAGAGTGGTGCTGGAGCTGATGCGGCAAAATGCCGTGCGAACCAATGCCCATTTGTTGTTTCGCCATTGCTTGCTGTTGGGCAAGGTGTTCCTTTTGTCGAGCCATCAGATATTGTTCCTCTTGCTTTCGACGTTCTAGGGCGTTCTGTTGCTCGGCCGTCAAAGTAGTACCGAAGCTAGGGAATGAACTAGCGAACGGTGGTTGGGCGCCTCCATTAGGACCAGGAGTGGGGTTTCCCGTCCAGGTGCTTCCCGGAGTCGAAGTAGAGGGAGAGCCATGCGGTATCCCGATTTGTGGTACGAGGAAGGGCTCCCTGGAGTTACCAATACGCCTGATAAGTTGTAACAGAGGTTCGTAATCGGGATCCTCTTGCTTCTTGACCAAGAGTTCAGGAGAGAAGTACCCGGCCTTGTACCAATCGTGCATCTCTAGACCAGAAAACGGGCCTTGAACGCCACCCGAGGGGTCACGATAGATCCAGCGCATCCTGTCTGGCATGACCATTGTGCGCTGCTGAGGAGGTGGCGGAAGGTTCGAAGCTGGGCTGTTGATCCCAGGAGTCTGTGCAGAGGGCTGCGCGGTACGCGTTTGATTCAGGCCGGTCATCGACAAAGAGGTCGTCGCTAAGTTCGAGGTCTGGCTAGCTGCTGAAGTTTGACCAAATCCAGACCCAATTGGGTCTTCATGGTGGCCTCCAGAAAAATCATCGAAAACATTCCGCCCAGTCCGGAACGGGCTGTCAGTGTCACGAGCGGGAGCTTGAATACCAAAAGCAGTGCGACCAAAGGTTCCCGTCATGCTCTGCTGACGGTCTCCCTGGCTCGAGGTATCGTCACCTGGTCGGGACTGATCGCCGGACCGCATCTGGTCCTGGGTTGCAGTTGGAAAGAGAGAGCCTAGTCTGCTTGAGCGTCCCAATGTTCCACCGTGAGTAGACCCAAAGAGTGAGCCACTTCCTAGCCCTGTCAAACTCGGAGACTGCGCTTCTCCTAGATTTCCAAGCACACCCTCCAGGCCACCTCTTAAACCGCGTTCGTGAACTGGTGTTCCAATTGTTTGGCCAGTAGACCATGCTGAAGCCCCTCCTAGTCCCGGCAAGCCACCTAAACCTGGAAGCGTAGGAAAGCTGCGCGAAGGACCCACGCTCGACGTCTGGCTACGGTCGCTTGCTGCGATTTCGAACGGTCCGGGTACTCTTCCTAGACCTCCGAGACCGCCAAAAGGATGCTGGTGGAGGCCAGATCCTATCTGAGAATCTACCTGGAAGCTGCCCATTCCGGGGTAATGAGCGTTCTGGGGATCAGATCCATCTGTATCTGCGTCGTCGTCATGGTCATGTCGGACATGATTCGGGCTTGCGAATGGGTTCGTGTCAGTCGGGCTCATTGGCTCATGGCCTCCTCCGCTGCGGTGCTGAGGCGTTGAATGGGTGAAATTATCTCTGCCATGGAAGATGTCACGCAAGCCCGTGTTATCCGCCGTCATTCCAAAGTGAGAAAATCCAGTATCATCACGAGGGTCTGGACGAAGAGGGGTGCCAAAGGCCCCCTGGCCTTGCTGACGGGGTGGGCTCAGATCCTGCCCGCCCCCTAAGGCTGCGCTTCCAGTGCGAAGGTCATCCTCGGCGTAAGGGTCTGTGTCGTGACTCATCGGTCGGTTCGAACGCGACTCTGCCCAGGAAGAAGTCTGCGTGGATGGAACCCCGTCGTTAGCGGCTCCGAAGTTGCCCATGGATGACTTATCCGCCAGGCTCTTTCCCACATCCTCAGCGCTGCTCTTGTTCATGAGACCTTTGAATCTACTCTCGCTGCGTACGCTGCCGAAACCTGGCTTCTTGTCAGATGGCGGGGCTGCGATGCTCCCAAAGGCGCCCATCGGCGAGAAGCCGGCACTTTGTGTGGCAGCCCATGGAGACGAAGCATTGCTCGCAGTAAACGTTCCGGTCGTAGAGCGCTTCAGAGTACCAAGTGGACCAGCATTTTCAGCCGTGTTTTTGTCCTTGTCGCGCTCCTCAGCCGAGCCGCCTGTAGCTTGCTCCTTGAAGTCAGTGCGCCGACGCACCAGAGCCGGCGGTGGGGTCACTGCGCTGGATTCCTCTCTCGCGAACCTCGATACCGATGGCGACGCTAGCCCACTCGAAGGAAAAGGGAATGCGTCGCCGGTGTCGCGGCGACGCGGCCCTGGCCGAGCACTTGTAGGAGAGGATAGCCCATACGGGCCGCCTGCCGAAACGGACGTCTTGCGCAACGATAACCCGTCTTTCGGCGTGCCATCCTTGTTCGAGTTTTGAGCGGGCGGCTTGAGAGGGGAATTGACCGAAGAGTTAAAGACCTAAGCGAGAAACCAAACATTAGCCCGGGACCAAGCAAAACACGCATCAACCTCGAACATACCTCTTTCTCGTCCTCATTAAGGTTGTTGAGACCTAACGGCTGAACGTTCCCATCTCTGTCCCAGCACAGGTCGACCCCACCTTGGCCCTCCCTGCCGTGGTCGTCCTTGCGGCCCCAATTAGAGACTGAGCTGCCGTTCGAGATGTTCGGTTCCCAGTTTCCCACATAAAGATCCGAAAGACCATCTCGTAGCTCATCTGACTCCTCATGCGATCGGAACAGGTGCAACATTTGGTCTCGAGCGTACCGGCCCTCTCCAGAGCGGCCAGATTGAGCGTGCGGCGGCACGTATACGCCAGGATTCGAAGCGGATGTGCTCTGGGGGCCGCTGGCATCGCGGGAGGACTGCGCTGTCGAGCCGGAAAGGGTGGGTGCATGTGAGGGTCGGCGAAATGTTTGCGTGGCACCATTAGTACGGCGAGGCCTGTATTCGTTAGATGCAAGATCGAGGAGGCTAGGTAGCATACGGCATAATTATAGCGACAGACTAGCGATGCTGAAGAGTGATGCGGTATTGCGCGGGGTAGCGAATCTGTTGGTAGCTATGCGAAGATGAACGGTGCATCGTGCAAAGTACAAGGCGAAGAAAACGGCTGCACTTACCAGTCGCCGCCCGAATCAGCCCGCGACGAGCTGGCGGTGGTTCCTGCCGCAGCAGACGCGAAAGATGCAGGTGCCATGGCAAAGGAGGTATATAGGACTGCCGATCGAGCAGCGCGCAGTGAATGTCGAAGAGATAGCTGTGTGGGAGCGGCGAACGGGAAGGTGCGACCACGATAGAGGTAGAGGTAGAGAGCTTGCAGCTGAGCGCGTATGAGAGGAGTGTTGGTGAATTGTCGCTCACGTGTGTTCGTAGTACAGCGGATTGCGTGTGTCGAGATGCCACAAGGAAGAAGCTCTTGTAGAGTCGCCGCCCCATGGAAAGAACATCGAACGTCTCCACCTGCGTAACCGAGAAGTCACGTGAGCCGTTAAATTTGGCGAAACCAGCCCCCGTCATGGTTTCTGACGCGTCCACGGATACTGCACGCGACAACACTAGTCATTGTATCATTTCGGCCTTGCCTGCTTTTTCGAGCGGCGCGCCTTCCACCATCTGACCAGTGGAGCCTGCAGCACCTGCCCCCCCACTAGAACCGCCGCTGCCCTCCCGACTTCAAAGGCCCGCCCGGGAGCGGCAGCACGCACGTCTCGCTGACCCGCCGCGTGCATCGCCAGCCCCTTTTCAGCCTGCAGATTCAGTGCACCGAGTGCAGCCGGTCTACATGGTACAACACTGGTTCACGGTCACTCATCGCTCTTACCCTCAAATTCCTTCCTGGAGTCATGCCTTCCTTGTTCAGTGCAGCTCCTTTCTCGCCGGCTTTCCCACGGCGAACAACATTGAGCGTTCTCCACCATGTTTGCTTCTTAGCCTTTGCGTCTGCGCAACTTGAGATCCACGGGCCCGTGGCAAATGTTTGCTTCCAACGGTGATCACCATCCAATCAAGCCACACTTCACGTTGAACGAAGCCATGGCGATTCGCTGCCATAGCCTTCAATCCGTGATCATCATAACACCAACCCATAGGTGCCATCGACTAACCGGCTCATGATTGCCGCGACATGCGAGCGCAGATGACGCCTTATAAGAAGTCCTCTATCATATCAGAGCCCCGCCGAATTTGCTCTACAATGCGTCTGACGGAGTCTTCGCCAGTAACCAAACATCCCACTTTTCCCTCAATCTATGCGGTTTGCTACTTAGCGATCGCACTCGTCATACAGAAATTGTCATTGTCACTTGACTTTTGGTCGCCCAAAGTTTGTTCCTCAGTGTCCCTGCCTCGTCCATATCTCCTTACCCGTCACTACGACATCTCGCCAACATAATCCCATCTACGTTGTTCACCTTGTAGAATAGGTCGAACACGCGAACATCAAAGGCATTGTATGCCTTTCTTTGGGAAGAAAAAGCGCCAAAGCAACGCTCTCGCACGCTACACCTCACCAAATCGACAACAAATGAATCAAATGAATCAAATGGCTCTCAGACGACCGGACCCTTATGGGAAACGGTATCCCGACCCGTTCAACAACACTGCTCGCTCCTATCTCAGATTAATGGCTCAAGGAGGGAGGGCCATGGGAGGCATGCTAGGAGCTGGAATGTACGCGAATCCTTATCAACGCGGGTACGGTGTAAGTGGCTATGGCGGTTTTGGCGGTTTTGGCGGTGGACGGACGCCTCGCCTTGGACGCTCGGCTTACGGCGGCTACTACGGCGGCGGCCACGGCGGCTACGGTTCTCGCCCGTATTCCTCACTGCGCGGGCTAGGTCTACGAGCCAACTCCTACCGTGGTCTCTACTCGCGACAACCCTCAAGATCACCGCTCGATTATGGTCGCGGCTACGGGAGACTCGCTTCTCGATATTCGCCGAGCTATCGCAACTACTCATCATTTTCAAATCGACGTCGGCCGTATCAGCGGCATCCTTACTACGACGAAGAAGACTACATGTCAGATGATGACGAGTACGAGAGCGACATGGATGACGGATACCGCTCCTCGCCGTATAACAGGGGGTACAGGGGCTATACAGACTGGGACGATGACGACGACGGTCTGTTCGAGGACGATGAATTTGATGAACTGGGTGATGACTATGAGAGCGACTTTGAAGAAGATGATGAATATTGTACTGATTCCTACGGGCTTGATCGTTACGACTCTGGCGGCCGTAGTGGCTATGGAGGTTACGCCTACGGTCGACGAGGTTACAGATAGTAATTTACATGATAAGGAGCTTGTCGGTCTACAGAGTTTGGATGACCTGTTCCTCGGTCCTTACTGCGTTCTTGTACTGCGTTATGCCGTGGCTTGGAGAAGCTGCGAAGGTACCCACAATTCATGTTCCTCGGTCTATCGTGCGCATTTTTTTGTTCTCTGGTTCTTGTTGGGTGAAAAGATAATTTGATGTTGGAAAGCAATACCCTGTTCGTAGTTGCAATGACGCGCAACTTCATGAATTCTTCAGTCCTTCTTTCTCCAAGCCACGTCATAACGCACGCGTACCCTCATATTTCGCACAGTACATGACTCTTCAGTGACAACTATCAATACTATCCATCGTCGTTCAGTTCCATCCCGAAAGTGCCCTTGCAAAGCAATCCACCAGACACCTCCTACCCCACAGTCCTTCAATCCCCTCTCCTCATTTTCCCCTCTCATGCCCATTCATTCCCCCAAACCCAAAAGCTCCGTCAGTTTGCTCACAAACGCCGCACGCCGGCCCGCCCACCCAACCATTTCCACCGCCCTGTCCCACGCGCCAGCCCTATCTTAGGCACCAACATTCCCGCCTGTCCTCCCGACCTGTCAAGCGGGTTGCAGCCAATCGTATCGGCCCGCATGCCCAACGGAGAGATTACCAGGCTGTCGGCGGTAGCCATCCTTGCGGACACTCCCCCTCGCTGCACAAACAAGCGTTCTGGGCGAATAATTCTAGGAGGGCGTGGAATGTTGGATACTCAATGGTTTAGCTGTGCGGATGAGGCACGTTAGGCGAGCGTTTGCCGAGCGCCGTGAAGACGGGAGGAAGTATCGATTGTCTATCCTAGTGATGGGGATGAGAGCAAACAGATGAAGGTCGACAGCAGGAGCATATGTGTAGGCCGGGACTTTCAGGTTTTGAGTGGGTAGAAGTGTAGGGTGCAGACGGCCCGGCTGGGCGTGTAGGTACTTATTCACGGGCGTTGATTATGCATCCGGGGATTGGGGGCTCCATCGGGCAAGCGAGCTCGTGACGAGTATCTGGACTTATGTGTGGTGAGGTAAAGGGACGGTACGTCGGGTGTAGGAGGGCTTTTTGCATGAAAAGGGAGAGATTCCGCCGGGCCTTCGCAGGAGTGTATTTCGTGACGATTCACGCTTGATACTACGTCTTGGTTGTTATTCTATCGGAATCATTTTCCACGAGCGAACACGGATAACAATTCTCAATCTCCTCTTCTCTAAGAATCTCGCTGTCATCACATTGCATGCACTCGCCATGTGCTTACTTTTTCACTACTCCTACACCTGTTCTCCAAACCACACCGAAGTCCTCTTCCACCCTTGCCACCTCCTCTCGATACGGCATTACCGATTACGAAGCGTGACGACGCTGCTCAGTAATAATCCGTACTTACGTACATGTCCTCGCCTGTGGGAAAAGAAGATCAGCCCGCCGTCGTGCGGGAGGTGTACTAGGAAGGCGGAAGGACGCCTTACCGTGCGTATGCGGTGATGTAGGAAACAAGGAACCATTTAGGGGGGACGGGGGATTATGATGATGGGAGGAAGATACACACCTACCTAGGCAATGTCTTGTAATTTGCACCTGAGATTCCAACAGCGCTGGGGCAGATAGTCATGGCACACTTCCAACTTCAGCAATACAAGGACCTACTCATCTACATAATGCGCTTCGTCTACTACAGCTCTTGCTCACGTACCTTTTGACATATCTGCTCCACCATCGCAAACCGCGAAGGCACAAGAAACACCAGAAACACTATTATGCAACCCACCACCAGACCAGCTGAAAAGGCCCTCGGATCCTAGCCAAGCTCATCCGTTCTATCCCTCTGTCCTCGTAGGATCACAATAGCTTGCCTCAACCTCTCATTTCCTTCTTTGATCCCGCTGTACTCCCCGATAGCTGCCATCGCTACTTGCCGTGGACCTATGCCTTGTCTTCCTATAGCGTCTACTCGCTGGGTCTCTTTAGTTGGAAATTTCTACGAGAGAGGAGAGGCGCAGGGTGGGCGCTACCATCTCACTTGAAAGTTGCTCTTCCCCGTTCTCGAAAGCTTGCAACAGCGACGCGGTTCTATAACGCAGTTCGCTATTGAAAAAATAAGCGACCATGCTGTATGAAGATGTATAATGGCAGAACATTTCGTTCAGATGTTCGTGTGGAGATGTTAATATACATCTTGACACGCTTTCGACGGTTTGAGCTCGGCATGGTTACGATAAATGCACCCATTGCGATGGACTTGCTCGTGAAGTGTCTGAAGTCCCGGTTGATGGCGATCAGGCTCATCCAGTATCGTGACCAATCCGTCAGGTCAACTCCAAACGTCCCTGGTCGGCCGTTCTCTGTGAAACTCTGGTTTTCGTAATACCGCGGTCGCTTGGAAGAAACCGTGGACCCATTTCCGTGCGCGATCCGTGTGCGCCTTCCGTTGGTCGCACAACAAACAACCAACCTTCACCAGTCGTGCCTTCCCTGCCAACCAAACGAAATTGCCATTTGGGCATCGCGGCTGCTCTGTGCGCTCTTGCTTCGAACCTCCACCCAACTACTTACTACTAACGTTGAAACCTCATTCATTGTTTTTGCTTCTACCTTGGGCACCTTGGACTGCGCATTGTATACCTGCACCTCCGACAGCTCACTTACCTATCCGTGAACATGAAGCTCGCCATCATGCTCACACTCCTCAGCCTCCTCGGCCTGGGCCTCGCCGCGCCGCAGATCCATGAAGCCGACTTCGACACCGCCGTCTCCTTCGACCGCAACATTAGCTGCGACGAGTGCCGCGAGCATCGCGACCTATGCCTCAAGGTACACTCGATCTCTTCAGGAAATTGCAATGGGTGCTAACGGCCGTAGTACGCCCAGGGAGATGAGCACTCCGGATGCCCCAAGGTCTGCACCTCGTTTGTGTGCCGCAAGTACGACGTACGTGTGTTCTAGACCTCGCGTAGTGTCGGTGGGACTGATGATGCGTGTACAGTGCCGTAGCTGCGGCGACGAGTTCAAGTGCGATGATGCCAATCTCACCTTGCCTCCGGGCTGGAACTCGATCTCGGGGCAGATGTGATAGTAGATCATTTTCTCGCGATAGGTCAGGGCTTATGCTGTGCGTTCTGGAGTAACAGGCTAGTGCGCTGCGCTCTTCGGCTATCAACAGCTTCGACATACGGTGCAAACACGAACCGAACCCGGACAAGTCCTTCCCCTAAGCGACTATTTTTGACAGCTTTAGGCATTGGACTTAACAGCTGGACTGGATAATTTTCTGGAGCAATAAGCATCGGCGGCTATCCATTGGGATCATGCTTTTGGGCTCTTTGGGCGTCTGGTCAATGTTAGGGAATATACTGGCACTATCTGGGCATTTTCCTCCGATCCAAATGGGCGCGGCGGCTGTTTCTCATGCGACCTATCACTATGCCTCTCGCCACTCCATTCATTCTTCACAACCTAGCCTTGGTCTTCACCGCCCATTCGCCCTTCTCAGCTCTCTTACACACCTCACCCACAACCTTCGCCGCCCACTCAAAATCCGCCATCTCCAGATAGACTTGCCCGCTCATTCGAATCCACCACTTTCCACCGTGAACCAAAACCTGTATGTATGTGTTGTAGTCGTCGATCCAGACCCTGCTCATCCAGTCACGAACCGCAACCCCAACGTCCCCCTCTTCCAGTCCCTTCTGCCTACCGATCTCATACGTTTTCTTCACATCCAACGGCAGCGCCATATTAACCATGCAGCACTTTGTAAACGTGCCCGTCGTATTATCCAGTATCTCAGTCCCGAGGATCTTCGCCATGTGCTTCGTCCCTTCGAGCGCGAGCGCTTGGCAGTAATCGATGATAGCGTCCTCGCCGCCGATGGACTCGCGCCACTTCAGCGCTGCTGGAACGCACAGGTACGGCGACCGGTCGGTCGTGCCCACGAACTCAAAGTTGGTCTCGAAGTCGGACTTTGGCACGTCGGACGCCGGGAGCGGGTTCCGGCCTGCGCCGAAGGGGGCCACGGGGCGCGGCTGGAAGCCGTGGGAGGTAGGCAGTGTGGAGCGGATGAGGGCTTGGTTGCGGAGCGGAACGTGAAATATGGCGCAGCCGCGGGGGACGTGGAGCCATCTGGCGGTGTTTTAGCCCGTATAATCTCCTTGGGGCGACCATGGTAGGGAGACGGGAGACGCGCATGGAGGTAAGTGAAGAGAAGAATAACGGAAAAGATGACTCACTTATGACAGTTCGACACGAAGAAATCCGCGTCCAGCTGCGCGAGATCCAACTTCACATGGCCAATCCCATGCGCGGCATCAACCAAACTCAACACGCCCTTCTCCCGACACATCTGCGTGAGGCGCTCGAACGGTAGCCGCACACCCGGCATGCTAACCACGGTGTCGAACATCGCTACTTTTACCTTTCCGCCGCTTTTTTCGATCTCGTCGATCTTGGACGCAAACGCGGAGACCAGCCAGTCGTCTTCGACGGGGAACGTGTACTCGATCTTCGCGGCCTTGGCGGGGGTGGTTTCGGTGATGTACGCGACGGCCTTTTCGCAGGCGCCGTAGACGGTCGCGGAGTAGAGGATGTACTCGTTGGGGGAGAAGATGAGGCTGCGGAGGACGGTGTTGACGCCTGTGGTGGCGTTGGGGACGAATACGAGTTCGTTGACCGGGACGTTGAGGTACTGGGCAGGCGTCGTTAAAAATTGCTTGATCAAGATATCGAGAGGAGAGGGCGATGGGGAGGGGAGGAGAATTAAGGGGCGGAAAGAAGTACTTTTGATAATGCTTGACGGGCCTCGTCGTTGAACTTGGGGTACGCGTAGCGGATGAAGTCGTCGGGACGGGCTTCGTGGGCGTCTTGGAAGAAGCGGAGGGCGTCGCGGACGGCGCGGGGGTAGGTGCCGAATGAGCCTGTGTGAGATGGTTAGACGGAGGTATACAATTCATATTCAAACCTTGAACTTGAAGGAGAGATATGCAGAACGGGAGGTTCATGTGCGGTATGGAAGGAGCAAAAGCATGTAGTCCAGGAAAGATGGGCGGTTGAAGAGAGACATTACATGAACTGCAGCTCTGCATTGCTCGCACCCCATGGCGATATAGAACTTGCCCTCATAACCAGCTCCGGGCTTCTTCAAAAGGACAACCGTGCATAATTCATCAGAACGGATGGATCAGCTTACCATGATTGAAATTCACAAATCCCTCGTCAAACAGAAACTCCTTCCTCAACGCTCTCCCAAACCGCCCTCCATTCTTCGACTTCACTAGCTCTTGCGAATCGAACGTCATGACTCCACAATTTCTTCAAACGTTCAAAATGTATGGTTATCCAAGGACATTCGATGATGGTAAGGTCAGACTTCAATGTTGGTTTATAAGGCAAGGCCAGGTGACTCAGTCAGATACGGCCTGAGCGACATGGGTGGGGAATCACAGCAGCTTTGATGTGCTCGTACTAGGCGTAGGGCGCGTCGTGTGCGCGCAACACGACACGACCAATGGGCGTCGCACACTAGGCGGCTAGAGGCGGCCCCCGGGAGTTGAAGGCCGCTCCGCTCCGCCAGCCTAACCGTGGAGCGTATGTGCACCGTACGAACAGTCATATTGACCAACAATACAAGTAAAGTGCAATGAATCGGCGGTCAATGGGATGAGTCTTCCGGGGTATTTTCCAATGGTTATTGTCGGCTATGCCTTTTGTGCTTTCCACCTTCTACTCCGTCCCTTTGTACCCAAAAAAAAGTCCATCGCCAGGATGCCCAGATGCACTCAAATATCTAGAGAAACTATGTACAAAATTATTTGTAAAAGCGGGAGGAAAAGGCTTGCAACTTGAAAATCCGACATGTGTGTGCATTTCCAAAGGAGTAGCTACAGGGGGACATTGCGAAAGAAAAAGTGTATCGTAAGGGATTGGCAGGAGACTTCTAAATGGTACGCATGGTGCGAGCGGCTTCGTTCTTTACACGGCGGCGGTACTGTTCACGGAACTGTATCCGGCCGTAGGTGCCAAGACCAACGACACCCATGAAGCCAACGGCCCAGACGAGGGTGACGATGAGGCCGGCCTTGGTGACTCGCGGGTCAAGCCGTTGACCAGGTACGACGAACGGTGCGGCGCTTATTACGGCTGCGGATGCAGATGCCAGGGCGGCGGCGTCGGTGGGTGTAGGTGAGGTCTGCTTGGCAAAGACGCCATTAACGAAGGATGCTTCCTGCGAGGAGAGGGTGGCTTTGACGTCTTCACCCGTCTTGGGATTCTTCGCAGATAGCTCTATGTTTGGAACTAGGAGAGGCTGGAGTGTGGCTCTGCATGCAGGTCAGCTTGATCCTGTAGGAAGCGGCGTGGAGGTTACACACTGTGTCATAGCGGAACCCATAAGGTTGCTGTTGATCTTGCCCACATACATGAGCACCTTCAATTCGGCGGGCGCAGCAGCCTGTCGTTCCACGAGCGTTCCTTCAACATCTCTTTCCCTGATTGGTGGGTACGAGAAATCGGTGATGTCGCGCTTCGCAAAAGTCCCGTTCATGTTTTGCACGGTAGCGCCGAGGTAAGACAAGGCCATGTTGACATCGGCAGCGCTGATGCCCACCCACGGATCGATGGGAGCCGAGATGTTGTACATTCTGAGTTCAGCCTGGAAGATGCCGGTTTGGTTGTCGAGGAAGGGAAGGTTGTAGCACACGGCAATTCCACTGGGGTTCGATGCCTGACCGTTGAGTGCAGTGAGTGCAGTTCCGCAGGCAGCTTTGGTCTGCTCCTCCCATTTTGCCAGATCCGCTTTTGCCGCGTCGCCCGAGGCCGGTGTTGTTGAAATCTTCGGTGCGGACCCTACGCCATTGGCATCTTGTCGTCTCGTGAGGGTGGCCATCATGTCTGCGTCGCGTCGTAATACATCCTCGATATCCTCACTGCGTTGGAAGAGAGCGTTCACTGTCGGCGTCTTGGCGGATGCATAGCCAGCGAGCATCAACCCGCCGAGGAGGGCGTTGTGGAATAACATGGCGAACAAATATTAGATAGACCTGCTGATTAAAAATGGTACGCGGAGAGAAGGTGGACGCCGGGCTGGCCAGCAGCAGTTGCAAAAAGACGGTGGCAAGAAAGAAAGCTAGAAAGAGAAACAAAGAGTGAAGACGAAGGATCAAGGTCGGCGTAAGAGAAACCGGCTCTGCCTAGGATGGTTGCGATGGCGCACCCTAGTAGCTTAAGAAAAGTGAATGGGTGAGCATGCCGCAGGGTGACGAGGCCCTGGCCGCAGACATTCGCTCGCGGACTCACAATGGCGTGAGGGTCGAGTGTACCCAGACTCGGAGAGCAGCGCCAGGCCGAGAGCTGTGAATCATGGCAAGGTGTGAGACTGGTTGCGACGCAGACGAGACGGATGGCGGCGACATGGGCTATGCGTGCATCCTCAATGAGGCTAAATTTAACCTTGAATTAGCAAACTGGAGTCTTGGCTGCTAGCGGGAGGCTCTTTGCCAACCATGCTGTGGCGCGCAGCGGGTGAGCAACCATGGGAGCATTAACGATGGCCCACCCCTTGAGACAATTGGTGTTGAGGTCTGGGAGCGATGGAGCACGAGCGAAGCAAGGGGCGCTTCGAATTCGCCTGGGCCGCCAATCAGGCCGTGCCTGCCCAGAGCTGTCACTCCTCGCCGTTTCACCAGGGCCAAGTTCACGAACCTCGTCACGTCCAGCTCCTCCTTGCCAGCCAGTGAACACCCCGTGACCGGCCGTGGTAACCGTCGCTCACTGATTCTGTGCCGCGAAGCTCGAAGCAACCACACCACCGCGATGCATCTCAGACTTACGCCTTGGTGACATCTGGGCGGCGGCGTCTCGCCGCACTACTACTCTCCCAGGCCTGTCCCATATGTAATCCACTGCTCTGGAAGGCCTATATTCCCCGGGGCGGCGCCTACCGAACCGAGCCACATGCGAGCCCAATCCCCAAGTACCGTGGCCAGGTCGCCGGTGCAAAGTTGTTCCTTGCCGGCGGTGTCGCAGTGAGGCACGGAGTTGCGCTGTCACGCCTGGGGATGGATGCGAGCAGCAGCATCGTCTTTTATCGTCTTCGTCATCTTCGTCGGGCGTTTGGGCCGCCCGCTGCTGGTCGGGACGGCGCGCTCGTCAGATGTTGCGATGATCTGGCACCATACGACGACCGCTGACCTGTGCGGGCTGCGAACCTATGCAGGAAGATTGACGTCGTGTACGCAAGGCGACTCTTAGAGCGACACGTTGCATGCACACACTAATTAGCCCATCGCATTCGCACAACACCCCCCATCTCAGGGCATATATTGTATATCTCTACTAATGCGGTCCGGAATGCAGCCAGCTAATTGCCAGCACATCAAAAGCCTTTGCACGCTTTCGGGGCATAGTCTAGTCCTGCCCCCAGGTCATCGGGATGCATCGCGTCCCTCCCCAGAGTACGCCCAGTACATACTTCTATCTGCGCTGGGCTGCTACGTGCTACCTACTTCCACTGTCGCCTCCCACGTTTCCCCTCTTTTGCTGATATGCGGCTTTTTATTCTTTTTGCACAGCGTGGGCTTCGAACCGGCCTGTACCGCCAATAGACACCCTTCGTCTCTTCGCCTCTGCACTCCCACGCCTCAAGTCGACGCTCATTGATCAGCTGCCACTCACCTGACAGATCCGCCTTTGAGTTTCGCAGCCATGCAGCACAACCCAAACTCTCCCTGGCGGACGACACCCGCGTCTGATTATGCCAAACCCTCGCTGCAACATACTATGTCCATGGTAAATCTCCACGATGAACCTAATTGGTACACGCGACGTCCATCATCCCCCACGGCCTCCTCAGTCTCTTCGTGTGCTAGCCGAAGCGCAACCCCGACCAACTCGAACACCAAGAACCCGTGGTCACATGTCATGAACAGCCCTAGTTCGACATCCTCAGACCAGTCAAATTCGACTTACTCGAACCAGTCCACCAGCTCGCCCAAGCACAGTCCGAATCGAACCCCTCAGCATATGAGTCGTGCAACTACACCTACTCCTATCGCACCACAGCCTTTGAGACCTATAAACCCTGTGGCGGGATTTGTGCCCATGTCCCCACCACCATCCTCCACTGGAGAAAGCTTCAGACCCGGGGAATACCCAAGCTCACCCATCTCGAGCTTTCCCGGATCGCCCAACCCTTATCGGCAGACATTGGTGCCATTCACACCGTTAGTGAACGGCTTCATCAATACATCGCTGCTATCTGCACAGGGACAATCCCTTTCCGGATGGTTTTATGAACTTTCGAGTAAGCAGTTCGCAGACAGAGCCATGGTTCGAAAGGTGTGGCAGTGGACGATATCGAACCCCAAGCTTGCCATTCTTCTGGTCGTCTGCGATGACGTAGCATCGTGGCGTCAAGCCGCATTCTTTGACCTTCGGGATGAGAGCCTGCCCTTCCCCGAAGACCGCCTTCAAGGTATTGTCTCAGACCCTCAGCGTATTGTTGAAGAGCAGTGGAGAGCGACCGCGAAGGAACTACCCTTGACTGGAGCTCATGTAGACTTTGGGTCTCGTGAAACAGTGCCCTTGCAACACATCAATCTCATCCGAACCTCCAGAGGATCTGAAAAGACCGTCGATCGTGTTCGAATGCTGGGCAATGGTGATGACAAAGTCCTCGTACGAAAGCGATTTGTCCTTACGCGACCGAACCAGAAGTCGACACTCTTGGAACAGATCAACAAGTTCAAGACTTACGATCATAAGAACATAGCGAAGTTGCTGTGCTCATACTCCCAGCCGAGTCACGTAGGAATCCTCACTGTTCGGGCGCAGCACACGCTAGACGACTATCTCAGCGTACATGGATCGGACCCTGGCCGGTCCAAGTTGCTCGTGGACTGGATGTATGACTTGGCGCACGCACTGGACTACCTTCATTCTCAATCCATCTGTCATCGTAGCATCAGACCACGGAAGATCATCATTGAGGGATCTCGGGTTTTGTTTGCTGCATTCGGCATCGGGGCGAGCAGCGACACGCATAGTCCAACCATGCCCGGCCCCCAGCGACTAGATCAGATCCACACATACTTCCAAGACCAAGCATATATTTACGCTGCGCCGGAGACGTTGCTCTCGCGGGGCAAACGTTACTCGGACGTCTTCTCATTGGGATGTGTCTTTCTATCCATGATAACGGTGGCTCAAGGGCTTTCCCTCTCTCGTTTCGCCAGCTATAGGGAAGGCCCATCGCAAGACGCTTCGTTCCACAACAACTTGGATCGTGTTGCATCATGGCGGAATCGCCTGCAGGCAATGACGACTTCTGGACAGCGTAATGGGGTGATTGGCTCGGGCCGTAAAATGCGTCAGCTCAAGTCGGAAGCTGAGTGGCTTCAGATCATTGAAGAGATGATCAAGTCCAAGTACAAAGAGCGAGTCAAGATAGCGACGATAGTTAACAACTATGGCACGGGAAAGAGCATAGGAGTACGCAGAAGGAGTCTGGACGGAGGAGGATACAGTGGCCAAGTAGGTGCTGCACTCGGCCTTGCGACTGGGAACAACCTTGCCACGGGAGCTGCGACTGGAGGTAACGGATTGGGATACAGCAGTGGGTCTGTACACAAACCGGAGCTGAGCGTCTTCGACGGTTATTTCCAGCAACAGCAGCCTCGTCGTTTCGAACAAGCCGGGACATGGTGAGTCATGTCAACCGACTGACATGCATTGGCGATGCGCGGTGAAACATCCGGATCTCGGCATAACGACGATCCGATCGGCGAAACAACAACTGCACGCAACCGTAGTGACAGCGGGAAGATTCGGGATAGATGCATTCGTTCTGATCCGGCGCGAAGAGCCATTGTTTGCAGTATTCTCTCGATCCCTGCGAATTCCCTTTCTTTTATTGAGTTGGGTCGGAATTTGATACCCCTTCAAGCATCTCTTTTGAAGCATTTCTTGGAGCAGTGCAGACGGACGAGAGCACGAAGCTACGATTGCATAGGGGTAGACTTGCAACGGTCGATGTTACTTTTACTTTGCATTTTAGCACTTGCACACTACCTTTGCATTTTAGCACCTGCACACTACCCCACCGGCGTACAATTGGTGTAGACAGCGGTTGAATAGGCGCATGAACTTGTTGTATCGATTCAACCAAGTACTAGTTCGATGAGATGTGGGCATCGCCCGGGCGAGCAACCGGACACGTGCGTGCTAACGCGAGAGGGGCTTTGGGCTTCTACGACCGTGAGAGGAAGGTCTGCCGAGTTGCATCATGACCTACCACGATGCCCATCGTTGCTCACGGCGACTAAATCTTCTTCCACACTGCCGTCTGTCCAGTGTACCTACCCCACAATTTCTCCGTAGTGCCTTTGACGTCACCTCTACCTCCCCTCTCATAGCCATCACTCGACTCTGTGTCCCCAAATAACAGCTCTCCAGCCAATTCCCACGCATATCCCACACCGCCCAAAGTCTACCGATCTTCTCAATTCGCCAAAATGTCCATGACCGTAGAAGAAGCCCAGACCCCGCGCACCCCGCGCCCCGTCCCGGAAACCCCCACCAACGTCTTCGCGCAGCTCTCGCTCAAAGACCGCGTGTGCCTCGTAACCGGTGCCTCAGGGGGTATCGGGTCTGCAGTCGCGACGGCGTACGCTGAGGCGGGCGCGCACGTCGCGCTTTGGTATCATTCTAACGCGGGGCCGGCGGAAGAGTTGGCGGGTGCGTTGGCGAAAGAGCACGGTGTGAGGGCGAAGGCGTGGAAGGTTGATGTGAGCGACCCCGAGGCGGTGGAGAAGGGGGTGCAGGAGGTGGTGGGGGAGTTTGGGGGGGTGGATGTTGTGGTGGCTAATGCGGGAAAGGTAAGTCTGCCTTTTCCCCTATATATCCCTTCCCTATCGTTCTTCCCTTTCCCTTTCTCTGTATATATCCTTTTCAGGTTAGAGGGGGAAAAGGAGGGATGGAGATGAGATGGTGGGGATGATGCTAATGTAAGGATGCAGCCCAATTCCAAAACCCTCATCGACATGAGCATAGACGAAGTGCGGGACCTCAATCGCGTCAACGCCGAGGGCGTCGTCTGGACTGCAAAGTTCGCGGGTCGCCAGTTCAAAGCGCAGGCGGAGAAGGGCGGGCGTCCGACGTCGGCGCTCATCATCACGAGCAGTATTAGTGCGCATATTGTTAATGTGCCTGTGGACCAGCCTGTACGTTTCCTCTCCACCTTCACCATATTCAATCATTGCCCAGAGACCGATACGGAGGACTCGCCCCAACCCAATGCGTCCTCGGTATATGATTATAAGTATACCTACCACGCACATATTAATACGTTATCGTAGATCTACAACGCCACAAAAGCCTACGTCTCGCACCTCGGCAAATCCCTCGCGCGAGAATGGCGCGACTTCGCCCGCGTCAACGTCGTGTCTCCTGGCTTCTTCAGCACGGCCATGGGCGCGTCTGACAAAGTCAAGAACGAGGCTTATCGGATGAGTACGCTACCCCTTGCCCTTTCCTCTCACACCCCCTCCCCACCCAACCCGTTTGGCCCAGAAAAGTGAACTGCGGTATTGTATTGTGCTAACAGGGGGAAACACAGCACCGCTAGGACGCCAAGGCGACGTGAAGGAGATTAAGGGACTGTTCTTGTACCTTGCGAGCGATGCGAGCAGCTACCAGACGGGCAGCGACACGATCATCGACGGGGGGTATGTTTTGCCGTAAAGCTTTACCTCCATTTACCCACCCAACTACGCATGCATGCAGTAAATGTTGTCTGTACATATGTAATACCGCAACAACGGCGTATATAGAAGTGGTACAAGATCAATATTGCCATACACTACGCAGATGAACAAGGTATTCCACTCCCCACAGACAGGCCGTCGGCACAGACAGCGTAACAGACTCCACCCAATGCAGCATGCCCTCGATACAATATCAAACAAGCACGATCCAACCACCATAAACCCGCATCTTACAAAAGCTAAGCGCCCAAAGAAGCTCTAGCCCGCATGCTCCACAATCTCGCTCACCAGCTTGCCGTCTTTGACGTACGTCCGGATTTGCTCGGGCACAGGGTTCTCGACGTAGTCGTCCTCGCCGGGTAGGTTGACGTTGACGCTGGAGGATTTGCTGGAGAGGATTTCGGTGTTCAAGGAGTCCTTGCTTAGATAGACCGTGGCACTGTCGACTTGGTCGAGAAGCAATGTTGGTAGTGTACCGACGACCTGGAGAGCGAACCGAGGGCATTTGATGACATCAATGGAGCTGACCATGGAGTCGATGATGATGGACGTCTTCTCCGAGTTGTCGATGGACAGCGCATTGGCTTTGCCGTTGATCCGTATGGTCGTGTTCTTGCACCGGGATATGAGAACGGAGTGGTTGATTTCGGCGTCGATCTCGACCATCTCGCTGGGACTGTCGAAGTGTTCCTGGAAGATAGTCAGCCTGTAACACTGGGTAAGGTGGTCTGTGTACTCACTATTATCCACTTGTTGCCGTCAAGCTCCTTCTTCGGCGGCTTCTTAGTCCGCATCGATTCGGGCTTGGGCTTCTTGCCGGGCGGCGCTGGGCTCTTGCTCCTCAACGAACCATTGCTGTCGCTGCGAGTCGGTACTGGTGCTTGTGCTCGTAGCGAGGGGTTCTTGTGCGTCATTTGGCTTGGATCCACCTTTTTCAGGCCCTTGGTGACGGCCTCGCCCTTGTTGAGATCGTCAAACACGGCACCCATGTCTGGAGCAGACTTCTTAGACGGCGCGGGAGGCAGACCACCCGGTGGTGGTGGGCCTGGTGGTGGAGGAGGACCTGGAGGTGGGGGAATGCCTCCTGCGGGCATAGGAGGCGGCGGTGGAGGCCCATTCGAGGCTGCTGTGGAGCCACCCTTCACCTGCTTGGCAGCCTCCTTCGCGTCGATGCCGTCGTTGTTCCAAGCAACACCGGATGTGTGATACTTCTTGACATACTCAGAGAGCGACTTGAACAGCTTGTAGTATGCGCGCACCCAGTCAACGCTGGTCTTGTCCGGACTACGCAACGTTAGCACACTGCCAGTGTGGACCATGTTCTGCCGCTTACTTGTCCTTGAACTCTGTGAGGACCTTGTTGCCAGCCATCTGCGCACCGCCAAAGAGCTCGTTCAGGTACTCGTGCGGCTTGGGGCTGCCCTCGACCGTCACCCAGCCCAGCGCCCAGGCGCTGTCTGCAACCATGGTCAATGGCTGCTGCAGCGCGCGATCGCGGTTGTTCTGGCGGATCTCGTCGACTTCTCCTATGGCTGCCTGCAGGTCTTTCAGAATCTCCGTGTTGGTGGAAATGTTGGGCTTCTTCGCCTTGGCCGCAATGAAGAGAAACTCGCGCTGCGCGGTGAAGGCCTGCTGCACCGCCTTGGCCTGGCCGTCGATGACAGTGCCTAGCTTGCTGCTCAGCTCCAGCCACGGCCGTAGGTCAGTGTCGATGATGGCGTCGAAGGCTTCGACAGAGGCAGGCAGGGCCTCGGCAGCTTTCATCGGGGGCGTGCCGCTGGTTGCGGCGCCTGCTGCTGTGACGGTGGGCGGGGCGGGAGTTCCATTGGGCGCGTTCGCATCGAAACCGACCGAGGTGGATGCTATGTCCTCGAGGCGACTAGTAGCAGCTTCGAGCCTGGTGAGGGCAGCTGTCAGTCTGGCTCCTGGCAGCGGCGCCGTGCCTGAGCGGCCGAGCATGTGTTTCTCGTCTTTCCCCGCCATGAATTGTGCAGGTGGTGGGGAGGCACATGGGGAGGCTTCCTTCACTCACCTTTTAATAAGCGTCTGGAGGTTGTGCATGCCCGTCTGTGCCATGTTGCCGTCGTGCGGCTGCTGTCTTCGCACCCAGAGAAGGGGGAGCTCGGACGGGAGTCGGGGCGGGCAGCTGCAGGTTTGATGGATGCACACCGGCGCTTGCCTTCTAGAAGTGTTCGATGCTAGCAATGGGCGAGGGGACAAGCTGTCGGATAGGGCGCGAAGAGGAAGTATGGGCGCATGTAACGGACGTGCAGCACTACAAAGCGTCCCTGGAACCATGCGATTGCCCCGTTAGCGTTGCCAAGCCGCATCTTTACCAGCGCCCGCCATTCAATGGCCCTGCGTCAGCATCCTTCGGCACAGCGCGAGCTTCTCGAAGCTTGCGTAGTGATCCACAACCATGGCGCAAGAGGCAGGAGCCATCGACTTTTGCACGCTGGGCATGTTCATCATTGGTACTTGGAGCACCGTGTCACCGCTGTGGCCATGATTTAATCTGTTTTAGATGAGATCGAGTTCGCACCACCCAAGCCGCCCGTGAAAGATATTGTTGGGGGCGCCGGTTCATACTCAGCGCTGGGTGCGCGCATATTCTCTCCGCCCCCACGATCCAAACAAGTCGGGTGGATAGTTGACTGCGGTTCTGACTTTCCACCCAATCTTCGAGATTACATTGCCAGCTGGGAGACGGGAGTGCTGATGCGGGAGACGCCCGATCGCCTCACCACCCGCGGCTGGAACGGATACGGCGAGAACGAGCATAGAGGTATGCTCGAGTATGCTGTTCCGAAGCCCATGCTGATGTTGCAGCCTTCCGTTACACGACCCCCAAGCTACGTCTTGACCACAATGCCTTGGCCAACACCCAGCTGCTGTGGTCCAAGTCGTTCCATCTGATCTGTTCCCCGCTGCGATGCATTGATTTGGTACAGAACATCGTTGCATTGCGCAATCAAGAGCGGAATACGCAATCATCACGACCCCTCTTCGTCTGGGAACCGGTGCCTGATCTCTGCGTTCCCGAAGAGCTGGACCAATGCTTCCAAGCGCTTAAGCATGTTGACTGTGTGAGTCCCAATCATGCTGAACTGGGAGGCTTCTTCGGCACAGACACGAATGGTAAGGACCACGTCGACCATCGGTCGATTGAAAGGCTGTGTGATCAGTGGTTGCAGAGCGGGATTGGCGTAAACGGGCAAGGTGGTGTCGTCGTCAGATGTGGTAAAGATGGATGCCTGGTCGCTCGTCCGGGGTTCCGCAAGTGGCTGCCTGCATACCATCAGCTCGCAGAAAAGGTAGTCGATCCAACTGGCGGAGGCAATGGCTTCCTCGGAGGACTAGCGGTGGGGTTAATAAGAGCGGACGACACTTCTGGGCTGAACAATTTCGATGAGGCAGCCATCTGGGGCTCCGTCTCGGCGGGCTTCGCCATTGAACAGGTCGGCATGCCCACACTGTCGCACAGCCCGCAGGGTGAGGAAACTTGGAACGGTGTTCGTGTCGAAGATAGACTTTCAGAATTCAAGGAAAGGCTGGGTAGATATGTACAGCCGTGATGCTTTCAAGCACATGTTGTAGTGGTTCCTCCGCCAACGCACCAATGCCTAATGTCCGTCTATTTCTCCTTCTCCTCCTTTAATTTTCGCTCGTGCTCGATGATTTGCTTGCTCCAACTGAACTGCTGTTAGCGTCATCTTCGGTGTGCTCGACGTAGGCGGCCGTACTACCGGCTGGGAAAGAAGCGACCCTCCTGGGGCATCTTGTCGCGGTACTCGAGGTTTGCGCTGAGCATCCAGGCGGATCCGACGATGCCCGCAAGCACGGCGCCCATGACGGCCGTGTTCGCTTTCCAGTTCGCAGGTTGGGCGTACCAACCACCGGCCGGCGACCAGACGTGTTTAGGGTACCTGGGCAGTAGCACGTCAGAGACGCATGGTAAGAGGCATTGGCGGTGTCTTCTTACGGGATCTTTCCTCCGCCGCCCATTGTGAATCGTTTTGCTGTAGAAGTGGTGGTTCGAGTCGTCGGAGCTCTGGGGTGAGGTTGCAAGCTAGTGCCGCGCCTTCCTCATGACTAAGCGTCCCAGAAATTTTGGAAGTCGCGATCAGCGGAGCTCCAGGAGACACACGACAGCCCAATTGCCGGACGCTTCTTGTTTTCCCTTTTAATCCGTCCCCTTTCTCTTCTGTCGTGTCATTAATGAAGCGAATACGCATACCGTCATGTGCCACACCGTCGCTGGCCCCCCGTGCTGCGCGCCGCCCACTATGTCCCTATGCCACCGCCCTGCAGAGGTCCATCGCGCCACATAACCACCGGATACAGGCGCGTTTCCAAACCACCACCGCCGTCGAAAACTTCGGGGGCGAACAGATTGAGATAGAAGCGCTTGCGGAACAGACGCCGAACGCACCAGCAGCACCGCGACAATCGCAGATCCATGGCTCTATCAGGCCGGAGGAACTGCCCTCACCACACCCCTCCGAGGCAGTGAGATCAGTAAAGCTATCGGCTTTGCGAGCACGACTATCACTACCCCCACGCTTTCCTCTCCAGACACTCGCCCGCACGCTGGTGCATCCTTCCGCCGACCCTGACCCCAACTTCAACAATGCATCCATGTCCATGCTCGGAGCCAACCTGCTAGGCTACTACACGACCGAATACCTTCTTTGCAACTACCCTCGGCTACCTATTAGTGTCATTTTCGCTGCTCAGAACGCGTACGTCGGACCGAGAGCGCTGGCCATCATCGCCAGAGAATGGGGCATTGAGGCTGCCGCGGAGCCTGGAGGCGAGGTAGACCCGGGATTGTTACAGTTCAAGCGATTGAAGCCTGGAGAGGGCGTCCCGGCGATATTGGCACGACAGGTGCCCTGGAAATGGAATACAACAAACACGCACAGAATCGTGGCCACAGATGAGTTTGGCTCCGACAACGCGCCGCCGAGCCCGCATTCGCTGGCGACCACGCCCGTGCCCATGGAAGAGGCGGCACAGTCTTTTGTGCGTGCCCTTGTTGGCTCATTACACCTGCACCTAGGAGCACCCCTGGTGAAGCGCTTCTTCAAGGCCCACTTCCTCAGCCGACACCTCGACATCTCGACCATGTTCAACTTCCGGACACCCACTCGCGACCTATCGCGTTTATGTGCAAGAGAAGGCTTCGAGTCCCCTGTAGCCCGCCTCATCTCAGAAACTGGTCGACTAAGCAGACATCCCGTGTTCGTGGTCGGCGTATACAGCGGGAAGGACAAGCTCGGAGAAGGAGCCGGCAGCTCCCTGGACGAAGCGAGAGTACGCGCAGCCGCGGCTGCACTGAAGGCATGGTACCTCTACCGGCCCGTAGACGTGACCTTACCGAGCAGCATGGAGGGGGAACTAGACACGAGCAAGTGGAAGCCGAACATGGTGGACTGCGGTGAAGTCATTGTATAAGAGGCGGCTGTATAACCACGCTTTGGAGTTATTCTGGGTCTGCATTTGGCACGCATGTATGCATGGACGGAGGCTATATTCTCTTCGGTTGTGTATTCTTCAGACCAGGCGATTGAAGACGCAAAAAGAAGAAAGAGGGACCGAGCGATGCCGAGCGACGGTATGAGGGCTGTTACGATATGTGTCCGTGATGGGGTTGCAGAGAGGATAGGGCGCGAAAGCGTCCTTGTACATGTACCATATGTGTCGCATCGTAGGGATACCAGCGAGGGAAACCGTGTATAGAGTATTGATATTGTTGACTATCACGGTGCTTCCTCCCCTCTCGTCGCGATGCATGGCTCACTTCAACGGCGCTCCACCGTGTCGGACTCGTCGTCTATCCCCACGCCACAGGATGATATGGGTGCTAAAACACACTTACCAAGAGTTGAATAGCGTCGAGAAAGCGCGTTCCCGAGGTCGACTGTGCACGAGCTTTTCAACTTCCTACATCAACGCTCCCCATCAACGGAGACCATGACGACAAAGTCCCATCTCTGATGACGAAATGACGGATCTCTATGTACGATACTTGGTTCTATAGGCTGCTTCTACTCGTGCAGTCAAACTCCCTACGCTAGCGATGACGCGTCAATTGATTCTGGCCTCGGCAATGATGCACCATCAATGAGGCACCTTCAATTCAAGGTGGCTCAACTCATACAATCGCAGTTAGCTATTGAAAGTCACTTAGAGCGGTCGCTGATAGAAAAATATAGATTATTATGTTGCTCGATTACCACCATCCCTTTTGTGAAGCCCCATATACTACATGAATGCCTGGCGGTCGGATCCAAGTGATGAAATACGTAAAGAAAGAAGACCAAAACCATTTATATCCACCCGATGCGCAATCTACCCGGACCCAGCAAGAAATCATCGCAGCTTGATCCTAGTCTCGAAGCACAGCTGTCTCTTGTCTAAAACGTGTTAGTCCAGATGTCGAGGAAGGTAGTATGGCGACTTACGGTGGGTGTCTCATGCCCTGAAGGTCTCGCGCTTCTTGTTACCACCTCCGAAGAGTGCTGCCAGCCCTCCAGCGCCTCCGGCAGCGCCGCCAGCTCCTCCTTTGCCCTTGTGGTGAGGTGCGCGAGCCTCAACTTCCTCGACCTCGCGCTTCTTTCCGCCTCCCTTGCCTCCCTTGCCTCCCTTGCCCTTGTGGTGAGGCGCGCGAGCCTCAACTTCCTCGACCTCGCGCTTCTTTCCGCCTCCCTTGCCCCCCTTGCCTCCCTTGCCCTTGTGGTGAGGCGCGCGAGCCTCAACTTCCTCGACCTCCCGCTTCTTTCCGCCTCCCTTGCCTCCCTTGCCTCCCTTGCCCTTGTGATGAGGGGCGCGAGCCTCAACTTCCTCGACCTCGCGCTTCTTTCCGCCTGCCTTGCCTCCCTTGCCTCCCTTGCCCTTGTGGTGAGGAGTACGAGTATCGATCTGAACGTGCTCGAATCCGCGCTTGTTGTTTCCGCCTCCGAAGAGTGCTCCTAGTCCTCCGGCACCTCCCTTGCCCTTGTCTGGTTGCTATTTAGCGGTTGTAGTGGGCTGGTAAGATCAATACTTACGATGAGGTTCCCTAGCCTCAACCTGAACTTCCTCGATTTCTCGCTTGTTACCACCAAGACCACCTAGAATACCAGCGAAACCTCCAGCACCTGCGGCACCTCCCTTGCCCTTGTCTGAGTACTGTTTAGCAGTTATACTGACCGATTAAAGGTCAAGTGACTAACGATGGGGGGCTCTAGCCAGAACCTCGCTCCTGGGAGCATCGTTCGTGACGACGTAAGCGCTAGTGGCTCCAAGAAGGAGGGTAACGGCAGCGAATCTCATAATGAAAGGAGTAAACCGTATGTAAAGGATCGAAAATAGAACGAAACAACAGTGGTCCAGCCAAATGAAGCAGAAGAGAATGAATGAGCAGATTTGAGTACGATCAACGCTTACTGAGATGGTCTGATGGGCTGAGACGATGATTTATATTCTAGGTATCCCTCCGCTCAAGTGCAGCACTGGGCGAAGCCTTGGCTCCTGAGACATACAAGTGCATTGAGAATGGCACTCGGATGAGCACCGGTCACAACATCCGCTTTCGACTCGGGTTCCGTGTAATTCCCGGTTGTCCGTCAGGCATGAGAGACAGAGTACGCTTCGAAGATGGAGCAAGTGGGCATCGTGTTTCCGCTGTCCACTACTATTGACGTGCGCCATTGGCCCGTCGACGTTTACTTTTTATGGTCAAGCCGCTCATTCGGCACGTTGTTCAGCAGCGGGACCCAGAAGAACCACGGTCAAGATACAGCTCCACCAGGCACCGCTGCCTGGTAACGCTCGTCATGTTAGAAACTCAACCCTTGTTCATGGGATTGATATGCTGAAACAAAGCTTGTGCATTGCCACTCAGCGTTCATTCGCTATGTTCGCGTATCGAAAATGCCGCGGCTGTGCTGTGGGGAAGCCTGTCACCTATGGAGTGTCAGAATGATGTTTGAGCTCCGTGTGCACGAGCGCCAAGATCAAACAATGGTGCGAAGTGTTGCGATTCAAGATCTTTGTTTAGCGTGCATCGTCAAACCTTTTCGCTTCGTCCACCAACCACAGTTCTCCGCGCCACCTCTGGCGCTCTTACGAAAAAGCTTGATTGCGGTTCACATTGCCTTGCGAAGCTTAGTTTGGGTAATGTTGCCTTGTGAGGCACTTCCTCCTGCAAGCGACCGACGATCAACCTCACTTGGAGTGATGCCTTAAGGTATGGATCATGAGACCCGTCTGAGGTTTTTCGTCGCAGCTCCTCGTTGTTCTTATGCTTTACACCTGCTGCTTGAGTTCCTCCGCATTTTCTCTCTGCAGCGCTGAGCGCATTTTCTTGTTTCTTCTGGTTCTCGCTGGCCGAATCTTGCGAAGTTCGCTCATATCATATAATATATCACCTAATATTCTTTCTAAAACACTCGACTTAATACACCAAGAAACAAGAACATGCAACCCAACAGCGCCACCAGGGAGAAGGGAAACGAGGTCGATTACGATGACTTCTCACAGGATGACGAGACAACATCGTTTCTCAACAAAGACCACGCCAAGGAGATTGTGCGGAAGAAAGGAATGACCTATGTGCTGTTGGCGAACCTCTTCGTGTTCACCATGTCTCTTTTGACGCTAGTCTGCGCTGTTTACTCCCAAAGGTCGCAATCCACATACTCCGCGGCAAGATTGATGGATGAGTTTGGCGTCTTCTGTACGTTGCACACCCCGATGCCCGAAGCACTCACTGACATCAAACAGCCCCGGCAGAACACGTCGTTGAGTACAAAGAAGTCGAGTTCAAGCTACCCAACCCCGTCAACTCTTCCAAGTACGTGGGATATTCCCAAGAGGTAAACAACGCATGGTTGGACATTGCATACGGTTAGTGTAAACGTACTCTACACGTCGTACAGCGCTAACCAGTCTCAGTGCCTGACCAAATGGTTTCCATCGAGGACTTTCCCAAACTCAAGAAACCCATGGATTCTTTGCAAGTGTCCGACCCAAAGTCCGGCGAGACGGGGTATCGCGTGGGCCTCGAGGTCTTTCACCAACTGCAGTGCCTCAATCTCTTGCGCATGGCTACCTACCCAGAACACTACACAAAGCTGCAGTCAGACGAGAACAGCAAGCCCGATGAGGTGCGGGCGTATTTGGGTAAGGACTGCCGAACGATTAGTTGAGAATGCAGTGCTAACGAAATTACAGACCATTGTGTGGAGATCCTGCGTACGAAGTTGATGTGCGCCTCCGATGTCAGCGTCTTCACGTACCATGCCGTGCCCGGCGAGCAGGAGCCACTGCCCGATTATGATTCGAACCACGTCTGCAGGGACTTTGGCAAGATCAAGCAGTGGGCTATGGACAATGCGATGCCGGATTGGTAAAAGCAAGTGTTATTAGGCCGCAGCGCTTTCAACGTACAGTACTACGCCGCGTAAAGTACGACCCGTAGGGTGAATTGAGCCGTAGGGGGACGTACGGGTACCTCGACCCGTACAGAGCACCGTCCGAAGCCATTTTCGAAGCCGTACTTACAGGTGTACGGTACTATATTTAACAGATTTGAGGTAGTAATTAGCATGCTATTAGTAGACTTTATTTATATTTTAATTAACTTTATACGTAATAATAGCTTATTACTAAAAACTAATATAACGCTGGTAAAGTAGGATTTTTCGTAAAGTCTTATTAACCATATACTTCTACCTATATATAATGATTAGTAGTAAATTAACTATTATAAATTATTTTATAATAACTAAAGGCTTATAGTCTATCTTTTTATAGGCGTTATCCTCTTTATCTTTATAATTATATTACTATACCGTGCCTAAAATAAGGGTAGCTATTACTATATTAGTAAAGGGCTTTAAGTCCTGAAATAACTTACTATTAGAAGCACCTTTTAAAGTTAAGATCTTTATAGTATCTTATACCTACTCTAGTTGTAACGATACTTCCTGTATCCGCAACACCTTGGCTATGCCATTATTAAAGCACTAGTGCTAGCCCTTGCACCTCTACACGTTTTATTTATAGCCTCTACCTATATAGCTTTCTATGCCCGTATTCATGCTTCTTAGATAACCTTTTATATTTACCTAAGTATATATATAGTAGCTTAGTTAATCTAGCTCTTTAAAGCCTTGGTTTTAATAACCTATAGTCTCTTATAATATTAGGGTATTTTACCGCGCTAGCTTTAGTATTAGTAGCTAGCTAGCTACTATAGACCTCTAGCCTGGGGTTGCTGCTAAGGACCTAGATTTTTTTTACTATACTATATCTACCTCTAACTAGTGCTAATTTTTGCTCGTTTAGTAGCTATAATAGGAGCTCTAGAACGGTCTCCTAATATATAGTTACTTTAGTTTAAACTTAAAGCGTCGCACGCTAATGTTTAGCGCCTTTAGATTTACTTATTATACTAGTTTATATTTTATTTACGCCTACTTAATCTACCCTGCTTTAATAAGAAGCCCTATACCCTACGTACTTAGTTATTATTAATTAGGGCTAAGTCACGTATAGATAGACTTAACGGGGCTAATATCTTTAAGTATATATAAAATAGACTTATATAACCTTAATAGATATTTCCCCTACACCTTCGTCAGACAGCCAAAGAAGAAGACACAAATTAAAATCTAAAAAAAACATTATTTTTAACGCTTATACTATAACCTAAGAGAATAGTAAGAAGCTATTTAGAGATTTTCCTTTATTTACTAAAAAGATAAGGAGTCCCTAATTACCTATTTAGCCTATTTTAAACGTCATATATATAAAACTAAAGCTAAATTATAGCTAGACTATCTTATATTAATTTTTATTTATTTAGGGCTCCGTCTAGCGCTCCGCTAGTTGCTTAAAGATAGGCTAGTAAATAGGTTAGGGTTAGGTTAGGTTAGGTTAAGGTTAGGTTAAGGTTAGATTATATTATATAAGAACCTAATCCTAGCCTAACCCTAACCTAACTTTTTAGTACTAGTGTAGGCTAAGATTAGGTTAAGGTTAGGTTAAAGTTAAGTTATACTAAATTTTTAATTAGCTAAGTATAATTATTATCTTTATAACTACTAGGGTTACTTTAGTAGTTATTGTGCTCGTATGGTTTCTCTACTCTATGTATAAGTAGGTAGGTAATTTAGGTAAGTAAGATCCTATTATAATTTAGGCTTATAACTATAGCGGTTATTACTGTAAAGCGAAAGTCGGGAAAACACTAATTTAATTATATATATATAGTAACTAAGATATATACTACTAAGCAAATTAGGCAGCAGCAAACAAGTGTAGACAGTAATAAGCTAGTATAGGTAATAGTAAACAATTCAAATACCGTTATAAAAAGCTTTCTAGCTTTAAAAGAACTGGCTAAGGAAAGATACTATTATAAGTTACCTTACTTAGTTAACTACTTATATTATTAAAAAGGATAGAAAGTAGTAGAAGGAGTAAAAGAAAAGTAATAACGTTATTAGTAAGCTGCTTAGTAATATCTTTACTAAGGTCCTTCTTAATTAGGTAATTTATACATATTCTACAGCCCGTATGGCCAGAAATTCGACCTCTACGCTGTACGTAACGCACCTCCCTCACTGTCTTGGCGTACGGTACGTACGTATTTCCCCCTACTACCCGCACGAACGTACAGGAGCTCGGTGCGGCGCGGAGTACTATACCTTAAAAGCGCTAGCCCACACGTCATGCTCAAGTGTCGGTACGAAAAGTCAACTCAACAAAGAAATAGGGTACCGTCCATAAGCTGCGTCCCGTTAGGCCAACTTCAACTAGTGCTTACATAAACGTTTCCTTCATGCAAAGTAGCACGCCTTAGAGCTCTTCACTCCGTGCTCAATATGCGGTATGGGGGCATCTACAGTTCATACTAGTTGTAATACATACTGCAGGCCCCCACAAATTTTTCAGCCAGCACTGCAACTCTGACGCCAAACAGTATTATCCGCACGGGTAGGCAGCGTCCTTGTATTGCCTGAGGTAAGATGTGCCTGGAACTAGAGTTTCGAATAATTAATTAATCAAAAATTCTAGCTAGGATTAATTTAATTAATTATTAAGGACCTTAAAATAGTAATTAATTAATAAATTATTAATTTTAAGGCTTTTTAATTAATAATTAATTAATTTATCGAAAAATCGAAAATTCGCACTAAGATAAAATGTGTATAGCATAAGCTAGACAAGGTTATCCTACTATAATACCTAATAGATATCGTGCATCTCGAGCTCTGAGAGCTCTACTAAGAGCTCTCCGTCCGGGGTCTCCTAGGGTGGAGAGTATTTAGCTCTTAGCCAACTCCGTACGCACGTGATTGTAAAGAGCATCTAAAAACTTATTTTTTTTAATATTTTAGCTTTATTATATTACTAACCTTAAAAAATTTCTTCTTATAGTAACAAGATGGCGCTAGGATTAAGAGAAGATTAATAATAAACCAAAAAATAGGGGTATTAACTATAAGGAGATATTTAATATTTAATAAAATCTATATAGTATGCGTAATCCTTAAGGACGCTAAGTTTATTATACTACTAATAATTAAACTTATTAGTACTATTAATAAGTGGAGTAAAAGTTTTAGCTCTTAAAGGCTGAACGTATAACTTAGCATAGTTATTAATATTACTCACGCGCTTTACTTATTCACGCGTAAAAAAATAGTAAGATATATATCTTTTAATTTATACATAGCTTAAAGCTCTTAAAATTACTAATTTACTTTATTAAGCTAAGTTTTATACTTTCTAGTCTATGCGTTAATAAAGTAGTACTTATAATAAAGGTAGAGGAATATAAAGACGTAATAAATAAGTATCGTTTTAAAGAGTTTATAATACCTTAAGAGCATTAAATAGGATATTATTACTTTAATTTTTAAGTAGTTTTTTAAAGCGTCGGGCTTATTAAAATTAATATCTTAAAAGCTCTTAATAAGCTACTTATAGTAAAAAAGGAGGCACTTAACAGTAAGATATATTTTATAAATTATATTAAAATTGCTAAAGTTACTATAGCTTTTAAGTCTCTTTATAGCCTGTTGTAAGGGCGAAAGGACTTTAATATAATAATTAATTATAGCTAAATTAATAGTAGTATATATTTCTATAAGAATTTTATTAGTAGGAGCCTTATCGCGTGCGTAAGCTAAAGGCTTATTTTATAACTTCCTTTCGACTCTATAATTAATAAGAGTATTAAGCAAGCCATAGAGGAAGACTCCTTTTTTTATAAAATTAAAATAGCTATTCTAGCAAGTAATAATAGGCTTAATAAGTTTAAAAATCTATATTATTAAGGCAGTAATATTAAGTATATAATATTTATAAAAACTTTAATAGGGTCCTTTTCTTGCCACTCGAGTAAGTATTTCTCTTTAAGTCTAAACTATAAGGTGTTATTATTAAAGGCATCTTTATTAGTTCTAAATATTATAGTTTACCCTACTAAGTTAAGTAAGTAAAGTAGGTAGTAAAGGTATTAGTTTTATAAAGTAAAGCTATAGTAGACGCTTAGCGCCTTAAGAGCTATATTATTATTTACTATATTATTAAGTATAAAATACCTAACTAAGCTACCATTAATACTAATGGCCTATAGCGTTTTAATAATAACTATAGCGACTTTTTCGCCTGTATACGTACTACTAAGTTAAGGGAAGGCAAAAGGTAGGTTGTAAAGCTTATTATAACTATTAACGTAGTAAGTAACAAGCCTATAAAACGCACTCTTACTACTTTTTATAAACTAGCTATTAAAGCTAATATAGATTTTACTAAGAGCGCGAGGGAGCTTAGTTTATATATAAAATTATAAATTTACGTATAACTTTAATAGGAAGGTAGTAATAATTATATAGCTTTAAAAAGTAGCTAGCTTAGCCTTTAATTTAGTAGCGCGTAAAAGCTTTTATAAAAATAGTATCTCTACTTCGCGTAATAAGTATTTATTTTTAATAAGCTAGCTAACTGAAGCAAATTAAAAATAATATTATTTAAAAAAATTTAAAATATTAAATACTTTTTATATCACGCTAACGCTAGCGATTATAAGGCTAGTAAGAATATACTACCTTAACTTTAATAGAGTTAACTCCTTGCCCGGGCAAAAGTACCCATGGCCTGGCCATCTTTACTCTACATAATTCCATGCCAACGATGTAGAGCTTGTCGTCTCTTTAATAAATTAATTACTAGGTACTTTTTGTATATGGCAATAGCGGCAGATAAAAAATATACGCTATATATTTGCCAAGAGAGTGACGCGATACTTATAATTATAAAGCAAGGAGTTCTTAAACCTCTGCGTACGTAGAGGCTTTATATATTATAATAACCTTGCCTAGTTAATGCTATTACAGTTAATGATAAACTAAGTATTAAATTTAAGCTTAGGACTATTAGAGCTAGATAATAAGGTAACTAAAAAAAGTAATAGTAGTTCTATTATACGTAGCTTAAAAAAATAGTATTAGCGTTAATATCTTTAGTAGCCTATAATAGAGCGTTAATACGTTTAAAAGTCCTAAAAGTATATTAATTAAAAGTAAAAACTCTATATTAAAAGCTATAGCGTTAAGGCCTTAAAGCTTAGTTTTAAAGCTCTAACTACTCTAAGTTAATTTTATAGACTCTATAAGTTAGGCGTAATAACTAGTAATGCTACTAGCCTTTTTACTATACTTAAAAAGCTCTTTTACTTTTATTTCGTAAACCTAGAGCTATTATATACGTGTACGAAAGAGGGCGCAAGAGTGTAAAAAAAAAGTATAAGAGAGTATTAATAACAAGGATTAATACGCCAAAATTAAGATATTAAGCTAGTTAATTGCTTAATTAGAAAACTACTTAAAATACTAAATAGCTAACGTTAATACTAATAATTTCTTAGCGTTAAATACGGCGTAAAAATAAATTAAAAGAATTAATTAATTAAGTAAAAATTAATAAACTAATTAATTCTAGAGAGAGAGAGAGAGGGATTAATTAAATTAAGAAAAGTAATTTAAGTAAAAATATTAATTAATTGTTGGCAACTCTGCCTAGAACGAAAGGGTATATAAAGAACACGCGATCGCACACGTACAATTTGGAGCATTAGCATCCGTATCAAAACAGCTAACTCTTCCGACAGCTCTTTGATCGGCCCGTAGTCTAATAGAATTCGACCAGTATCGTCTAACTATTAGCATGCGTTTTGGAATTACTTTCTCCGCCCTTATTGCGGTCACCACCGCTGCTCCCGCTGCTGCACGGCGGTTGCTCTCGACCCAGCTCCTCCCGTTGGATCGTCCTGCACATGCGGCGCTGGTAAGTCCCTTCTAACTATTTTCTAGAATGACGGGACTTCTCCGCAATGCCACATGCCTTTGTTGGCTCTCGCTAAATCTGCTCCGACAGCACCCAACTTTGTCTACAGCAGGTGTTTCTCCAAGTCGGACGGCTCGACGGTTATCTATCTCTGTCAAACTTCATGCACATGGCAGTCGACCGGCGTCGGCTGCAGACAGCCATGTCCGAACATGAGAGTAAAAGGGGCCCAAATGACCAGAGTTGGCAACAAGCAAGCGATAAGCTAGCTGACCGGGATCCTGATCACCCGGGGTTGCTAATTGTTATGAGGCGCTCACACCTTGGTCCGATCCGGGTTAGGGTGGTAAGGCTAAAGTAGCACTTTATAGATTATTTAGTAGTATAAGTTAATACAACAACTTAGCGCGTAGCTATATAATTTAATCTTATAATAAATAAGATAACTATTAGTCTATATAGGAGAACGTACTCGCACAGAAGATATATAAGTTAACTATAAGAAAGGAAACAGAAATAGGAAAATTATTACACTATATACTAGTCTATTTCTTCCCCTGTTCCTAGGTGATCCGTCGATTGTCCTCTTCCTTGGTGGATCACCTTTAATCTGGCATCGAAGCTGGTTCTTGGCGGATCGTGATCACGTGACTTTTGCTGACCTAAGTGGCCCCACGAATCCTCGCAGGCTAGCTATGGTGCAGCATCGTCCACCTCCCCCCCATCCATCTTCGGTTATGGTGGCGCCATAGTCTAGGTTCCTCGAGCTCGTAACACTAATCACCCACCAAATTGGCCACCCCTTAGAAAAAATCGTTTTTATTTTATTAACCTAGTTATAATTGCTACTTTATACATAAAAATTAAAAAGTTTTAACTACTTCTTTAGTTACTACTCTCTTAGCTTCTTTTTTTTTACTACTTAACTATTATTTTTTAAGGCAAAAAAATTAGACGCCTGCTTTATTATTATAATTTTATTTATATTTATAAAGCGTTAATTTGGGTCTATATAAACTCTCTTTTATAACTACTAAAGCTTAAGAGCTTTAAATTAACTCTAAAGTCTTTTATTCTCTACTTTAAGCTTTACTACTTATATATTTATAAGTATAATTACCTTACCTACTTTATAAAAGAGCTAATAAGCTTTATAACTTACTTTTTTTATTCTTATAAAGCTTTTACAAAGCCACGTAAAGATCGCGAGGGCTATAAGGGGTAAAAAGATATTTTTTAATATATAATTAAAATTATTTTAGCTTAGTAGCGTAACAGGCCTCTAAGTTACTTATAATAAGTTAATTACTTGCTTAATATTTAATAGATAGATGCCTATAGTAGCCTATCTTACTTATATAACTCTTTTAGTAATTACTTTTTCTCCAGCTATATAGTAGGCAGAGATAAAATATTCCTTTTTAATAAGTATTACGTTACTTAGGTAAGAGAGCTCTTAAATTTAATTTTAATAAAACGTCTTTACTCCTAAGAAAGTAGAGAAATCTAGAGACTATAAAATATATTAAGAATAAGGAGGTATAAATAAAAGCTAAATTTTATTCTATTTATAAAGCTATAAGAATTCTAGGTTAATATAGTTATTATAGCTAGCTAAGATTAACATCCTCTAGCGGTTACGTAATAGAGCGATATTAGGTAGAAATACGCAACGTAGCTATTTAACCACTATAGTATTTAATATCTAGCTATTTTATAAGGTTATATAAAGCTAGTCTAGAACTTTTATAAGAAACTAAGCAGTCTATAGATTCTAGTCTTTAAATATTACTACGTAGCGTAGTTTCTTCCCTATAGCTAATACACACTTAATTATTAATACCTACTTATAATTTTTTAAAGACTAATAGTAGGCCTTCTTCTTCTAACTACTTGCGAGTACTCTAGTGTTTGCACATACGCCTAGAGAGCCTTCCCAGTCTCATCCATATTCCACGTATCCTCAGCCTGTATACCTAGCTCCACGCGAAGCCTCTCGTAGAGCTGAAGGAACTCGCGTATTTGCTCTTGTGTTGCTCCCTCAGCCCGTGCAGCCTCTATCTTTCTTCCTACAACAGATGCAATGCGTGGGTTGCGCTTAAGAAAGCAGGATATCTAAGATGCAAGACGGAAGGATTAATTGCCGCTGAGATGAGAGACAGAGAGAGGTTCAATGGTCTGGTCAGGATGGGCAAAGCACTCTGCGCGAGATCAGTCTGCACGAACGGGTCTCATGCGATTTGAGATGCCCCCTTGCCGACCCGTCTCTGTGAAAGTATGTACAACAGATGTTCCCGAGAGAAGGCGCACATTCCGGCCTATCCTACACCCTTTATCCGACCCGACTCAGCACTGCAACCGTCAGCAAAGATCCCTCCCCGTTAATCATCCTTGGACCCCTCAGGCATCTGTGGATACTTACCGCGAGCGTCGGCGACGCGCAGCCACCCTGCGCCTGATGAAAGCACGCCATATTCAAGAAATAATTATACTCGCACAACTACACCCATTCATTAGCTCAAACCCTTCAATCTGCACTATACCGCCTTCTCTTGCATTCTCCTGTCCTTGCCCCAACCTCAACTCACCTCCTTAGGATTTATCTGTCCGACCGGAATGATCGGCTTCTGGCAATTGCACTCGAGCTTGAACGTCGGTGTCGGCTCCTTGTGGTGGTTGTGATGCCGAGTTCGTGTCGCGTTGCGCGTGGGAATCGCGGAGATTGATGAGATGGGTGTGGTGACGGCTGCGTTTTCGGCCCATAGGAATGGCGTGGCAGTGATGGCGGTCGCGAGGGCGAGGAGGGTGAGGCGCATCGTGGGTTCCGGTTTTTTACGTTGCAGTACGTCTGGGAGCGAGTTTGCGGCAGTGCAGGTGGGACGCGATTAGGAAATTCGTGAGAATGCCGAAATCGATCAGTCGCGGTGCCTGGATGGAGATCTCGCTATGTAAAGGTCGTCGTTCTTCCCGGTAGTCAGCCTCCATCTGGGGGACTGCTTGTATGACAAGCATGCAGCGCAGTATTAGAGGGCTTCTCGAACGAAAAGGCCAGAGTATGCGCACCGTATTTGCGCGGCCTAATCTATGTAGATGGGAATTATATGGAGGAGCGAGAGTTCCGGGTGCTGTTATATGGCCGGGTAAAGAGCTGCATTGCCGGATCAGGTGCAGAGTTCGACACCGAGCACCTCATTGGTCACGCCGATTGTTGTACGAGTTGAGGCTGCAAGATGCAAATTATCAATCCGAAACAGTGCTGGTGTTTCTTAAAAAAGGCCTAATCGGAGAAATGCGGTATAACCCAGGTGCTGAGGAGTCTACCTTGGGAACGGATATACAGGTACCATAGCACCAACCAAATGGTCACGTCTGCTTCACGTAGAGTGTCGAAAATGAACGTGATTGCATACGCGAGAGGACGCTGGTTGACAACTTCTTGATCGTTTTGTGAAAGCGCGAGAGCAATCTACCATAGGTAGATACGATCGAAGGCGCGCCAAAGATCTTCTACCCGATCATATTACAACCAAGGTAAAGTTGGGGACTGTAAGATATGTTCAGCTCAAAAGACCAGAAACATGTGCAAACCTTGGGACATACAAAGGTTGAACAGATAAAAAGTTGCGCTCCAAAGAGAACGGCGCATCTTCTGGTACCTCCCATGTCGAACGCTCCTTCTCGTTCCAATCCACGTCAATGCGAAAATGATGTAGGCTCAGCTTGGCCTCAAGGTCGATTAGAGGCTTCAGTATAGTTGTGTCGTCCACCTCAGGCCATCCGCAACAGTTTCTGGACAGGGCAATGTCCAACTCCCTCAAACCGGTCATTCTGGAGATCATGTCGCAAATCACCTGCCAAACGATGGGCCGGTTCTCGATCGTGTATGCCGGTAGCGGGGTTCTAAGTTCGAGGTTACTCATCACTCCCAAACCCCCATGTTTCTTATACATGTAGTAATTGAAAGGTTTTGTGATCTCATCGGTTACCTAATTTTTCTCAACCGGGTCCCCGTTCCAGTCGAACTGGATGGATCTGAAGGACTGGAGCCGCTGCGGAAGTATCGACCCGGAGAAGCCCAACAGCGAGTTCCAGTCGTGGAATATGAACGTGGGCTTGGTGTAGAGGAGAGGCGTGAACTCCGAATATCTGATGTAGGGCAAATCAGCAACCACTCGCTTCGTAAATTTCAATCATACACAGACGTCAGCTTGCAAGTTTGCATCAATGGTATAACACCTATAGTAGATGGCTGTAGCGGTTTCCAGCCCGCTTGGCCACGTGCGCCGATGGTGAACGCAGTGGTCTGGCCCTCCCAGCAGAGCCAGTGAGACGCTTTGTTGGTGCCGCCTGGGGAATAGAGTAGCGGTTCAATGTCTGCTTCCTGTTCGATTGTCTCCCTGATCTGAGCTTTACATCGGAATGTGTGAAGCTTGTCTTGCCTTAAGATAACATGGAAACTTTGATCCTCGATGATCTCTTCATATATTGCAAGCCGTAGCTCGTAAGGTAAGCGTAGCCATAGACTGCTGTGCTGATTATTGGCGCGAACTCCTTGTTGGGAAGAACCGGCGATGGGTGTTTTCGAGAGGCTGAGTTCGCGGTCTTTTGGTCACCGGAGGCGGAAGCAGTGATCGTGCAAGCTCTTGCCGCTGCCTTTCCTGCTCATTTCTTTCATATCTCGATGTCTTCCTTTAGACCCTCATCCAAAAATGTTCCCCCACGTAGTACGGGAGTAAAGGACAGATAAGAACATTGCGACATATGCGCGCCACGCATTGTGTACGTGCCGTAGGCCGCTTTTCTTCGTCCATGGCGGTTACGGGATCGAGCAGTTGAGATGGGAGAAAAAAGATATGCCTCCTCGTAGTACTGCTATTTATGAGACAATATATTCAACGCGTTTGTGAGGATCAGGATGTCGGACCCAGCCCCCTATATTTAGCGCATCCTTCGATTCAATTGTTGATTGACGAACAGGGCTTGCACTAACCTGATACGGAATCCGACCCTCCCAGTCCCACCGCAATCCGTTTACTATCATGCTTTGGTGGACAGTGAAGAGCCTAGCATTTCGAGCACCGCGTCAGCCTAATAACATCTGGCGCCTTGAAGATGCAGGTGCCCGCTGTGCTTGAAGTCTAGAAGGATACAATCCGAATTTAGGTACGTACCAGGACAAGAGTTTGCATCTGGTACCTGAGAAAACAACTTGATGTAAATGATCGACTGTCTCCTGACTGTGAATCTACGATGTGAAAGAGGTGTACGCTATCAGTGTTGTACTATTGCTGCGTTGCCCAATGTCGCACAAGCAAGGTTCTCACAGCTGCCTGCTCACCCGTGCAGGCAGGCACCACGCCGCGGCAACTTACGTCCGTTAAGTCAACGACATTGTTAGAAGCTCATTCATCCGCAGCGACTCTTCTCCCCCATAAGGCTTCCGAACGCGTAAGATTAAAAATGCCTTGGGAACGTCAAGTCGGACGCGATACACTCCTTGCTGGACTGCTCTGCTATGTTGTGTAGATGATGTACTGCCTCATATCGGATCCTTAGAAGGAAAGGAAGAAACTAGGTCCTCAGAAAAGCGGAACTTAGCTAGGCGGACTCCCCCGGTGGCTGAGAAACGGAAGCGGGCCCTCAGCAATGTCGCAACGTTAGGGTCACAGCATCAGATGATATAGACGCCGACAACGTCGACGTTCCTGCGACTTCCCGCCGAGTTGAGGAATAAGGTGTACAAGGAGTACATAGGATACAACACCTTTTGGGTATGTAGGCCAACGGGCTCTCTGGACACATGTGGCTGTCAAGGCGGAGGCGATCGTGCGGTGGGCCACAGGCCTGTCGACCTACTTCCACTCATGCAAACCTGCCGTCAGATGTAAGCGCTTCGACCGCTATTCCTACTCCGCTTTGCGAAGAATGCAGATATTCTGAAGCGCTACCGCTGCTTTATCCCACAAAGACACTTTGCTTCCCGTCGCCAACGGATTTTGTGTCCTTCGCTGCTTCTATTCCCCCCCCCCCCCCCCCCAAATGCTTCGCGCTGCTCTCCAAAATCGAGATCAGAGTTGGTGAAGCACTTCTGTCTGAGCCACTACATGAGTTGTTCGATTATAGGACCTTGTCTAGTCGATCCCATATCTTCACGCAACTCCCGATGATTGCTTCCGTAAAGTTTAAAAGTTTCTGGAGTCTTTCGTGCACACTAAAGGCGACTATCCCGGGATTGAAGTACCTTAGGGTTGTGCTAGGTGACTGGCCGTCTTATGAGCCTGGCCCAGACAGTGGGTACTATAATCCCTTGTTCGCAGGACTGAATGTTCTTCCAAGGGAAGAGATGGATGTAGATATTTGTTGGGGCAGTAGGAAGAGGTACTGATGGCGAAGCAAGGAGGAAGAGATTGCGTGGATAGAGCCAAATGGCGATATTGTATCGCGAAGGAAGAGTGATCGAAAAACGGCGTGGTCGGTAGAATGGTTAGTGATTCAGGAAGAGCTGGGATTTCCTGGATATTGATACACGATACAAAATTTAACATGTAAGGGAGAGGAACGCGCGAGCGTCACTAAACTAGCTCAGTATCTACGCCACTGTAAGTTGCCTTAATTGCTCCTTACAGCTCAACCCCCTCTCAATCCTTTCTACAACTTTCAACCGTTACAACGGCGCCATGGATTCCTTGGAAAAAATCGCAGATATCGCCCATCGTGATCGATACTGGTCCGTGAAAGAAATTTCGCAATTTGAGCGCCTCTATCGAGAAGATAAAGAACAAGCACTGCAGAAGACGACGCGTCAAGCGACGATTGCTCGCAATTACACATACTCTTCCCTAGAGCTGCACCTGAAATAATTGTATCAGCTCACCCATCGGTTCCATCAAACCTCAGAAACTACCAACAAACTCGCTAAAACCCACCCGGAACTACAATTACAGCACGAACAAGCAATTGCAGCGCAGGCAAACCTCCACGAGCTTATCAGCCAATTCTCGCAGCAAATTTCTGTTAGTGTAGCTTCTTTCAAGGAGCAGGGTGAGAATCTAGAGAGGGTTGCCTTCCAGCAGCCTGAGTGGTGGGACACTGTTGATCTGTTTTCGCCACGTAAGTAACCCTGTCTTGAAGCCTTCGGGCTCCACTGGCTCTTGGTAGATTTACATCACGAAAATCATGCATACCTTGTTAAAATACGCCAAGATACGCTAGCCATTGGAAGGCTATCCTGGAACGACGCATAGACATAGCTACTGGAATTTAGTGTCCTTCTGTCCCGGCTTCGAAGGCTTGGATGAGGAGGCGCGCGAATACCACAACAGAGACGAACATAACGACGCAGAATGGGCAAAGGAACATTGGCATCGAGAGATTGTGTTCGCACGAATGGTGGCTGGAGTTCGTAGGTTTGGTGGAATGAATGGCGGCTGCGAACTTGGGCTCGACGTGTACATCAAGCTGAAGCTGGATTATCTTGACATTCGGCATCAAGTGCCCATGGTAGAACACTGGGTAAATGCTGCCGCAGACAGGCGCCTGGACGACAACGTTCTCTTGCCTTTTCTTGCCCTGGCGCGGTATGCCCCCCATTCCGGTGTTCCTCACAATCTCGGTCCACGCCGCCCATGGATAAATGCAGCCAAGTATTGTCGCCGCATTCAGGAATTCACTGAGAAAAAATTACGGACCCACGGCAATTCAATCCATACATAGAGCGGGTAGCCTGGGCGCTTCATCTGCTGCAAACGCACGCTTACGCTGAATACAAGATGAACGTGTATCGCGCTATCGACTCGAAGCTGTCACGGGAACTTGTGGAGCTTGTGTTCCACCAAGTTTTAGCAGTCGAGCAGATACCCGAACAGCCAGCGATATTTCAGGCACCCAAACCAGGGAGGAGGGAGTTTTGGGAACATTTAGGTGTGGTGTACAGGATATTTCGTTGAAGACTCTCTTGCCCGACACCATATGCAATCGGCGCAGAGCTGAGCATTAGAGGTGTGCCAGAGAGAAAGTGCTCAATTGAGGTAATCTCAGTGGTTATTTAAAAATACCCAGAGCCCATGGGTCAATCAGACAAGTCGTAGCGTTGTACACTGCATGATTACATTATTCTCTCTTATGCAAAAGGAATTCGCCGAATGCTTTCCGCTGTCAAACCGTCACTATTATAGCTACGGCCGTAATGAGAGCAAATTAACAAAACCCGATCACGTTTGCAGATATATCAACTGCCACCAGACTCGCCCTAAGACCGTACCCGAAGCGGCGGCTTGCTTACTTGGTACAGGACCTCTTACTTCCCCATCCAGACAATAAACATGCCACATTATATTTATTTGCTTGTCAAAGTATTTTCGACTTCAGCGCCAACTCGCATGGTTGTGGGGGCCATGGGTACCTGCATATGGCTTGCTGACATCATGCCCATTTCCCCGTATAACGCCAGCGGGTGAGCAGCCCCGCCCCATTCCCTGTCTATCGGGCACCGAATATAGCAGGAATGAGTAAGACTACATGCGCATGCGGAGTAGTATACGCAGGCATGCGGAGTAGTATACGCAGGCATGCGGAGTAGTATACGCAGGCATGCGGAGTAGTATACGCAGGCATGCGGAGTAGTATACGCAGGCATGCGGCGGGTGAGCGCGGCGCTGAGAAGGAAGGTGCCGTTCTGTCAGTCAGACCAGGTCTTCTGTGCGATACGAGATGCGGAGATGGAGTGCACAGGACTGTGAAAGAAGCGCTGACGCTGAGATGAATGCAAGCCAATATGTAAGTGAGAGGGGTTGGAGAGGGCGAGTACAGTAGAGTAGAAATCGCGTGCCTTTGAGAGACGTGGCCGGGATGGGTTCGAGAAGGTTGTGCGAGAGGAGGGGTTGTGCCCGTATGATGGGGCCGTCTTTGCGAACTACGATTGGCAAATGTCGTCTCGAAATGGTCTTAATTAAACTGCAGTGTGCATACTATGCTGTAAGGAAAACGAATGTCGTTATTACAGTAGAGTACTACCGTGCGAGTGCTACTGAACGCCGCATAACCGAAACAAAACCTAATGCGAGGTCGTTGGTAGCTGGATGTGCTACACGTGACGCTAAGGCAGGTTGTGTGCATCTCAGTTCGAAGAGAACCTCTAGCAGTCGCTGTTGAGTTTATGCTTTGGCCAGCCATAACCGGTCTGGTCCCATGTCTACCTGTTATCAGCGCGCGTCCTGCACAGCGGAGGCCAAAACCCAAACTTACGGTTAGATGCGGATTCTTGTACGCATCAATATGCTCTTCGATATACTGCGTCGTCTCGAAGCCTGGAGGGTCGCATGTTACCATGTTCTTGCCCTTCTTCTGGTACCAGCGCACATAATCCACTCTCATTACCGCCGGAAAGACTAATTCCTCCCAATTGATCCACGTCCATGAATTGCTAATGCCGAGATTGAGAATCAACGCCATTGGCTCTTGCGTTATCTGTCGCGCTTGGATATTACCATTCGGCCCAATAGCATGGCTATCCAGCGTGAACATCGTCTGCCCCCCAACCTTCCAGGTAATGTAAGAATGTTCTTCATCGCCAGGAACATACTCGAAGGAAAAGCGCTGATACGCTTGACCGTCATACCAAGCACGGTTCAAATTAATCGTAGCTGAGACCGCTTGTTGGAAAGGCCCGCCTGTGTAGGTGTTCGTGTAACTCAACTGGTAGTCGGGGAATGCCACGAAGTCGTAGTTAGGGTAGTACCAAATGTCGAAAGGTGCGACCTGGTAGCTTTGCGTAGCAAGAGGCCGTTTGCCTTCATCGTAGCTTACGCTCACCTCCGCGATGTCGATCTCTGGCGCGCCACGGCCGGTACCCGGCGAAGGGTGGTCTTCACCTGGACAAGTGCACGATGGAAGTCGTTGACCCGGGAGCCATGAGAGACCGTCGGAGCTAGATTGGTTTGGCGTTATACCCACATCGCATGCTTGATAGGTGTATGGCCAGGTACCGTCGGTAGTCGCTGTATATCCTGGTCGCCCTAGATTGCCCAACGTCCAAACTCCGGGCCAGAGACCGTGTACGCCGGCCGGTCCAGGTAGTGATATAGAAACTTCGAAGATGCCTCCCTTGAAGCAAAGCTGGTTCCAACTATTCAACATGCCAGAGCGATATTCAAGCCCGTGATTCATGAACTTGTCCAGTCGCAGCTCTAGGACGCCGTCCCAGGTCGTGACCGCATCAGGGTCGTACCATTCGAGGTCCTGCGTGGCACCATACCACAGGTCCGGGGCAAACAAGTACGGATCATCGCCTTCATAGAAAGTGCGATTATTGTCGTTGAACTCGTCGCTGAACACAAGTACGTATTGATCGCCGAATTCGCCGGTCATCCCTATCGCGTGATCCGGAGTGTCCGGGTCAATGAGACTCGATCGCATGTGATGTAAAAGAGGATATTTCAGATCATTGACCCAAGCCCAGTCTTCTTTAGGCGGATACTGGATCGGTAGATCGTCGAGAGGCGTTTCGTGTGCTGGTGATAAATTTATGACGCCCGTGTATACTAGAATGGGAAGACCGATGAAAGTAATGAGTAGACCGAGTAGCATGAGAATGACGCCTATGGAAGGTACAATATTTTCTCTTGAGAAATAATCTTTCAAGTGCAGTCGGAAGATCTTGTCATCGTCGGGATGTGGCAAATGCATCGCATCGTCGTCTTCTGCCTCGTCTCCCCAGAGCGGCCAGGCCAAGCCATCGACCTCTTCAAATGGAGCACCCAGACGGTCATCTATGAAGAAAATTGTTTCCTCTGCACCTTCATCTTCCAATAGCTTCGTTGTAGAGTCCGATGGCGCCGTCAGAGCATCGACGGCTGCAGAAGAGGAGGCGGTCGTGTCCATGTGGTTCAATGACCGACGACTGGAAGGACGCGTAGATTGTTGTGATGCTCTACCTGCCAACGAGTTTGCACTGCTCGTGAACGGATCATAGTACCGCGTATAGTCGGATCCCAGATCTTGTACGGCCAATGGACTGCCGGTCCTTGGCTGATCGAAAGTGCTTTGGGGCGTGCGTGTAAGCGGGGGTTGTGCAAGCGGCGACTTTATATGCTCTCTGGTCTTTGACCGTCGACGGATGGGTTTGCCAGAGGGAGTCTGAAGGGCCAACGACGAGGGCCCTGAGCTTTCGCCAAAACTCGAGGTTGTGTTGTACTCTCTAGCGACGCACCTAACCTCAATAGTCGCAGCGTGATTCAGCGCGCAATCGTCGTGTGGCCGAGAAGCATACTGCGGTGGTGTATCCGCGCGGGAGATATGGCTATCCGAGGATGAACGTTGACCCTGTTCGTCCGAACTTCTCTGCGGGCTGTCTGAAGAACTGGTGGATATCTTGCACGCTTGAGGATCTGTTCCGTCAAGCATAGCAGCGGCTCGTTCTGCGCGAAGACTTGCCGGCGACTGTCCAGCTTGTACGGGAAGGTCTGACTCTTGTTCTTGTACCTTCACGTATACTGTCGCCAACCACTGAGGCGGCTGTGTCAGCATATTTTGTATCTTCTGGCTATTGCCATGCTCCATGCGTCTCTTTGAATCACCCCGCAACTTGATAGAATTGAACCTTCAGTAGTGTCGCATAGGGTAAAAATCCTGGAATACCCGTGAGGCATAGAAGACCTCTTGATCATCAGGTACCCAGATCATGACTTTCGGAAGTGAGCGTCTTGCTCACCGGAGCGTTAGCGCAAGACTGCAAGATCCTCAACGCCCAGCATTGCCAGCAATGGGGGGCATCGCAATTGCCATTGTGACCTTTGCAGTACAACGACAGGAGCTGGAGTGCTAGGAGGCTAGTGAGTTTTCCGAAACCGAGATACGGGATGATGGGTATGATGGCTCGATAAGACAATGTGGGTCGTTGGGTCCCAAGCCGTGCCACGGAACATCGTTGGCGTTGGCGACAAAGGAGTTCATACTGGTAGACATCTGTAGCCAGTAAGGTACCGTCTAAACAACAGGCCTGCAGCGTTCATTGGAAACACCCTTCTCCCGCTGGACCCTGGAGCACGTGAAATCAGTCCTGACCAGTCATGATTGACACGAATCAACTGTTCCGACAATGTCGCCCAATTTTTGGGAACCCTACTTCGGCCTGCGGGTTGTCATATATCATATACGGTCAACTCGCAGGAGAAGCTACACCAATTACTGCTTTCATTTGATGCGACAACGTAATGCGGGTAATGAGCAGCCAGCGGGCCGGATCGCCCTGCGCGCACGGGCCGACTGGAGACGATGCGTCTCGTTGTCGCTAATTCCAATTGCATCCGGTGGACTTAAAGCCCTTGACGTTACACCGTAGCGTAGTTCTGTTCAGAGAATTCTGAGTGTCATGGCGAATGCAAATCTGCTTTATCAACACTCATTGCAGCGGTGGTTGTGCGCCGGGGCCTCAACTTTTGTGACAGAGGATTGGCTCGCATAATTTAGACCCCACGACTCCGATATCAAGGAATATGATGCTTCCATAAGCTTGCTATGTGACCTACCGTAGAAGTCTAAAATAGACGATCGTTATGCGTTGCGTGCGCGCGGATGCTGAACGGATTCAAGTATGCCTTGCTCGTGAAACGAAACGTAGTGCCCCTGTCGCTTGGTTAGTGGGATTCACTATAGACGCAGAGAGTATCGGAGAATAGATGCATGAACGTACATGGCGCAGTACTTCGATTGCTTTTGGGACTTTGGCGCATTGCGAACGAATGAAATATCCGGAGTTTATTGCGCTGGTGTCGCATCAACGTCCGTACGCAGTCTGGTTCTTTCAATGGTAAAGAGAACCGGGGCATTCGTAAGAACGTGTATTTCGTCGGCTTTCACGTGATTACTGGTGCTGACCTGGCGTCCCATTTGTGTCTTCCAGCTCTGAACGTCCCATTCTAAGCCAGACGTACTTATCGTCGCAGGGCCATAGACGGGCAGAATCCCAACATTCTCAGTGAACTGTCTACTTGACAGCGCACCTTTGATGATGTTGTGGGCACTTCTTAAAATGAAAGATACATTTGTCTCAGAGTACAACCACAATCGCAGGCGGGCATCCTTGGTCTCTTCACGTGTCATCTCGTGCAACAGTCCAAGGCCCTGGTCAACCCGCCCTGCCAAAGTTCCGAGAACAAGGACCTCGCGCGAAGACCCGGCAGAATGATTAGCTGAGAATTTCTGCATAGCTTTGCCAAAATCTGTACTATATTGATCAGGGTCTTGAGACACTTCAGCCCCACGATCGACATAATAGGAGCGCACGTCGTCACGCAACGAGTCGAGATCGCCGTGGATGGAATCCGGTATCTGGTCGCGGTCAGCATTTTGCTGTTTCAAAACACCGATTTGGTCGACCCACGTAATCTGTTCTGCGAGCTTCGAGCTCACCACTAAACATATCGTACAGACGATTAGCGCCGCCGTCTGCGCACAGTCGATATCTCGACACAGACCAAAGCCGCGCAAAAACAGCGAAATCGCTGATTGGCTGGTTAAGGATAAGTAAATCTGGTGAAGTCACATCCGACGGCACCGTGCGATGTGCGAGGTACAGCGACAGGTCGAACACATGTTCCTCGGTCGCGCTCATATCTTTGACCCTACGCGCCAAAATAATTCGATGTGATGGGGACGGTGTCAAAAGGTATCCAACTTGATGCGATGCTGGCTTCTCTTTGGTCGAGTGGTGAGCACACGCAAGAGATCGCGCTGGAGGCGCTAGCGGCGGCGCCTGTTTTTCCGACCGAGGGGCTTCTCAGGTTTGATGCTCACGACAACCTCATCTCTACTGGCCACGAGATCCACCACAGGACACACCACAACGTGCAAGATCAGCACATCACACATCAACAGTCATGGGACTAATCGGGAAGATGCTGATTAGCGTACCCGGCCACGATCGAAGTAATCGCGAATCTCATTACCGAAGCGAGCCTCTAGGCTATGAATAGGTAACCGTAAAGGCATGTCGCACAGAGGCTATGCTGAGCCTTGGTAACTACCCCTAGCATCGCTCTACATTGTCAACTCGAGGTATACGACGGAAATGAGGTCGAGCGCTTTGCAGACACTAGCTTGCTCATCTGTACCTGCAGCAGCCATGACCATCATGGCGTCGACTCAGCCCCAACCCCACCATATCTCGACTCCGGCAACTCTAAACCACAGTGCAGTGTGTAAAGATGGCCTGAAACCGATCCTGCCGCTTCGGAAAAGCTTGGCCATGCAGGTACGGTACGACCTGGCCCAAGTGGCTGTCGCAATGAGCCCCAGCCATCGCATCCCAACGCTAAGGTAGATGTGCACTTTCGATCTAGGAGTGGGCTCTGTCAACGACGGCTTCCCCGAAGCACGGCCCTAGAAGCACCTAGACGAGAATTTGGAAGCTTGACTACGAGCGACATACCCAAGCGTCAGGCCTCACACCAGGCGATATCCATATCGGAAGTTCCCAGGGGGGCGAAAATATTCCAGTGGCCCCAAGAGCGACCAGCCTATTTCGACCACGAGCCTAAACAAGTACCTCCCCGAATGATACTGTCAACATTGCGATTTCAAGTCCGTTCGCACGGTCGTACAGCTGTCGCACGTTCCTGCTGTTTGTACGGCCGAGGGAAACGCGAGCATGCTATGTGCAAGACTGTATGGCCAGGGTCACAAGGCGTTTGCATGTTTATTTCCGCAATGTCGTATTCCACTGGCCGCCGATGCAAGGCCAGCCAGCGAAGGAAGATGTTGAGATTGGATAGGAGGTTTCCTCCTGGCGTGCACAAACGTTCGACCGAACCATTCCATCCCTCCATTGTGGTCCTTGTCGAGACCTAATCGAGGATGAGGGTGGTTTGAGGCGCTTCAAACGTGAGCCAGTCTACCAGGTATGGAACTGGAAGCATCTGGAAGCCGGCGATCCTTCTCCTGGCTTGGAGACTGTCACCGCACACCACTGCTCCTCGAGGCCCAAAAGGGTGACATTCTGGTCAAGTCAGCAAAGACAGTCTAAGCAGCCTAGAGGTATCCCCGTGCTTCCCAGACCACGTCCAGGACGCACTTTCCAGGAAAAGTCAGCGCGTTTTCTCCATCAACGTGCTGGCTTACCATTAGCAGCTTCAGGACCTGTTTAGCGTCGACGGACTCCAAATGCAGGCTCTTGAACAGTGTCGTCCGAAGAGGCTGCCCACGATCCTGCATAGTCACGGGTTTCTAGAAGCATTCGGCAATACCTCTTATGGTAGACTGGAGCAAGAGGCCTACACGCTCACCGTTGGGTGTGTTTCATGACGAAAGCAGATGCACAGGACATTAAAACTTCCTCAAACGGCAGGCTACCAGCCCTAAAGAGGTATGTGTAACGTTAAGTTGGGGAATTGAAGGCGTGTCATTGGCGGAATGCGCGTATGTGCGTCTACAATATTGCCTGTTTTGGCCCGACGGCTACGCTTGCGATCAGAACCGGAGCTAATTAGCACTTGGCAAGTCCGCAGAGAAGAGCCGCCTCTCGCACTGCTCAACAGTTTGCCATTAGCTCAGCAGTCCAGTGTCGGCGAAGGGTCAATGTCCGTCCGTCACGGCCTTCGCGTGTGGGCCTTTCGTGCGCATAGTCCACTGTGCACTGAGCGCACAGCACTGGACGAGGCTGCTGCTGCGGCCGTCTCCCCACTAAAACTAGAAGCCGCCAAAAACGGCTGCTGGCACATGCTCCCCGCCAAAGCGCCCAAGCAAATTACACCTGCAGCTATTGCGCTCGACGCCTGCTCGCCTCTCTGGCTCGCGCGACCGCGGGCGACCGCTTCTGCTCCAGAGTGACGCCAGAATGTGACGGGCAGGCCGCTCCCCACGATGCGCCGCTAGCCACCCGTCATCGATCTGGCTGTCACTCTTTACAATGCCGTCCCACTTGGACAGTGACTAGTCGTACGGCGGTGAGGCTCTGCTGCTCTGTTTGTCCCTGCCGAGCATCTCTCAGCAGTCCCCGGCAGGAACTAATCCTCCGCTCTCACCTGCCACATTATTCAGACACAGTTGCTACCTACTGGCGCGCAAAGCTGGTGTAACTGGCTACGCACGAACGCACGAACGTCCGAAGGGCTCAAGCCACAGCTCGGTTTAGATTTGTCTTCATCGTTATTGCGATGGTCAGATCATCGAAGAGGGCCGTGCGATGCCGGGCGTCAGCCTGCAGTGCAAGACATGCCCCTGCAGCCTGCCCTCGAACTGAAACGGGCAAGGCACTGCGCTCGACTGCACCCACTGCACACCCTGGCAAACCCTCGAGACAGGGACCCCCGGCACATGAAGCTCGCTGGCAGGATTGACAGACCCACTGCACCTGTCCGAACTATCTTGGAAGGAGGTAGGCTACATCGTGGAAAGGTAACCTTGGCTGGATGCTCATTGGTTTAGGCCCCACTTGAATCCTGCACTTAGCAACCGTTGATGGCCCCTCATGCGAGGTTCCCGAGCTTGACCAGCAATCTAGGATCGAGTAGCATATCCCACGTAAGTATCCAGTTCTCGGTTCAGCCACCACGAGCACGCACCCCCTCCCACGCTAGAGCCATCTGCCAAAACACTCTCGTTACTATTTTATATCCTCCTAAGCTCCCCTCTCTGGACATCTTCACCCACTACAACTTTGGTACCAATCCCACGACACTCCCACATACCTCACCACTACCATTACCTTCACACACTACACTCCACATCACCACAATGAACCAAGCTACCACAGTCGAGGCAACCCCGTTGCCTTCCCCCAACCCTTCTGCCCTCCACAAGCCCCACAACCCTTACCAGAGGATGTCACAACGACGAGCAATTGCTTGCACAATCTGCGCCAAGGCAAAGACAAAGTGTGACAAGGCCGTCCCATCTTGCTCTCGCTGCACAGCAAAGGGCCTTCAGTGCGAACCTCGATCAACTCGCCGCACATCAGATAACAGCTACCGGAAACCCACAAAGCACCTCGTCTCTCCTAAGAGGTTTCCAACCATGGGCACCTCTCCTCGCAGCATCCCATCTTCAGGACGACCACAAATCATGCGAACAGTCTCACAGATGGACTTTCACACTGCCGCAAAGCTCAGCCAGTACCCCACAAACTTCAACAACTTCAACATGCTCACCCCTCTGCCCACATACCCTACGCCAGTCATCGAGGATTCCTTCTCCTACTCAAGCAGCCCTGAACCCAACATGGGAGGCTTCTCCCGGTCGATGGACCAGAATGGCTACATCACTGCTAGCCGTGCCATGACACCATCTACCCCGGAGCCATTCGCCTTTCATGACCCTATTGCCATTGCCGACCCTTTCGACCAGTACATGAACAACTCAAGCTGGTCTGACGACGGATCGATGGCTGTCGGACTTGGCTTCGAGCACGACATTCCCGGCATGCTACCAAGCGATATGTGGGCCACCCCAGAGCCTGAGAGTATCACGCCCATGGGCCTCTGCGACTCACCAACCGCCATGAACAATTGGTCACACTCAGCTATGTCGGTGTCTCCACCTCAGCTTCCCATGGGCATGACACCTCACAGCAAGGCAGTTCCTTCGCTATCCATCAGCGAGACGTCGTCAGACGAGTACAACTCGCCAAGGCGTGTGCAGGAAGAGTGGAACAACATTCAACCCCACGCTGGTCAAATGATGGGAAAGCCAATGGTAACTGGAACCTTCATGGACAGCGTGAAATCATTCGCATACCCCAAGGCGCCTCAGCCCATTTGGGAGGACATTATCGTACCTCGCACCCAGACCTTCTGAACTTTGAATCAGAATGCCGGGCACGTAAAAAAATGACCTTTTGGTAAGTTCCACTGCCGTGCATATGGGGGAGATCCCCTCAGATGTTCATTCGTCATGAAACCCGATTGCTGACGATAATAGGTACTAAGCCACTCTTCTATCTCATTCAGACTAGCGCGTAGCTCGCACCTGAGGGATTTCGCCCAACACGCCTGACCGGGATGGTCATGTTCATGCTCGCTTTCGATCGATGGGCTATATTCGATCGCGCTCACGCATCACGACGATCCTGTCCATCACACCTGGAGCCATGCCCAATTTTACACTGTCTGCCGGGCTCGTATTTATGAAGCACCCCAGCTAAACCCACACGCGCCGCGTGTGCAATATCTCGAATCAGGGCCAAACGCTGCATGGTTTTCTTCGTTGCATAGTCCGTCTCGTCTACATTCTTTGTCGGAAAAGGGAGGAAAGGTTTCACGTCTTGTATATACGGCTTCGGCCGAGGATTCCTACTGGGAGGCTAAAAATGTGTTTCTGTTACTGTTTTGGTTTGTTGGATATACCCTCTGCCACGGTGGCAAGCGGAGGGACCTGTTTGGGTCATGATTTATGCTCCAACGCTCATCATTCGGGTCGGATCTCTGCATTGTTGCATCTTCAGGTGTTTGTCTTCACGCTTCGGCGTTACTAAGACTTGGTGGGCACTTGATACATTCGCTTCGGCCCACTGTAGTTACTAAGATAATATTCAATTGCTGCTATCTTTACCATCATCCTTCCTCGCCATCACTGTTCATCGCTAGTATCCTTTTGCAACGCGCTTGTCACGCCCTTACAGACACGAACACGAAGATGCACACTGCGATGGCAATCTCGGACCAAAGGTCGGTTCATTCTATCTTTGCCATGATCGTCCGTTGTCGCGAGCCTTTCGCATTGCACCTGTCGCATCCCGGCCAACTTCGAACACGACGCCTTGCGATACGAGGACAAGGTACTTATTTATAAAACGTGTTTAAGGTTTCGCGCCGCGGAGAGGGACCCGGCCCTAGATTCTGTAGCGAAAAGCGACACTGAACATGAGTGATTGCCGCGATCTTCATTTAGCCTCTGCACGCTTCAGCTGGGTACGGGAACGGCGATCATCGGATTCACCTCCTGCAGTTTTTGAAAATACTCGAGTCGAAGGCTTGTGCATGTGCGACAGTATTGCTCCATAGAGATGGTGGGTTTTTTGGACCCCGAAATTTGGGGATCGCCACAGGTCACAGGTGGGCCGCTCGTATTGCTGCACAGCCGCGCCAATTCCAGCGAGCAGCTTACCCAGCGCCTGCCTCAGGTATCCATCCCTCCTCCCCTCCTCCATCACCGTACTGCGAAATTGAGCAGAGACATCATGATCTCGGACGGCGCTGGGCAGGCAACCGCATCCCCCTCTTCGCTCACCCCACCGGTCAGAAACATTCACCCCTCCGCCCAGTGGTACAAATAGTGACCGCATGAGCGAGCGTGTCCACCTCATCCCGTTCCATTCTCCTCCCCACGCGCGATGTGCGTACATTGCTTCCGCCCGTCGGCGGAGCTGCATTGTTTATCCAGAGAGGCAGACGGAAGCCGACCTGCACACCCCACCATCCGCGACCCTGGACGCGTTGACTGCGCCGTCGCGGGCCGCCGTATGGCCACCACCCTCGACCAGGCTAACCCGAACCTCGCGCTCGCAAGCTCCCTGATGTATGGCGGCGCGCAGGGATTGACCCTGGAGGTGCAACGCTGCGGCTCTGATCCTGCCGCTTGGGGGACGCGGCGCTGATTGGCTGGGGGCTGGGGTGTGTGTTGGGTTTGTATGTTTGGAGGAGGCGGTGATGTAGGGGTTTCTGGATGGGGATGGAGGAGCGACGTGAATGAGATGTTTCGTGTGAGATGTATCTGTCGTGTATCTATCGTAGTTGTGGGTGAAAGGTGATGCAGTAATGTGGGTATGTTGATTGTTTGGGGTAGACATGTGAGATTCATTCAAGCACGAGCAAAGACGCTAGCTTCCATTAGTTGCAGGGTGAGGTATTTTGGTGGGGGAACAGAGCGTAGATTTCAATAAACAGACGGATGGTGAAGAGGCCGAGGTATGGCTGCATCGTGCGGGGTCTCCTTGTCACGGCGCAGGGCGAATTGATTGCCTATCAGTCGAGATATTTGTTTGTACAACATTAACGTAGGATGCGATTACCTACTATTAGTCTGCATGTTTGCAGACGCATATGCTATCTTCGCCGCAGCGCTTCGTCCAGCAAGTGCATTCCACGCCTCAACACTGTGTCGCAATCTGTAACCCCCTCCTCCTTAGACTACATTCATTCATATACAGTGTCAGAAAGTTGTCCTCTCCCACGCGCACGGTTGCCAGCGACATACCTCCCGCGCCGCGACACAACCTCCAGCCCCAGGCTTTCAGGTCGCCTTCTTGCAACAGCTCTGCAAGTCGTACAGGAAGGAAGCTGTTTCTCACCAGTTAGATGGGTGTCTCTCGTTGGCGTTTCGCAGGCTGGTCAACTTCGCCTTGCCCGCTGCGAACATGAGGTGGAGCGGCTCGGGCGATGGATTACTGCGGGCCGTACCATCTCACGGCACTACTCTGATTCGTCCGCTTGCGCTGAAGGATCTCAATGGGATTGGGGTCTTGCTACAAGTCTACGTAAGATTGGCTGGGCGATTGCGGGGGATCAGGGGATGCTACCGCAATGCACAGAGATATGTAGAAGCCAGCCACGTTTCTGGGTTAAGTGACGCAGTGCGACACCACGTTGTCACAGGGCGCACGCAGTGTGATGTTTGCAGTAAACAGCTCTGATGTCTTTCTCGATACGAGTGCGTGTGTGAAGTGGTGTTTGACATGTGGAGGAGGATTGTGAGGCAGCAACGTGCCTATCAGATTGGACACTGCGAACGCGTGTATCAGCCCCATGTAACCTCGAGTCTGCTTCCTATCCCTTCGAAGAAGACAGAAGTCGGGCGCACGAACCACCCTCATGAGACCACACCTTTCCAATCCATGCACAACGTGCTTCTCTAGCCGCGGCGCTGCTATGCCGTTTCCACGTTATCTGATTCCTTCTCCTGCATCTCTATGGTGCCAAGAGAATCCACTGCTAGAGTATTGCTAGAGTACTGCTAGAGTACTGCTAGTCGTAGGCGAAACCCGATCCTACGATGTCACTCATCGTAGCGTTTCGATCGAGAGAATCATAAGGCAAACGTCTGCCAGGCTACTGATGTGGTTCGTAGAACCACGTGAAGGTACACCGCGGAATCTTCGAAAGCTGACATTGCATCAAGCATACGGGAAGGAGGCTCCTTGAGCGGGCTGCCTGATCATCGATCAGCCGTTCATGATGTGTTGACGCGAAGGATGAATCCTTCTGAAAACCAGCCGTCGATCTCGCCGTCCACAATCCACCCGCGAGCGAGCACGTTTGCCGAGAAAACCAATAAACCAGTTGATGTACTCTTTCTGCAAGCAAATCCTTCGACAACTTTGCCTAAAACGTTGTTTGGGTTTCCTTTTGCTGTATGCGCCGTGAGTCGCAAATTCTACGACCCGTCTGCGCCAATTTGCGTCACGCTGGATTAGCCACAGCGAACCGCAACTCCACGATAAAGCCGCGGCGCACGTGGTATCACATCTTGGCCAGCACAGAGCGCACAGTGGAGCGCGATTGCGGCGTGGTACATTAACGCTTGCAATGGCCTGCATCATGCAATGTGCGCAGCCGTGTGGAGAAACACGCAGCCTCCATCAACGCAACCATCGCGTGGGGAGAAGCGTTCGATTCCAGTTTGCTAATGCACCGTCATGTTTTTGATTGAGTCTGGGGTTACGATTCAGCTTAATGCGATGTCAGAAAACCGCGTGGCTGGCCACCATGCACAGTGTTGCTTCACGCCAGCGTCATGTTTTCATTCACACCACGCGTCCACTGGGCGATAAACCCCGCACCTCGCGATCTCTACGAATTCATAGCACGAACAGGTAAGACCTGCGTGCTGGTATCGTCAGAATGCGCGATAGTGTAGAAAGCTGCTTGTCTCCATCCTAGTAACGTCCACGAGGCAATGATCCACTTGTCTCGCTACATTTTCTGACACCTTCGTGTGTAGGCATAGTGGATAGAATCCCACGCGGCAGCCCCACGAGCCAGCTTTGTAGGCGCAGAGCTAGTGGACCCGAATTGTTGAACAAGCACACAGAATGTATGCTTTCACGTACATACTCCGTTTGCCTGGTTGCTGGGCGCGTCGCGATGGAGTCACGATAGCGAATCGTGGTGTTCTCGTGTCATGTTTCGATCGTGAGGATGGAATCGAGAGTCAGGCTTTCCGATGGTAAACGGGAGCAAGAAGGCAAGTCGTCCTCGCGCTCGCTCTTTCGGTAGACCTAACAGCGAGCGAAGGACTCAGGATTACATATCGTAGGAGTGTACAGGATCCTGCCAATGCGTGCGACAACGCAAACACTCAAGCGAGAGGTTGAAACTGGTGCTTGCGGGGCCGGCGGTCTACATGTTGCCGATCCGTTCTGGACAATGGCTCAACGTAAGCTGCGCGATGTTGACGAGACGACTTAGTCACGATGGAGTAATCGCACTTCGGGTCTGTAAAGGACGTAGGAGCGGCCGGGCGAAGCTGGCCGGTTTGCTAGCCGATTTCGTGTAGATATCCTAGGCATTTGATCCTTCGACAAGGATTTACCCGTCTCGACCCGAAAGCCACCAAACCCATGTCGTCACCTTCAAGATCCCCCATTCCACCAGTTATTCGCCAGGACTCCCAACATACCCCTCACGAACGAAAAACGTAGAATTGATTCGAATTGCATGACTTGTTGAGGTTGGGTCAGTCTGCCTCCACGCGTCAGTAAGTCAGGAATCTGTGTGACTGATGGGTGCTGTGTAACAGACCTTGGGCATGGCAGGTTTCGATCCGATAGGATTTCGCCTTGAGGATTTAGATCACATTACAAAGTAAGCAATTGTTTGGGAATGTATTCTATGAATACCTACATTGAAAAGAAGGCGTTGTTTCAGGTAACAGCAGTGCTCGAGCACGCACCGCACGAGACTTCGTTTCAAGTTGGCGAGCGAATCGCCGGGATGGGCAAAGTGTGGCACCAATTCGCGAAGCCGTTTACCTTCGGACTTGGGTTGAATTTGATGCTACTGGGATCATGCGTCCATACAGGGCCTGGAAAGCGGACATGCGGGTGTCCTGATGCGGTTAGTGCCAAGTGGTGGGCGAGGTGGGGACGTGCTAGATTCTTCGGTGTGGAAATTGAACGAGTTGGTGTGCATTGAAAGGATTGAGAAAATAGTGGCTTGATCTCGCGAGCGATCAGGCAAGCTCTGATGGAGCATGCAGTTCGCGATGGACCTATGGAGCGGCAGGGTCATCGAAGTGGGATGGGAGCTCTATACACTAGCCAGTCTCGCATCAGTGAGAGTGTTGTATCGCGGCGATACCGAGAAGCAGCCTTGCTGCATACACGAAACGCTGAAGATACTGAGGCTTTTCCAATGGCTCAAGGAGCCTCACACACGTGAGCCACCAATTGCTCGCAGTCTTGAGTTAAGGGCGAAATCCTCCGTTGCAAGCACTCCCAACGGTATCAACATGAGCTGTTACTGTCATCCATATCTTCCGCAGTACCTGCGCCGTTAGCCTCCTTCGCACAAAGAGCTCGGCACACCCCGAGCGAGCTAGACCCGCCACGGCATCGTGGTCTGCAGGCTGATATGGATGGATCGAGTGGGCTTTCAGATTGCGTAATCCGGGGCTTCACGTAACCGAGTGTGGCTACCAGGCAAAGTACACTCGTTCTATCTCACTCTCGATCCGGAAGCTCAAGGCCATAAATGAGGCTAGTTGCTCCAAGTTCTGGGTGGTGAGACATGCTTTGGCCACAAGAAACTGACAATCAGTACCTGCAGTAGCGTATAAGGAATAGATCAACTGGAGGCAGAAACATGATATTGCGTTGCTGGCCTTACATTCGATAGCCGGACTCTCCCTGCAGTAGCTCGAGGATGGCTCGTTACGGACCTAAAGGATTCCATCGAGGCTCTGCTGGCAGGCCACACCCATACGAGGTAGTGTTCAATTTGCCACTTGCAGCGTTTCTGCTAGTGGGGAAGCGTTTCGGGCAGGGTAGCCATATCGAGATAGCTGACTACGAGGTTGACCTGGTAAAGGAATGCGTGGGGTTGATCCCCGAGGTTGACTGGGTTCCCGGTGTGCGCGCGTCTGTCGCATTCCCACCCTGTATGGGGAATGTAACTCAGTCTTTTCTAATGCGGAGGGAAAGGCGGTAAAATACTAGAAATGGTAATAATATTAAGTAACTAGAAGAGTGCTATTAGTGCGCTCGTCAGTCCAATGTATGGGTAATTCATACCCCGAAACTGTTTTGAGAGGGAGGAAATGCATACTTATGAAGAGCTTATTCACAATTGGAAAGTCTCCAGCATGGTGGTTCACAGGTCGAAAGGCTCCAACTATGTCCGCTGCCGTGTAGCAAGACAGGTACCCAGTATGCACTTGCCTCCTGGAAGAGGAATTGGTGACTAGATTAACCCCAACCTCTGGGCAAGATGCAAACACCTCTCTGACTGTTCTTCCTTACGCTGCAGTGTCGAATGTGCATGTGTCTGGTTGTATCTGAAGGTGTGGTGACAGTAAGTGACACTCGACCTAAGCGTGGTTAGGCATAATGAAGACATTCCTTCTTGGTTGGACAGTGCGCGGACTTTTATGCTCAATTTATAAGTTGCGTTAGTGTAGATGTTACCCGTGGCCAAGTTGGAAAGCGGTTGGGTTTCGCTCATTTACACTGGGCAGACTTTCAATTTGGCAGATGTCTTTCCACGTAAGGGTCAAAACGATATTGACAAATCAGCGGAATCCTGCAACAGGAATTTTTCCTTAAAAGCCATACAGTCTCATAGAGTTGGTCATGATCCTCAATTTATCGAGCTCTGCGCAACGTCTTGAGTACCTAGACTTGTCAGCCTTTGCTGTCGTGGGGCTCGAGGGCTTTGGAATGAACATAGCGGGCCTCGGCCGGAATGTAATGGGATATCGAGAATCTTTTTGTTTGCGTTAGTGTGCTGAATACTGCAAGTCAGAAGTCAGGTCATTTGAAGATAATTTGGGTGAAAGCTGTGTCTGTGGCGTGGCGTATCCACGTTTGAGCCCACGTACATGCAGTATGATTTCGAAGAATATGTAGGCCATAGATGCTAGTCTCTGTTTAGCTGTTCGTCAGAATTTTTATATTACAAGGGCCTGTTGTCTGGTGTCACCGTAGTCCTCCATCAGGTGCCACGGGTTGTGTGAAATCTGAGGGCACCACTTGCAGTTGAAGACACCGTAACTAGCGCTATAGTTTTCAACGGAACTGAGGGCTAATAAGCTATACGTGATGTCGTTGCTGGTGTAACGATGCAAGTGTGCGAATGTGCTGAAATGCAAGAGCTCGTACATGACTCATGTGTCTGATGACATAACATAATTTTTGACTCGCAGCATCTGTCATCACTCCGCAGCGCACGATGGATTGGACACTACGCTGAACACTGCGCAACAGGTACTAGTAACTGCGCGCTGTGGTCAATAGCCACTGACAAACTCTACAGTTGAATCTCATGGACCAGAAATGCACTTCACGATGCCCTTCCCTGCCTCCAGAAATCTGGATTCGCATTCTTACGTACAACACCGACCTCAACCATCTTTGGACAGTATGCCGAAATGTATCCACGCACTTCCGAGCATATACCGAGCAAGTCTTCGCCGAGTCAGTTATTCGTAACACGCATATCGACTTCCACCTCGAGAAGTACAATCAAGGGGGGAAGAGCAAGCGTCCAGAAGTACCCACGTCGTTCGCTCGATTCGCGCTGGGCATAAAACTGGAGAACGGTGAAAGAGAAAAGACGCTGGTGTGCTTTCAGGATCACCGTAGAAAGAGCGACATCGCTGGCGGCAGGAAGAAAGACTACGATAGGATCATGGAGAGATGGGAGAGCAACGTCAACGAATGGAAGCCACAGATGCCGAACTATACAATACGAGTCGACAACATCGTGAACGACACCGAACTCCCCGGACTCGATATAAATATCGCAATGCGACAAATACAATTCGACTGGCGGCATGCGTACACTCTCTTCTTCCGTGAAGAGGCCCTCCTACGGACCCTCCGGCTGAAGTGACAAAGCGAGAGCGAAGATATTATGAAGAAGAACAAGGAGCGGCTTACGAAGGGTGAACGTCTGGCTGCAGATGACTACCCAACGTCCCGAGCCGCTGCAGAGGAGGAAACGAGGAAACAGATCCGTCGCAAACGCCTGAGAGAATACTACGCTGGCGATGAGCGGATGCTATGGGCGGTTGGAAGCCTGGAGCATTTCGAGAAACACAGCGCTTTGCATAGCAGCAGTAAAGCCTTCAAGCTTAACCCTGATCTACCTGGCACCGGTATTGGGGAGAAATACTTCGGGAGCGTGAACCTTGTACAGGAGCTATACTTGGACGAGTGGAGCTGCATGCACCGGATTGACACGAAAGTCGAGCACTTGAAGGATGAAGAAGAGTTTACACGGTACTCTGTTCCACCTCCTGACCTGAAGAAGGAATGAGGATGCATGTGTAATGAAGACCTTCATTATTGACTGCTCTAATGCGCCCAGCCCTTGGGATCATTCAACGGTTCCAAGATGATCTCTTCCGATACCGCTGCATACTTACCACCGTTATACGCTGTCCTCGAATTGTAGTCAGAGCCCTCGTCCTGCACACTGGAATGCCCGGGGGGATCCGGTCTAACGCCCAATCCTAGGAATATCCTCCCTCTCTCTGCCAGCACCGGGAATAGGTAATCGCCTAGGTTCCAAGGGCCGATGGCTCTTGCCTCCAATGCTTGTCGATGCAGCTGCAAGGTTCCCGTTGCCATCCAGTCCGCCTTCTTCGCCTGCCTGAGGTGTGTGACGGAGCGGAACCAAAAGATCTACCATGGTCAGGGAAGTTGTGAGTCTGATCTGCAGCACTTACCTGCTGTATGAGCGTCCAGTCCAGCAATATCAGTATCGAACCCACGCCGAGAACTATACACATACCGAGCACGCTGACGCTGACGTGCGCGGTCGACCGTATCTTTTGATGTTGGCAGATATTCAGTTCATACACGTCTGTTGGCGTGTCCATCTGCTCCAACGAATTGAGATTTGGCCTGATGTCGAAATTTTCGGGCGATGAGAATTCGTTCACACGGCGCTGGAGCACGGCAAGGGACAGATTGTGCAGATTATGCGCTTCTTGGATCCATTGCGCATCAGGTAGCGGAGACGATGTGGTGGATTTCATCGTGAAAACGAAGTCTTGCGCGAGCAGGAGTGAGTTATCCAGGATCGTGGTTGCCCACTGGAGCACCATACTCCACGCCGCTTTCCACACGACGCGGAATGTGGCCGCTTGCTGTGGCGAAAGTTCCAGATCACCGTCCTCGACCGTTTTCAGAACACGGTACAAGCCTGTTAACTCGGTACATTTGCCATTTGCAGTGTTGCAGAACTGGTATTGCTCTGTGCAACCGAGGACCGAGAGATCCGTCGTGGGCGTAGAGAAATTCTTGCCATTGGTACCAGTCGTGAAGGAGTTGTTGTGGGCGTGGAAGAGCGGGTCGTTTACTACGTCCGTGTACTTGGCTTTACTGAATATTGAGATCAAAGTAACATCGGCATCATCCCGCTGGAAATCCGGAACAGGCGTGAAATCACTGGCTGTTTTGTTGACCACATAAGCAGTTACGGCGCTGCTCCACTGTCAATCACACTTCGTTTCCAAAGGATCGCAATGTAGAATACTTACAGAACAGTATATGTGTCTTGCCAGTAGTCCTTTTGATATTGGCTGATGCAGAAAGTGGTATCGTCCGTTTGGTTTTCCAGGCTCGTCGCTCGACAGCCGTAAGGTCCCTTCCCAAACTCCCAAAAACGGACGCTGGTGTTAGTTTTCCCGCCAAAGGCTTCAGGGAGATTCTTCTTCCATAGAGTCGCGTATCTTTCACTGTTGATCGGAGCGCAACTGGTCACTCGACGAATCGACACGTCCTCCGCCTCTGGAAAGTTGATCCCGAGGTCCTTACTTGATGATATGTTTCCTGAATCGTATCGAACAGCGCTGGAGGTCGCGCAGGCGTCTCCCCCAAAAGGACATGGTGCGTTTTCGACGGCCGAAGCACCGACTCCCTCAAGATACGTTCGGACAAAGATATTGCAATCGGTCGCTCCGCCATCGAGGTAATTGTTATAGCATGATCGTGCGTATGCGACACTTTTCGTGAGCGTCAAGCGTCCTAATAGAACCTCCGAGTTGAAAGTGACCAGCTGCTCGCCTTCAAGGTTATATGCCTCTTGCGCGCGAATATTTGATATCTCCTTCGGGTACCCACAAACTCCTGGCCTTACAAGGGCCGCGCCTGCGCCTGTCGATGCAATCTGCGACGAGAATAGCCCAGCCGCACCGAAGAAGGCCATATGTATGACAGTAATTAGGAAGAGCACAATGGTGTGACGACACGGGGATTCGACTTTGCCTCTCCACGCTAACGTAGAGCGACCCAGGTTCCACAGCGCGTTCGGTGCCGTGATCGCATTGCGGAGGATGGCCTGCTGCTGGTGGAACAGGCCATCGCGCGGGTCGGTGGTCGATCGGCCTTGGTGCAGTATAAAGCATACGACGCGCCAGAAGCAGGCACCTGAGAACTGGACGAACAGCGTAAGGAACGATACGAGAATGAAGCCTTGTTGTTGTGGCAAGGTCAGTGTGGCGCCCTTGGTCCTTCCCGACTCTGTCTACTGTTAACATAATGGACAATCGAAAATCGCTCGGGAAAGGCACACCCCAATCGACCCAGAAGCCAGTGTAGACATCGTTCGCCATGATCTTGCGACTGAAGACAACTGTGTTAGGTGGAAACGAAAGTTTCAAGCAGTCCTACCCGCGCGAGATGATGGGCTCCTAGCGCTTTTTGATGCGTTCGGCATCGTCGGCCCTATTACGCCTTGAAAGTGGCCTTGCGCTGGCGATTAGCCCATCAACGCCCCGCTCCATGGGGTCCAAAAGTTGCTTGATAGTTAAGGTTCAAGCACACCGCGTGAGACAAGATGTGTTGCGGTTGAAGCTCAGCCGATTGGAAGATATCTCATTTTTTGCCACAATACATCCGCTGCATGAAAAGTGCGGAGAAAGACCTACCATCCATCGTTCCTTAGCCTGGCTTCGTGCAGCAAGACGGTTTTGCGCACATCAACGAGACAGCGCATAGACTACGATAATGAAAGCAAGCGAAATAAAAACCAAGTAGGGGGCGAGTGATATACTCAATTTAGTTAGACTAGCGGGCGCGATCTGAAACGCTTGTAGCTAAAGATAGATCGACTAACCAGAATGAGAACAGCGTATTCTTGGAGCTGAGGATTTGTCAAAGAATCAACAGGGTCCATTCTGGAGACGGTTGGATGATATTTGTACAGAAAGGATACTTGGCCAGTGAACCGGTACAGCACTTGAGAGCTTGGAGTGTCTCGACCAGAACCAATACCTCCCACTTTTGACGCATCAGTTCTTCTATGAATTCCATCCAACGATCGATCTCCAGGTGCCCGGCCGAGGAATAACAGCAGAGCATATATCGTCGAAATCAGTGTTTCCATGTGGGGGATTTGAGATTACTGAGGAAAGCAAGTAGTTTGCACCTTATTCGAATGTTCGTCTGAATGACCGTCTTCACCTCTGCTGGAAACGAATTCGGATGCTGTTCAACGGAGATACCAGAACTCAATTCCGTCGTATGGCATTCTAAGAAGGTTGGCTTGTGTAACAATAGCATCTACAAATCGCTCCTAGCACTAAACTACCTATCGAAGTTTACGAAGCCAATCCAAACGGCAGATGCATTCAAGCGCCCACCATGACGCCGGGACAACTCTTTGAATGCCATCCGACCAAGTCTTCTGGCCTTTCATTATTATCGTTATCCGCTCCCGGCCACGCCGTTGCTGCGTTGCCGATATCAAAACTAACGTTGCGACTCACGTACGCCCTAGGTATACCCGCGGCTACAATGCTAAGATTCGTCTTCGGATACTGGTTGCCCAGCACGGCATGCGGTGATCCCAGTGCCTTATGACCACCACTCGGAGCGTTGGCCGTGACTTGCGCATTCGCAAGCGACGTATAAAAGACGCCATGCGCAGCGAAGTACGGGCGGAAATCGAAGCGTGTGATGAACGAGAGGGTCACAAGTAAGAAATCATTGCCAATCATGTCACTGACTGTAAAGCCTGCACCGTAAACCGCATCATTTTGGTAGCCGAAGCGACTGAAGCCTAGCGAAGCAGCATTGGTCTGCCATGTGTTGGGATCGGCGGCGTAGATGGAGAAGAGACGAGCCGCTGCGTACAGCAACGTGTATTGGTTCCTTCCGTCGGTAAGCACTGCGCCATTTGCGAGCGTCTTGCCTTGCAGGATCTGCGGAAGCGCAAAGTATAAGCTCATACGTACTCCGTTGTTCGCAGCGTAGGCATTATTACCCCAGATTGCGTCGGCGAGCATAACGTCAGTACGCGTGCCCAAGGGAAAGGAGTCGATTACTTTGCACTTGTGATCCAGAATCACATGTTGGCCGTTCTGCTGTAGCTTGGAGTACGCAGACTAGTGTGCGCTGAACGCAATAGTCATGTCCTCGTCATCGTGTCAGCACAATGAGCCGTCATCTCTGCCAGTGCCAAAGCGGCTTGGAAGCTCAAGGCGAAAGTAGGCCCACTGATTGAAGTACGGAAAAATATTGTTGGACACCTCAGTGCTTCGCACGGCGTAATTTGGCCAGCTGCCTATCGCGGCGGTCTACGTTCCAAGGCGGGTATCAGGCCAGTAAATATTGAGCGCTTGTCGTTGCAAGTTGTGCCCAAACTCATGACCCTCTCCCCAACCGATGGGTGCTGGTGCTGTACTGGAGGTGATGGGGTTTCCCGAACATAGCTGACCACAAGCAGCGTACGTGTCGTATGTAAGATGCTGAACGCCAGTAATGCGATGTATTGTCTCATCCAGGCAATTCCAGTTAAGAGTTTGGCATAATCGCTGTACCTCCAACCGTAGCGAAGTACTGAGAGACCCGCCGTTAATCTTGAGCCCTGCCATACGATATTCACTCTCGGCCCAGTTCTTCTTATAGTCAATCATGAGTTAGCTGAGTCCAGAAGTAGAGGTATTGTAGTAGATCATGCGACCAACTCCTATATCAAGGCCTTCTGACGATAACGATTGTCCAAGCTTTCCAGCCGGAACGTGAAGCTCAAAACCGCTGCCCACAATATTCACCCAGTATGCTCGTGATGTCATCCGATCTTGAGCCAGTCCTCTCAGAGCGTTGTCATCGCGGGCGTCAAGGACGGCAAAATGTTTGCTCACATTGGCGAACCTGACTGATGCTTGCCGTGGGCTGGTCAGGCCACTGCCGTCAAGATTGATATAAAGTGGCCCACAATATGGTGAATTGACTGTGGTCGGCACTCCAGCTCTTAGTATGATCCAAATACCAACGGGGAATTGTGGTCGATTGTAGAGTGGCTTGCCGATTGGGGTATACTCCGCTGTTCGACTATTTGCGTTGCGCGTCGCAAACGCATTATTTACGTTGCTACGACCACGTAGACTGCAAGCCGTAGCGGCAAAACGAATACTTAGAATGTTGGTTTTTTTCCTTCAGGTGCTCTCCGTCGTTCTGGGATGTAATACTCATGTATCACAAAGAAGACCATTAGTGAAGCGCTGGAAAGGATTCTGTCGCGGAGCAAAAGGCTGACCTTCTGCTCCTGTTGGAGTAGAATGTACTTAACCGTCACAGATTCCAACCGAGCTTGTATTCCCAGGACATCAAGCGGTCGTGGAGGGCTAGCCAGCAAGCACAATGTCGTGACGTAGCTAAGGCTAGACGTGGAAATTATGGCGTTGCAGTACAACTTTGAGGTCACCTTCTATGTAAACAATGTTGCATTGTGATACCAGTCTTCATCACGTGTGACGTCTGGATGTTGAAACTTCATTGTGGACTCACAATGTTATCACATAAGACGGCTGGGCGAACCTGCGGCTCCAGGAGTCCAGTATTTAGTTCTGGCGGTGTAGAGAAATTATTCCCTCACCACTAATACAACCCGAACGACCTCGACGTCTTCGAATATTTAGAAAAATTAGCGCATCGATATCAATTACAACTCCGAACTATCTTCAACTAAAGTGACAATTGCTTCACTCCCAGGGAGCAATATGGCCATTGCTGTGACCCAGTGTGAGAAAGGTGGTCGAAAGTACATCCACCATTGTGACCAGTGCAAAGCTACGGTAAACAACCGTTGTATGGAGAAGGGACACTACGTGTGCTGTGAGGTTGCTACCTGCGGGAGACTTTTCCGTGTGATTTCCAAGCTCGGATGCAATGAACATCTGTATATCGATGGTTACAATGTTAGGCACAAGAACCTGATGAGAGGGCTGCGTGGTGACCATAAGACTGAATATGAGCTTAAACAAGAGGAACAGAGGCAGATGGAGGCCCATAAAGCGAACGACGAGCAAGTTAGACAGGAAGAAGAGGTTATGGCTCGCCGCATGAAGGAGGATTGTTACAAGGATTGGAAAAGGAAGACTTGAAAAATAAATACAAGGTGCCACGGCCGACCAAGGAGTTGAAGAAGCTTCAAAAGATGTGCAATAAGAAATGAGGATCCGCAATATGTTGGATTCGGAGCGCGCTTACTGTACGAGCGTCGCGTGAGACACGAAGAGGACTTGTCCGAGACACACTGGCGTGCTATTAAAGCAAACACTAGACTCACAGCGTTATCCACCCATTTTCTTGAAGTTGTCATTCGGTACTCTTCATTCGACATCTTGCTCGATAACCCAACACCCCTTCCAGTACCTTTTTCGCTTAGTGATTCCTTCTCTTCTAGCATCTGGTTCTCCATATTTTACCGTACACGGTAAGTGCACGCTGATTACAACTAAATAGTTGTCTCGTATTGGACTCAAACCCGTTGGCCGGTAATTTGCAATTTTGCAAGAAGGAATTCTGAGACACTGCGCGATCCTTTGTTGCCCCTCTCATTTTCTTCTGCTGTACCACACGTTTTTGGACTCTGAATGGTTGAATATCTAAGCATTGTTGTGATCCGTACGGTTATATCCAAATTGAAAGATACATTCTAGCACAAGTGCACCAGTGACGTCACAACAAGAGCTAAGGTTCTCAGAATGGGTTTCAAGAAGAAATCTTGGGGTTATCGTGAGATCATTTGAAACAATTCTATGCGCATGAAAGGTTCCCAAGGTACTGCTCAAGTAGCAAAGGAAGTGCTAATAATACCTATGGTAGGTTGTGCCGCCCCACAAGGTCAGAAGATAGAGGCGTCTGATAGGCTCGTGCGGAGTGGACCCAAGCTAAGACCAGGGAATCGCTCCTGGAAACTTTCCGTGACTCCGCATCATCGTATTTCACGCTCCAGGGCGCATCGTTTGTGCAATGCCAGCTCCAGCGGCGACACATCGGACAGGTAGGTAGGGTCCTGTGGTTAACGTTCCAAGATAGTTTTTCAAGCAGGCTGAACAATTTCCAGACCCAGTGTGCGGCACATGCCGCAAGAAATGTCGGAGATGCGATAGGACGAAGCCGGAATGCAAGAGATGCACTTCTCTGGGCCTGGTGTGTGAGGGCTATTCGCTGAATGTGAAGATGTATGGCGTGGAAGGAGGAGCGTTGCGCAAATCGCGGCCTAAAGCCCGACGTGAAAGTGCCGCAGAAGCACGAAGAGGCAAAGAACCGGCGCATGCAGAACCCGTTTTCAGAGCTTCTCCAGATGGTGGTGCTTCTTCAGAATCGGCGTCTTCTGCGGGGACCGATTTGCTCCTGCCTGCAGCGTACGGTCAAGCGCTCCCTTTGACAACAACCAATCTTAGACTTCGGAACGATGAAGATGTGCAAGGACTGCTCTCATATTGTGAGTCTTTGTGAACACGTTGTGTTTAGTAAACTCACGCATGATAGATGAAAACGTCGTGTGCCCTAAGCTGTCCATCATCACTGATGATGGACCCGATCCGTTCAGGGCCTACATACTACCGCTTGCGCTTCACGATACCGGTCTACTGAAGGCTGTTTTAGGTCTTACAGCATGCCATATAAGCACTCAACAGCGAACTCCGAATCGCCGACTGGAGACGGCTGCGTTGGAATATCGTGTGTCCGCTCTACAGTCTTTGAGTGCAATTCTATTGAAGGAAGAATGTCTTGCTCTCAGTGGAGCCGAAGAGGAAACCGCCTTGGCAATAGTTCTCATGTTGGTGTTTCACGACGTAAGTATTACTGGACGCATCTGGTAGAAATTTTGCTCACAGCAGCTACAGACATTTGAATGCGGTAGATCAAGTCATGGGGCGCATTTGAATGGTGTGGCCTTTTTATGTTCTCGCCTCGTCGAGCGATCCAGTTGTTTGAGTTCGAGCCAGACGTTCCTCGTAACAGCTTTGACTTGGTCGGTTCTTCCGCCTGTTGCTAGATAGCGGACCCTACTTACTGATGTGATAAGGTTCGATCTTCTCCGCGGTTTCAGTGGTGCTGAAAAACTTGCATTTCCGGCGAATGTGCGTCACTTCGTTGCCACTTCAGCAAATTCGACTTTGACCTCCTTGGTTGGATGTCCCGTGGAAGTCTTTATAGCTATCAGCGACACTCTTGCTGCAGGCAAAGAATATCTAGCCAATGAACTCGACAAGGAACGATTTCAATCATCTCTTGACGAGACACTACTTCACTTGCAGGCTTGGGATCCCTCTAGTGGTCGTTACCCTAACGCAGACCTAGAGTGGACACATTTAGGAGAGGCTTTCCGACAGGTAGCAATTTTACGAGTGCTTCGATTTCCGGATCCGTTCAGCATACCCTGCACTGACCCCCGCATCCGAGCTCCGGTCGAGGCGATTCTTGATGCATCTACCAGAGTGTCAAGGAACTCTTCGTACTGTAAGCGCCTGTTATTTCCGCTGTTTCTCGCGGCGGCGGAGACGGCTTCGCCGCACCAGCAACAATACGTCATTATGTATGTCGACCACATCAAAAGTATGACTGGAATCACATACCATAGCATCAACGAGCTCCTCGAGAAGACTTGGCGAGATCGTATCAATTCTGATGGCCAACGCAACGTCCCATGGCACGAATACGTATGCAGGATTGAATTGTTGTATATGCCAATTACTAACAGATCTCAGACATGCTCGATTCATCTTCCGCGACAACACGATTATCTGTTTTTCTGATTGCACGCAAGATTAAATGGCAACATTATATTGCGACGAGCGCTGCTCAACCATGGGCATCAATTAACTGCTCGAAAACATACTGAAGCTCTAGGAGCACCCCACAGCCTACGTTGTGATTACAGCACGTATCTGAAGTCGACGTTCTCCAAATCCGTCTTATCGTGCATACCAATCCGCATTCCATCTGTGAGATCCTCCACCGTCTCAACCTTTCCATAGTGAGCGTCTCTCCGGTTGTTTTCCCATATCATGTAGTATCGCAGCGCAATGGTGCACACAAGTGTCGCGCAGAAGAAGACAAGGATACTCGCAATTGCTAGGACGTACTTGGGTGCGTCTTCTGAGCAAAAGAAGAATGGACCTGCGATGTTACCAGCAGCGAAAACGATGAAAAGCATGGTGTTTGTGAAGGCACGTTTTGTGTGTCCGGCGACATTCTGCCTAATGATGGTAAGGCAAAAGGGCCACTATGCGATTCTGTTAGTTTGCATGCTGACGCGGTCTAGGGATAACTTACCGTGACTGCATAAGAGTTGATCAGCCAGTATGCGAAGACGCGACCGTATTTGTTTGCGCCGGTGTTGTTCGTCGCGTAAACTGCAGCCATGCCCGCAATGGCCGGAAGTAGCGGGATCTTCATCCCCAAGTCCTCAGATTCGAATATTTGAGCGAGAACGAACCCCAAACGATCATGCTTCCAGCGCTGACGACTGATGATGGAAGGCCGATGAGTAGTGTCTTGAACTTATTGAAACCGAATCCTGAGATGACAAGAGAGCCGAAACTCGTGAGCCCGCCATTCGGCAGTTGCGTAAAAAGAATAAAAGTGAGTAGGAACCATGTCTTCGGATCCTTGACTGCGTGCTACATCTGGTAATTCTTTCACTGGTAACCCTTGATACCCATCATGTTCTGCGCCACTCTCTGTACTGCAATAACCTGTTCTTCCTGTGTCAGGAACTTTGCCTTGTTGGGTGTCTTGGGCATGAAGATAAGCCCGCCAACTCCGCAAAGCATGCTGAGAAGACCGAGGACTAGGAAGATGTACATCCATGGTTTCAGAGCCGTATTGGTGATGTGGCCTAGTCCGAAAGAGAGAAGGCTCGAGATAATCGAGAATGTACCCTGCATGGCAGCCCACAACATGGTGCGCATGACTTGCTAGCGGCGTGTGTACCATACCGATGTGTACAGCACAAAGCCAGGCGTTACGACCGACTCAGCGACGCCGAGAAGGAATCGAACAATTATAAGTCCAGTAAAGTTGTGCAGGCCTAGATGGCTGTGGTATTTTAGTACATCATGCTTGAGTTGATTTTTACGATATGGACGACTTACGCAAGCATGAGAACGCCCCAGGCCAGCACGGTGCAACTTAGGATCTTCGCTGTTCGGTACCGCTGCAAAATATAGTTGGTAGGGTATTGCGCGGCAAGGTATCCAAAGTAGAACATCGATGATGCCCAGGAGTATTGGTCCCCCACAAGTTTCAAATCGGCTCGGAAATCAAAGAGGACCGCCCAGCCCATGGCCACTTTGTCGACGTAGTTGAGCCCATATAGGAAGCACATCAGTGGCAGCAGGTGGCGGTCGATTTTGCGGCGTACGGCCTCGCCGGCGGCGGTGGCCCAGGCTAGGAAACGCTTCTTTTCAATGGACATCTGGATACGAATCCAGTGACAGAAGGATGGACTATGGACCCATGGTCCGGAAAAGTCGACTCAGACTTCATCTATGGGCTGGGCGTTAGCAACATGAAAGCTGGGTGCGCGGCGTACATGTGCGCTGTGGAGACATTGAAGGCTGCGGGTTGGCGGTCAAAGGGCGATGTCGTCCTCACTTTCGTTGTTGGTGAATTGCAGGGCGGTGTGGGCACACTGGCTGCCATTCAGCAAGGCAGAATCAAGGCTGATTACTTCATCAACAGTGAGCCCTTGGACATCCGCGCGATCACTATGCACACAGAGGCCTTGATGTTCGAGACTGAACTTTAGGGGGTGACAATACACATGTCCGCGAAAGAGGAAGCTTCAGACGCCATTCTAGCTGCTTGTAAACTGATCCCAAAGCTGGACAATATGGTGTTTAGTGGAGCAAAGAGTAAAGAACATGAAGCATGCAATCGATGCCTCGTGGGCGTTGTGCATGGTGCTCTTGGAAAAGATCTTGCTGAGTGGAGGCCCTCACAAGTTGCCGACGTGTGTAAGCTGGCTGGCTCAGCCAGGTATGCGCCGGGGCAAATACAGGATGGTGTCATGCAAGATCTTCGAACCGTTATTGAGAAGGTGGTGGACGAATACCCTGGCATGAAGTTCGTACTGAAACAGAGGTTTGAACCCACAATGCCTGCTTTTGAGACCTCAAAAGATTCGACAATCGTCCGGACCGTCAATAAGGCGTACATGGGAATCAGAGGAGTCGCCCAGCCTACAGGAGTTCTGACTCCTACATGTTTCTACGGCCCCGATGCAGGACACTTGTACAAGGAATTGAACATGGAGGGCGTCGTCTGTGGTCCTGGCGGTAGGTACAATACGAGACCGGATGAAAAGGTGGACATACCGGACTATTTAGATGCCATCCGGATGTGGATGCAAGTCATTGTAGATATCTGTGGGTAAAGTAAGTCAAAGACGATATTCTAACCGAAAGAGGGCATATGTGAAGAATTTGCTCGGGACTTTGTTCTAGGTAATTCCAGGGCCTCGTATGTCACTTTTGCAGGATGCGAATATGCGACATGTCGAGGCGCGATTCCTATGCAGGCTACTGTTGGTCGCCAGCTCTCCTCCGGTTTTTCGATTTATGCAGCGACGTATAGTTGGGGTGCCCTGGTGCGCGGATCCAGAGTCCAGAACGACGGGCAGATTCAACAGCACGTGACTAAAGATCGGCCTTGGTCGAAGGTGGGATAGGCCTGCTTGCGCCGAAATCGATGCACACCGATGTTACTGTTCTGTGCAACCTACCTGGCCGTATATCCGGCATCACGTCTGCCTTATCTGGCAAGTGGTCATATTTCCAGTCTCTTGCTAATTATTGATACTTTTGAAGTGTCTCCTCCGCGTCGTCTCACTTTTCCACTGCGGGTTCCTCTGCTCGTCGACTGCTCGTTAGAAGGATTCTTCCGAGGTCAACCATCCTACAATCCAATCGATGGCGAGGTGTGGAACGTTTCACGGGCATATCGAATACCGCGTCTCACTCGCTTCCGAAACGACGTTATAGTCGCGCAAGCCTCGATGAACATTGATCATTGGGAGCCTGGAATTCGAAAATAATTATCAAATACCGGATTCATCCCACTCATGACCAAAAATGCGGCGCGAGACCTATCTTCAAAGAGAAGCTGAGCAATTTATGCTCGCCGAGCCAAAGATCGATAACTTACAACATTGGTCGCGAACTTACAGTTACCAGCCCCATCCCGCCGGAGACCTTGCACATGCAGAGTCCATTCGTCAGCTTTGGGGCTCATACGGAATCGCAACCAAACTTGTGCGCTATGATGTGCTGCAGAATTTCCCACTGGAAGCGTCGTTACGGTCATACTCCAGTGGCGGCGAGGTTGCATTTGAAGCAACATTGACGGAAGTCGAAGTACCAGAGGACCCAACTTCCGTACCAGGCAATGGGCTTCCAGCGTTTCATGGCTTCAGTGCGAATGGAGATGTACAAGCGCCACTGGTATATGCGAATTTTGGGCGGCTGGAAGACTTTGAGCTCGAGCAGCGGGGCGTATCAGTGAAGGGATCAATTGTGATTTGCAAATACACCAAAATCTTTCGCGGACTAAAAGTGCGCGCTGCAGAGAGGGTTGGCGCCGTTGGCGTCATCATGTACAACGATCCACAGGAGGATGGAGAGTTTACCATACGAAAAGGACATAAGCCATATCCCCACGGTCCTGCGAGACACCCAAAGAGCATTCAGCGCGGGAGCCTCGAGTTTTTCTCAGTTGCGGTGGGAGATCCGAGCACACCAGGATATCCGAGCCGGCCAGGTAATGGGACTGAGAGACTAGGTCCGAAGGGGGCTATTCCAGGGATTCCATCGCTACCCATTTCTTATGCAGATGCGTTACCTTGGCTGAAGGCGCTGAACGGCCGTGGGTTGAACCCAGCAGATCTAGGCGCTGATTGGGCTGGCGAGCTTGACGAAGTTGAGTATTGCACCGGACCGAGTGGCGATGTGCGCATGGTCAATCGTGGTATGACTAGCAATACAGGTTATATCGCACCAGCTAACCGACAAAACGCCTGTAGGACGATATGAGTATGCTCCGGTTTACAACGTTATTGGCACTGTTCCGGGCACTTCCGAGGAAACCATAATACTTGGTAATCATCACGATTCGTGGTGTTGCGGTGCTGTTGACCCGGTTAGTGGCAGTGCCGCTATGAATGAAGTGGCTCGGGGACTGGGCCTTCTCTTGAGTTCGGGATGGACGCCGTACAGGAAGATGTAATACTCCGCCCCAAAAGGTATCAGCTAATGGGTTGATCTTTTTCAGTGTCTTGGCGTCGTGGGACAACGAAGAGTACGGCCTCGTTGAGACCACTGAATGGGGAGAGGATAATGCGGAGTGGTTATCGGAGAACTGTGTTGCGTGTACGTGTCCAAACCAATTCGAGCTCTTTTGAAATCATACATGCTGATACGGTTTATGAAGACATTAACGTCGACGAATCAACCAATGGCGGCGCGGTACTCGGTGCGACTGGCAGTCCACTACTTATCTCGACACTCCGTTCCGTAGGTACGAGGGTCCCTTCGTCCACAAATTCTCAGGCCACCATTTACGACGACTGGCTCAGTGATGCTCAGATGGTCGATTCGGGAGTGAAAGAGCCGCAGCTCGCCGTAATGGGCACAGGAAGCGATTATACCATCTTCGTCGACCACCTCGGCATTCCCTCGCTCGACCTCCTTTTTAACCGCCAGAGCAGCGTGGTGTATCCGTACCACTCAAACTACGATAGTTACACGTGGCTTGAGCGCTTTGGTGACGTTGGGTTCGAAAAGCATCGCGCCATGGCGAGGTTATGGGGTGTGCTTGCTGTTAGGCTCGCGGGCACCAAGATAGTGCCGTTCAAGGCTGCAGACTATGCAATAGCAATGTGTAAAGATGTGGAAAAATTCAGGGACAAAGACAAGCTAGATATGCGATGTTTACAAGAAGCAATATGCAACTTTGGAGATGCAGCAGCGAGACTTGATGCATGCGCTACCGAGAGTATCCGAGCCACTAACCAAGGCATTAACGCTGAGGCAAGTCTTGTAGCAATCAGTCAGCGGTACATGAAGATTGAACGTATGTTTCTTGCGGCAGATGGGCTCCCAGGTAGGCCGTGGTATAGACATATAGTAAGCTTGCCTATGTGGTGCGACCTTCTAGACACGCTGATGACTGATGCCTGTACAGATTTATGCACCGGGGCTTTGGATGAGATACGACGGCATTGCGTTTCCGGCTGTGGTGGAATGTTTGGCTGAAGATGATCTGGAGGGAGCCACACGGTGGATTCGTCGTCTTTCGGCGGCATTATTGAAAAATGCAGAAATGATGAGCGGTGAAACTTCATGAATGGCTTGGATCGTAGCACAGACGCGTTCGAATGCCTTCTTTTCTGTACAGTATATAAGTTAGCAGAGCCATTGTTATCACCCACAATTATTGGTGGCCGACTATCAGTATTATGAGTTATCTACTTTGCCGTCCTGGGCCTTGACCAATGTCACCGATTTCATGCTCATTCTGCAGCATGACAAATTGAAGGCCTCGTGTTATAGACACGCCTGCATGTGACTGTTTGGCTCGCAAATCCGTTCATTGGGTCACAGTGACGGCGCGACATTAAGGGTACAGCCGTCGCATGCTTCGTTCGGTTATCAGTCGTTGAATTGACGCTCATTCGACGGTAGCATCTGTTGTCTAACAATGTCAAGTGTGAATGTGCCAGCAATCTATTTTTTGCTTTATATTACGTGTACCATATCCATAGTTATTAATAATTAAGTTAATTAACTTAGCAGTGTTAGCTTAATTTAGCTTAATTAGCGTAATTGTAGCAGTAAATTAAATTAATTAAATTACTATAAAGGCTTAATTAGCGTAATTAATTAATTTAATTTAGTATTTTAGTATTGTAAAAGAACGTAATAGCATAAAATTAGTATATATCTATTCCATAGTCTCTTATTAAGTACTTAGAGTTTATTTTGTTATTAGTAAACGTTATTATTTCTACTCTAGTTAGAGGTAAAAAAAACCTGCCCGAATCTAGCCACGCAGCGACTCAAGAGCTACTAGTAAGTAAGTACTTATCTTACACTATTTTTATAACGCAGCCATACAGTTGCCAACTTACAAAGTCACACGATTTGACCTGTTTCCCCGACACCGATCCGATTCGGATCAGCTTCGGCCTTTGAGATTGCTTTTTCGATACCGCTCCTTATCGGACTCTTGTTAGACCTATTACACCTCCTTTCCACTAGGGTTCCTTATTAGACAGGCCCCTTTGTTTATTAGATAATTTCTTTATAACTTAGTACTCGGCTCTCTAGGATAAAGTTTACTAAGTATTTTAGGTATATAGTTTCCTTATTTATTGTATATAGTTTAGTACCTTTTCAGTATCCTTTCGTACCAGGCCTATTGGCACTCAATGCATTCTTGGTTACCTTCTTGTCCACGCACTCCCATATGCCTCAGAGTAGAAACGCCTAAACAGATCCTTTGCGTGACCAGCGTCGATATAATTTTAGCTTAAGTAAGTTACTAAGCTTACTAAATATACGCTTATAATTGTAGCTAGAAGTAAAAATAATAAGTATATTAATAGCTAATTACGTAAGGTTAGGGTATAATAGCTTAAGCTATAACTAGTATATAATTAAAATTTTTATAATATTACTAAAGTAGTACTCTTGCGTTTACTATAGCTTATAATTTTACTAAGTTTTATACTTATTACTAATAGAGTTTTTACTAACGTGTTTCACCAGTCATTGAGCCACACCAGTCACTGAGCCACCCCACCAAGATCGCGACGCGTCTCTACACAACACCCACGATGCCCACCACACAACGCACCCGCCAGCTTGAAAAGGAAGCCAGGCTAGCTCTATCGACCCATGTGATTTAGATAAGACAGGTTTCTAGCTACCGAAACGCTGCAAGGCTCTATGATATCGATCGATCTACCCTACGTCGACGTGTTAACGGTTACCTACCTCGGGCCGTTGCTAACGCCCAGAAACGAAAGCTACATCCTACAGAGGAGCAGGCTCTAGTAGAGTGGATACTAGACCTCAACCGACGTGGATTTCCACCTTATATTATCGACGTACGTAGGATGGCCGACCATCTACTTGCTGCGCGCGGCCAGATCCCTGCGCCACAGCCAGTGGGTAAGAACTGGGTATCACGCTTTATTAAGGCTCAGCCAGAGCTACAGACCAAGTGGACTAGGAGCTTCCACAGTCAGCGCGCGCTCTGTGAGGATCCTGTTAAGATTTCTGCCTGGTACAAGCTTGTGGAGGAGACGCGACAGACATACGGCATACAGGATATAGACACCTACAACTTTGACGAGACAGGCTTCCTAATGGGGGTCGCCTCTACGTCTAGAGTAGTCACCAGCTCAGACACTATAGGCAGGGCTATACACATACAGCCAGGCAATCGAGACTACGTTACGACGATTAAAGCCGTCTGCGTAGCTGGGTGGTCTATACCACCCCTTATTATCCTACCTGGCAAGCTCCACCAGGCTAGCTAGTATACTGACCTACCTGCTGGCTGGGTACTGGCTGTCAGCGACAATGGCTGGACGATAGATAGCCTAGGGCTTACCTGGCTAGAGCACTTCACTCGGCATACAGAGTCTCGTACAGTCGGCACCTGGCGGCTGCTTATTCTAGACGGTCATAGCAGCCATGCTACCCCTGAGTTCGATTAATACTGTAGGACACACAGGATCATCAGCCTGTGTATGCCTGCCCATACGAGCCACCTCCTATAGCCTTTAGATATTGGCTGTTTCTCACCTCTTAAGATAGCGTACGGATATAAAGTGACTGAGCTGGCCAGACAGCGTGTCTATCATGTAGACAAGGAAGAGTTCCTGTTAATCTACCCACGTGTACGTAGGGCTGTTTTTACAGAGCAGAACATTAAGGCTGGCTTTTAAGCGACAGGGCTGGTGCCTACCTGTCCTGATCGGGTCCTCTCATGCCTGACTGTAGTCAGGACACCGTCACCACTACAGACGGGCGCTGAGCCAGCATGGACAGCTGAGACGCCTCACACTACTACTTAGGTTGAGCAGCAGGCTAGGCTTATACGTGATCGTTTACAACGACTGTCTTAGAGCCCTACACACCAGATGCTTAGGCAGCTAGTTAAGAGCTGTCAGCATGCTATAAATATAGTAACTCTCCTAGTAGAAGATATTAGGAAACTACAGGCTACTAAATAACGTCGTAGACAAAGATAGGAGAGGCGTAGGCAGTATATTGCCTCTGGAAGGGCTCTACAGGCTAAGGAAGGTCGAAGGCTGGCTGTAGAGGCTGAAAGGGTGCTCTAGCAGGTAGAGCAGGAGGACCCTGCAGGACGATCACGAGCACTACCTACATGCAGTAACTGCCATAAGCAAGGCTATAGAAGGACTTAGTGTACCTAGAGATTATAGCTATTATATTAATCTATTTATATTAAATTTAACTGTTGCGTTGTTAAGCTATCGTGCAGAAAGCTGCGTCAGTTTTAGTGGGGTGGCTCAGTGACTGGTGTGGCTCAATGACTGGTGAAACACGTTAATTAATTTAGTATTAATAATAGCGTCTATAGCATTATTAATAAAGCTATTTACTACTACCTTTAGGCGCTATAGAGGCAGCTCTTATAGCTTATAACTAGCCTAAATCTATAAGAAGCTAGCGTAATACTTAGCTAATAGCTTGCTCTCATCTACCTACGCATTTTTATAGTATATTTTATAAAATAGGTAGAGGAGTATAGTAATATAATAGTAATTATTCTATAAATGCGTAAAGATTATTAATTAAAAAAAGTAACTACCTTATTAAGGTCTGCCTTTTTGTTAAGATCCCAAAGGGGTAGCTGGTCCCTAAGGGGCTAAGGTTGGTTCTCGGGCAGGAATACTGTAGTAGGATAAGAGAGGGTCGTAGTAATAGCTTACGCTTATTACTAAGGCGTTAGTATTAAAAGTGTGTATAGTATAATTAAATTAACAAGGTTGCTTATTTAGATCTAAACGATAGATTAATAAATAGGTTAAACACGAATGCTATAAGGGTATTCGTGCTCCGTTATATACATAAGGAATTTATACCGTCCAAGATACCGTTGCCATCTATGGATGGTATTGCCATCCATGGCTGGTGAGTCTTGGCTGGATGGTGTGTCACGTGACCTCGGTTACGCAACCCCGCCGAGTGTCACGCTTCGCTAAGGCCCGTTGGTCCTCCGCGTCCCATACATGTTCAGATCCTAACACTTTTCTTCTTAATAGGCTTAATCTATAATCTTGTAGATCTCGAGCTATCCTTTATAATAGTTGCTATTATCCTTATATGCTTTTGCACCTGCTAGTAATAGATAAGATAGTAATATTAGTGTGTTATTTAGGTTGGCATTTATATAGACAGCGTTTAGCTAGTAATTACTTATTAACGGAGGCACTAGTATTATAGGTTTTTATTTTAATTTATTTATTAGCGCTAGGTTAAAAATACTTTAAACATTTAGAAATTAGTATCTTATTTTAAGCTATTTAAGCTATAGTGTATAATTTATATAGTTAGTTAAGATTACTATACGATCTCTAAGGGTTAATTGAGCTATTATAATTAATTAAGGTAGTAAGACTCTTAATTATTAGATTAAAGAGTATTTTTAATAAGGTAGAAAATAATTTTTTTTCTTGTTTTCCTGTGGGAGGTAGCATCTATATAACTATAACGATATTCCTTGCTTATTATGGAATGCAAGGGAGGAATATATCTCATGTAAGGGTACAGGTGCGCCAGCCACCTTGCAAGCGGAAAGGACCGTGTAATTAGATACAAGTAATTAAGTTAATTTACCTAATTTAATAGTTTATTATAATTTAAACTTATTAATAAACTACGCTTATAGGCTTAAATTAGTTAACTTTCTTATTTCTAATTAAGTTAATTAAGCTTATTAAGCTAGCTTGCTTGTTAATAATAGTGACCATATTGATATGGCGATTAGTAATTATCGGCTCCTAATCCGTCTCCAAAAAGCGTTGCATGAAATAAGGCACGCTCGACCCGTGATAGCTCAATTCGGTGCTGCCACACCGAGATGGGTGGTATCGCGGATGCGCAAGGCAGCAGGTGGCATGTTCAAGGTTCAAGCAGGAGTCCGAACGGTGGTTGAGCATTCTTCCCGAACACGTCTAGCGCGGTTGGTGAGCTTTCTCCATTGGGTAACATGCCCGTGCGCGCAACGCCCGGATTCGCGCAACGCCCCGCGAACACCATCTTAGCGATCTTAAATTTAAAGCCATACAACGCTATATAATAGCTTAATATTTATAAAAATATAATAGTGCAGTAACTAGATGCTTGCGATTAACTTATACTATTTAAATTTTTATAGAAGGTTAATACTATAGCTACGTAATATAACTTTAGGTAGAGTAGTAAATAGCTTATTTTTAGCTTAAATACTAGTATAGGTAGCGCTAGCGCGTTTTTAATATTTATTATTTAATAAGGCTACTTATAAGGCTAGTTACTTATACTTTTAAGCTTATTAAATAGGTTTTTTTTAGTATTAAGCTTTAATTTTACGCGCGTGTTTAACTACTTTCTTAGCTTACTTAACCTTCCTTATCTTTTTAAGCCTCTACCTCTCTATACGCTTTCCCTTAAGCTTTACTTAATACTATGGTTAAGCCTTCTCGCGCTACTTTTTAGTCTATACTTTTTAAAGTTTCTTCTCTATCTTATCTTGCTCTTATACTACTTCTTTAGCTTAAGCCTTACGCAACTTACGGGGAGACTAGTAAATAGCGCTACTATAATACTTTTAGCACTATTAAAGGTTAAGGACTTTACTTTTTTTCTTATACTTTTACTTATGCTAAAGAGCCTTCTTTAAGCCCTTATTTTTATGCTTTAAAAGCTTATTCTGTATAAAGAGATAGTAAAGGCTTAAACGTAGCTTTCTTACCTTATATTAATAGCTATTATTAATAGTAACTTAGACTAACTAATCTATCTTTTTCTAATTACTATTAAAAAGCCTTAATAATAAGCTTCTTTTAGCTTCTAGCATGCTAATAAATTTATAAAGGATAATATTAGTATCTATTAGCTAGATCCTAGTAGCTTTAAACGCCTTAAATATAAGGCTCTTTATAAAGGAGGATATCTAGGCTTTTTAAAAAAGTAAAAAGAAGTCTCCTTTCTTAATTAAAATAAGGCTTTAAGCCTTATAGAGATAGTTAGTAAGCTCGTTAGAGTAGGCTTAAGAGAGTAGCTTAAATAGTACTATATTAAGCGGCTAGAGCGTGTAGGTTAAATAAGGAAGAAGGATTATAAGGAGGATCTTATAGTAGTTATAGTAGTTAATAAACTCTATTATAATATAAGATCTATACCTATTAAGGATAAGTAATTACTATCTTCCTAATTACTACTTTATATAGTAATTAAACACCTACTCTAGCTAAGCTAGGCCTATATTATTATTTACCTAGCTTATTAAAAATAATAAAATAAAGATCTTATGCTCTCTTGTCTTAATATCTTTTACCTAACTTAATTATATAGCTCTTTTTATAGCTACGTAAATAAAGGCTAGAGGTAGCAAACTCCTATTAGCGTAGTAGTAGGCTAAGACTATTAGAAACTTACATAATTTATTTTAAAGAAATGCTTAAACCTCCTTCTTCTTTTATTAATATCTGCTAAATATCTTTTTACTTTTACTTATTAAGCTAATTAAGAAGCCCTTCTTATCTATATTATATATATCTTAAGCCTTAAGGTGGTATTTAGTGATCTTTTAATGCAGTAGCTTAAAGTAAAGATAGTATTTTAACTTAGAATTAGCTAGGTAGCGCGTACAATCTATAGCGCTAGTCTACTTTAAAATAAGATAGATCTTGTGTTAGTTAATAAAGCGAGTAACCTAGCTCTCGCTAAGCTACTAATAGGCTACTTTTAATAAGAAATTCCTAATTATCTCCCTTATAGGAGGTAGGCCTTACTTAGTAAGCTTAGTAATATATTATATAAGCTCTAGCTCTTATTATAGGCTAAGTTTAAGCTAATAAGATGCCCAGGTTTTACGTAGGGCCTAAAGGCCTTAGTGTCTTTAACTAAGCGTTAATTAATTAATATTATATTTAGTTATAAGTTTTATATATAAGAGTTAATCTCTTAGCTTATATAATTCTAATTCTTTAATTGCTGCTTAAATTAGGTCTATATTAATAGAGTTATATCGCGTTGAAGTTCGGTGTTGATTACGCGTTTTGGTGTTGGGCGGGGCGTTGCGCGAATCCGGGCGTTGCGCGCACGGGCATGTTAAAGCTCAGATGCATGGCCAGTGACGTTACAAATTTGCACCTAGCAACAATTCATACAATAGGTAGCAACAACACATAAAAGCAGAGCACCACCTTACGATCCTATAGCATAAATTGTTCGCCGGAATCACTGCAAGAACCATCATATTATATGTACCATAATGCCTGGCGCAGTCACTGAGCTTCCAGCCGGCGTCCAGACCGCAGCTGCCGACGCTCCTGTTGAATATATCATTCGGCTGCTAAAGCGCGATGGAGGCGTCTTCATCAAAAACTTTGTGACCGAAGAAGACGCGGACAAGGCCTACAGCGAGTGTCGCGAGCGCATCGACAATGACATGGAATGGGAGGGCAATTTCTTCCCCAGTCAGTACATGATTCGCCTTGTTAGAATATGTCAAGCCCAATACTAATGTCATCGTTAGAGGAGACGCAGAGAGCGCCGGGTTTGATTGCACTGAGTCCAACATACACGAAGACCCAGCTGATGCATCCACTATATCGTGCCGTCTGCGACCACTTTCTAACAACAAGAAGCATGTTCTGGTGGGGCAACGAGAGGAAAGAATCGGTTTCTAAACCATACGTGCATTCGGCTGTAGCTATGCGAATTGGTCCAGGTGGTAAAGCGCAGCCTCTTCATCGAGACGACTATATCGCCCATAACGTGCACAGCGAGGTCTCAGAATGGGACGACACCAGAGACATGGGTCGTGAGACAGCCGTTGGATGCTTTGTTGCTGGCTGCAGAGTAACGCCAGCGAATGGTGGAACCGCTTTCATCCCGGGAAGCCATCTATGGCAAGCTGATACTCAACCATGAATGTGGATTAGAAGCTAATAGTGTGGGCAGGGGAAACGATCGCAAGACGCCGCCAGACGTCAGTCAGTGCATTTATGCGGACATGGAGAAGGGTGACGCATTCATTATGCTGGCTTCCGCATTTCATGGTGGCGGTGCAAACACGACCAAAGACGAGAAACGACTCGTCTTCGGAACCTTCGTCACGCGAGGATACCTTCGCCAGGAAGAAAATCAGTTTTTGGCAGTACCTCACGATGTAGCGCGGCAATACCCACGGGATGTGTTAGAGTATCTCGGTTACTCGATCTCAGACCCCGCTTGCGGAACAGTCGATCAGCTCGACCCTATATATGCGCTCTTCCCTGAGTGGAAAGCGGACGCAAAGTACAAAGATTTTTAGAAGTTAAGATATCTGGTGCTAGAATGCATCTCAGTGCTTTCACATTTTCATATAAGCCCGCATTATCCATCCACTCTGGATTGGAGCGCCGCAAGAAGACGATCGTGCAGTGCTCGAGTGTATCGTTCCAAGGCCAAAATCCTGGCAGACCTTTGAGCATGGATTTCCTTGAACTAAGAATATATGCATAGACTATTCGTATGTCGTGAAGAGCCTTCGGAGGCTATCACATAGCTTTTACAAGGTTCATGAAGATCGATTCGCCGTCCGACCACAAGGCGCTTGGTGGGAAGGACCAGGTCCGGGCGCGGGCATACCAGGCCCGAAAAGACAATTTGCCCAATTACTCATTCAAATCTAGTCTGGCATATCTCTAGCATGAAAACCGAGCAGCTAGCAAGTGTCAGAGTTCAGAGGCATAAGTTACCGTGGTTTATAGATTTCCAGAACGCATAACCGAAAGAGGAATTTTTAGCAGCTTGCAAACTACACTACCGATGCGGTCTAGAGCTTAGCGTTTGACTATAACATTTAACTATTCGAGATCTTCGACATACAAAGTTCTTTTTCTTGATCACCAACTTCTATCAGCTCGTTAGCCAGTCACCCTTATCAAGTTCCAGCGCTCTTGCTGTCCTCAATCCGCAATGCCACAAACGAGAGATGATTCGAACGCTTCTCCCGTAGAACCTCGTAAGATCTACGACCTAGCAGGCTTGACTTCTATTGTAACAGGTTCTTCAAGGTACGGCACCTCGTTCAAATTACACCACCAATTGCACTGAACTCAAGTGCTTAGGGGAATTGGCGCTGGCATTGCGTTCGAACTTGCTCGACGTGGCGCCAACGTAGTAGTCAACTACACTTCCTCAGCAAGCCAAAGTCTTGCAGAATCCGTGATCAGCACAATCGAGAAGTGCGGCTCAGGCGCACGCGCCGTCGCAATTCAAGCCAACATCGTCACGACAGAGGGGCAGAACAAAATCGTACAAGCAGCACTGGATCTGAGCAAAGAGGGAAAAATCAATATCATCGTCCATAACGCAGGGAACGCCGACGACTGCTACCTCCCTGATGTCACGGAAGACTTTTACGAGATGCAAACCGATCTCAATGTCAAAGGTAGGTTTCGGTTGTTCCAGGTAGTTTCTGCTCTACTACTAACGGCGCTTCTCATGCAGCACCGACCTTCCTGACGCAGAAGGTGATTCCTCATATGCCCCGCGGCGGCCGGATCATCCTTGTCTCTTCCGCTTCCGCACGTATGGGCGTTGCACAACAAACCGTCTACGCCGCTACCAAAGCATCCAACGAATCGTTTTCGCGTGTCTGGGCTACCGAGCTCGGTCAAAGCAAGGGGATTACGGTAAACTGCGTGAATCCTGGACCAGTAGCAACGGATGGTTATTTCAACAGTACCCAAGAATTTCTGGATGACTTGAAGCCGCTTATTGATTCGACACCGGCGGCTGCACGCGTGGGAGAGGTGAGAGATATTGCGCCTATTGTTGGGTTTTTGGCTAGCGAAGAGAGTAGGTGGGTAACTGGGAGTACGATCAGCGCTTGTGGAGGACTTATATTCTTCTAGTTTAGTGAAAGCAAATTGGATGCATTCTTCGAATTGGTTTCTAGAGAAATTAGACGGTTAGAGAAAGTGCAGTGCGATACAGCTTGACGTTAAGACCGTGACTGGTAACATAAGCAGATGCGGGGTCCTGCCTCCTCGCTTGAGGTTGCACCTCGTACGAATTTTCGCATTACCTAGGTACCGTTCACGAACACCAGAGATCAGGAGGTCACTTCGAGACTGGAAGACAGGCGGGGCTATCGACTGGATCTAGGCCCGAAGGGGCAATCCGACCAACTTCCGGCCATTGCTTCACCAATCGGCTAAGGATCCACTAGTTGACCAAACCTCATCAAGAAATTCTCCCAACCATTTACCCCGGCCTGGCGCAAGCCTCTTCCCGTGGGGTCACGGTGCGAGGTCCAGCCGTTCTTCTAACCATCGTTCTATACCCACACACGCATGTCATCCGTCGGGAGCAGGTCCTGCCGTGGTTTTAGAGTATCATCGTCGACCCATAGCAATTCAATAAACATATGACGTGGCAATAGGCAAATACAGTATCAGTTTGCTTCCTCTCTCTCTCTCTCTCACCTTTCGTATCTTATCTTTCCACTATCCCTTCGATATCCCCAGAGCTCATAGCACGTTTCTCTATCGGCCAGCACCATGTCCTCCACCCCCTCCATCCCCCTCTATAAAACCAGTGTCACCGAGCTGAAAACGACCCTCAGCGGCATCGAAGAATACCAAAAAATGCTCCGCGGCGAGCTCTACTTCTCCTTCGGTCCAGAAATGACCTGGGCCCGACGCCGCTGCACCATCGCATGTCGGAAATACAACGCCGCTGAGGATCCCGCAAGGCGGGAACAGGTAGCCATGTGGCGAGAGTGAGTCTGCTTACCATCTCCATGGGACCGATGGTGATCATTGAAACAGCGTCCTTGGAAACACCGAGCCCCTACCCCCACAAGCAGCCACACAGGACGAAGACGCCGCGCTCTTCGCCGGTGAGCCCTGGGTCGAAGGCCCCCTCCGCATCGACTACGGCCTTCACGTTACCGTGGGACGGGACTCTTTCATTGGACCGGATTTCACGGTGCTAGATACGTGTAAAGTAACTATCGGTGCGCGCGTTTTGATCGGCCCGAGCGTGTCGATTTACACGGCAACGCATCCAGTAGACCCTGCCGTAAGACAGGGAATCGTAGGACCAGAACTTGGGAAAGAGATACACATCGGAGACGATTGTTGGATAGGTGGGGGCGTGTATATTCTAGCGGGGGTTAGCATTGGGAGGGGCGTGACGGTGGGGGCAGGCAGTGTGGTGACGAAGAGCGTGGAGGCGTTTACGATGGTAGCGGGGAATCCGGCGCGCGTGGTTAGGAAGCTGGAGAATAACTTTGAGGGGGAGTTGAGAGAGAGGGACTGAATTTGGACGCAAATATGTTTGTTTAGGAATCAAATGAGTGTATTGAGTTCGACGATCTACGTGTGATGGTAAAGACAGTACAGCGCGTTTACACCTCCTTGCGCGCCCCGACACTCGCTACCCCTGGTGATCCAAGACTCGGAATCCGTTTAGCACTCCTCGTTCTCAGGACAAGCGACCATGCATTCTGCAACCTCACATTAGAAATTGCTTTCGCAGACCCACAGCAGCTCCATTGTACTCACCCAGAACGCAGCCTTCAGCATCAAGCTGTCCCGCACAACGATCCATGCAAGCAACAGAAGATGTGCACATGGTCAACTCGCTACAGCAGACGCTCCAATTCGTATCGCATATGTTCCTCTTTCCAAGAGACCGGGCCGGGGGCGCAGGGAGAGGAATGCCAAATTTCTCGGCCAGGTCGCGGGCACTGAGGACATCAGTAGTCGATGCGGATGGGTTTGGCGCTGGCGCAGCGAGGGCGATGGCGCTGAGGGCGAGGAGTGTTGCAGAGATGAATGTCATGGTGTGAATAGTACCTCAGGTATCTTAGAGAGAGAATAGAAAGATATTAAGGCTCTTTGAGTTCTCAGTGTGACTTGGAAGATGAAGTTCGAAGTTATTGTTGTTGCTGTTGGACAACCGTAGTAGCAGTGGCTACATTTCCGTCTTTATACTATTTGTGCTTTGTATAATCGGCTATCTTCTCCCCCGAAGATTGCTTCTGACTCTGCTCCAAACGATTCATTGTATCCAGACAGAAAGGACGATCGTGGCCGCACTTCACGATCTTCGAGCGCAAAGGATCAGGCTCGACACGGACTGTATGATATGAAGGCTCGCCAGGAGGCCCAATATTGCAAGACCCTCCCGGATCTGTGACAGCACTGATCAGCCTCAGGTATACTACACGTGTCTAGGAACAGCAAGCACTGTCGCATCGCTCTGACTGAGGACCATGTGGTCCCTGCTGATATCCCCTTTAGCAGCTGTTCATGAATCGTCAACTCAGAAGGATTGAGGCGCATAGATGCACTTCTTCGCGGTACTGGCTCTTTTAAAACCCTTTTCAATGCGATATGGAAGCTTTGGGTCAATGTGCGCCCCGCAAAAGCAAGCATGATAGAACTTAAGCCCGTGACCATAACAAGTTTCTGCATCAAGTGGGCCCACAAATTCATAATTGAGCTCATCCAAGGTGTGCGTACTCGCTCTAAAGACTGCATTGGGCGGCTTTTATTCGATTGCCAATCCAATTGCAAAAGAGTCTCCACGTTGTGAGGGTCGCTGGTACTTGAGCTGTGAATACGCACGTATGCAAAACTTGAGTCAGCCAGGCATTGAGCGGCGCTACCATAATCTGACATTATGAATTTTTAAGTTATACTAGCCCCTGGGGCGAACTTCCGTTTCTCCATTCGTGGGCTTTTACGGCACAGCGAACGTGCTCGTGAGACGTAATGGCACAGACCACGTTCAGTCGTACTCGACACTTCAAACCGTTACACCTCACTCCTGTCCTAAGTGGACTTTAGATCGTCTTCTTCGCATACGCCTCGCCGATTCCTCGCTTCACGGCCGGCCTCTCAGCAATCCGATCAACCCACTTCAGCAAATGCGGGAACTCCTTCATCTCCTCCTTCGTAAACCCGCTCTTCTCCCAGACCTTGATCCACGGCCACGTCTTCACATCCGCAACGCTATACTTGCCCTTCCCCTTGCCGGCCAGATACTCCCTCGGCTCACCCGTGTACTTGCCGCTCAAATGGATCTCTAGTACGCCGAAGACTCTCAGCGTCCTACCGCTTATTAGCAAACCGCCATCCACACCGCTCGTAGGGAAATAGAATAGAGAGAGTAGGGGCTAAGGAGAAGAGGACTTACTCATTCCTAAACCGCGTGATCGCATACTCAATCTTCTCCGGCGCCACCCTCGTAAAATGATTCACCTGCCCCTGATACGGCGCCCCACTCCCATGCCAAAAGAACGTCCATTGCAACACCTCATTCCTCTCCCGCTCATCTTTGAACCCAAACTTATCCTCCTTATCCGCAAACTTCAGCAGATAGAAGAGCTCCGCAGACGTTTCGTGCACGGTGAAGGGCGGCGACGTCGTGTTGTCGACCAGCACGGGGATACGTCCGTTGGGGTCGAGCCGCAGGAACCAGTCCGACTTCTGCACGTTCGTCGAGATGTCGATGATGGACGTCGTCCACGAGGTGCCGTACGCGTCTTTGAGCTCCTCGAGGAGGATCTGGACCGCTTGGCCGTTGGGCGTGTTTTGCGTGATGAGGTGCAGGCCCTTGGCGGACTTGACCTCGTTGGGGGTTTCGTCGGTGTAGTGGTAGGACGACATGTTTGGAGAAATGTTATGGATTGCTTCTGGTGTTTCAGTTGCTGGGGATGGTGTTTGTAATGAGGCGAGGCAGGGCGGTTTATATAAACCTGGGCAAGCTGAAAGGCAGGTGCGATTGTTTTGTAAGCAGCCTCTGTACACTGCTTGGAATAGGCTAGGGCGTCAATGGTGCCTGACGTGATATCACGGACTACTCGTACCCCTCGTCATGGAGCTACCCCACCGATGCTCCGCCAATGACCACCGCCATCGATGACGTGATGGAGCATCAAATGCTCGTGCGAGGTACGGCCGAAAGTGTTGTGTATTGTAGCGCTATAAGTAGACACCAATGGGTAAACAGCAAAACTTGAACGGGGTGTTTTTACAATGTGTACGAAGAAGCTCGTTTTTATTGAGTTGTGGCCTGTGCGCACCCTACCAATACATGTTATCGCGCACATCAGTATACTTTCTCAACCCCAACATACGCTCTCAACATGCCTATTTCACGTCGGAAAACGTTCAAATACAAAGAAAACAGGGTGGTTAAGCCTCCTAAGACCTCTCGCACTGAAATGTCTGCCATAAGACGCGCATTTGTGATGGGGGCGGTCATTGGGATGCGAGGAGACTATGCATCCCAACAGGATCTAGCCAACACCATCGGCCGCACGCAGCAGGGTATCTCTAAGCTTGTCAAACGCATAGAGCAGAAGGCAGCAGACCTCTCTGTTGCACTTTGGGATGAGATACTATACGAAAACAGTCTGGGTCGCGGTCGGCCGGCACTGTTGACCCAGGAGCAGAAGGATCAGATCATCGCTATCGTCACGTCAACTCAGGAGAACCGCGAGAAGGAGAGCTGGCAGGCTATTGCGCATGGCGATTTCTCGCATATCATACCTTCCATGAGCATCACCACGTTTGAAAACGTGATGTATGAGGCTGGGTATGCGCGGAGGCGGCCAGGATGGAAGCCAAAGTTGACCCCTGAACAGGAGAAGGAGAGATATGAATGGGCATTGCAGCACAACCCTGATAAACATAAGGAGTAGGATAACAAGGGATTCAACTTTAGAGAAGTGGTGTTCACTGACGAGACGCCGGCACGGATTGGAGAAGAGAGGGGTATGCAGAGAACGTGGGGTAAGGAGCAAGAGAGATGGGATGAAAGAGTCAGGCATGACCGCAACCGCAAGGACTGTGCTCTGCAGTTCTATGGCAGCTTTCGCTACAACTACAAAGGTCCTTGCCATGTATATCACCAGGAAACGGAGCAAGAGAAGGAGGCAGCAGAGGTGCAACTAAAGGAGAATATTAATAACCAAAGCCAGGACAACAAGCTCCAGATCTACGCACGGCAGAGTCTTTCACAGATGAGTGAGAGTGACGTTAATCACCGCTACAACACAAGGAAGAAGCAATATGTACCGTCAACTATGGACTATAGGCGTGGTGATCGTACGCGCGGAGGAGTAGATGGGTACAGGCACCGTGAAGGAGCACTCAAGAAGGTCGCCCCATGGATCAATTCACTCAATGAGCAGGGGATCAAGTGTATACTGCTACAGGATGGTGCTCCAGCTCATAAATCACGCATCGCGCAGGACTATTTAATCCTACAACACATTGAGCGACTGTGGTGGCCTGGTCATTCACCAGAGGTCAATGCATCTGAACATGCCTGGCCATGGATTCGACGGCACGTGACAAAGGACTTCTCCCCTAGCTGCAACGAGAAGCAGTGTGAGAAGCAGTGGGTCAAAGAATGGGAGAGTATGCCTATTGTGGTGATCAATCGATGGGCGGATGGTATTCCTGAGCAGGTGCGGAGGATCATCAAATATGGAGGCAAAAACAACTTCCACGGGTAGCTGCAACACCAGAAAATGATCCTGTATACATATTACCTTATTGCGAAAAGCTCTACAAGGCCAGAAATAACTAATTGTGTTGATAATTCACTGTTTTGTTGAGGATTTGTATGGGGAATGTGAACGGGCGGCACAGGCTTGGTGGGGTGCGCACAGGCCACAACTCAATAAAAACGAGCTTCTTCGTACGCGAAAATATTCGCTAAAATATGATTGACAGGGCCGGCCCAATGCAAAGCTTCTAAAACGCATATAGACAATCAACACATCCAACCATTGAGTCCAAGGCCATGGCGTATATCGTGTGCTTAGATCGGAGACTGCAACAACGCCGCGATAATGCCATCATGACGCGGTTTTCGCCTCCTTACTCCTCTCTACATCCTTCTCGGCATCAAAGAACAGACTCGCCCTCTTCGTATCGGTCTGCACCTCTGCAGGCGCCGTGCGTGCACTACTTAGCGGCTCGCTCACATGTAAAAATCCATCCTTATCTCTCTTGAACGCTTCCGCGCGCTTAAGATCGCCAGGAGAAGGTTCCCCGGGGAGCCCCGGCGACTGCATTGGCGTCCCGGATGCGCTCCTACTAGCTCCCCACCCCTTCTTTTTCTCGGTCGCCCATGCACCCCAGGAGGAGAGATACGCGCCCGCTCGGCTGCCCGCTGCTTGTATGTTGGCTTGAGCGTGCTGGATGTGCGGATTGTGGGTTCTATCCACGACAGGAGTACTCGGTTCGCTCTCTTTAGCTAAACGAGCCTCTTCTTGTCTCTTTCGTTGCGCTTCGCGGACAGCTTCCATCTGCGCCCATAAACTGTCGAACGCGGAGGACACTTTCTTCTGGCCGACAGCTAATTGCTTGCCGATGACTTCGCGCGAGTTTTGTAGTCGTTCGTCAAGATGCATTTCAGCTACTTGCCTATGCGGTACGCGAGGATTAGCACACAGATACTGATGCCAACCATCTGGAAAGTGGAGTTGGAGACGAGCCTGACGCATTTAGTCGGCTTAGCTCCTCCTTCTACGACCGTTGCAGATGACGGGAGAAAACTTACTGCGCCAGTCGTCGTTGCACGTCTTCGATGCTAAGACCACCCGAGCAGGGATGTTTCGGGTCGACAATGTCGAAGAGGTGTGAGTCGGTGAATTTATTCCATATCCGATAGTTTTCCGTCTTCATCCAGGCTTCTAGGAAGCTGTTCGAGAATTCGCTTGCTGGGTCGCCTTCGTACTCTGTTATAATCTTGTCATTGTGTTGATTCTTCTCGAGATATGCCTTCAACTTCACAGCGGAGAGCATGGCAAGCAGGTATTCCTCGAACTGCATGCGGATAAATTCTTCGCTGCCGGCATATCCATGATCCTTGGGCCGGCTGGGGTTGGATTCGTCCCATGTATCGTTAATGGTTTGCGTGAGGAAGTCCATCCAACGACGATCTGGCGTGGACAAAACAAGTGCTTGCTGAAGAGAGGTCGACGTAACATTGACGGTATGCTCGTCCAGATTGATCAATATGTCACTATATCGGTCCCTTTGCTGGAGAAGTAGCGAGTTTGTTGAACCGACAATGTACGACTTCGTCTCTTGATCCGCCAGTACGTCCAGTTGCTGTAGTGGCGTGTATGGCCCGAACAGAGAACCTTTGCCGAAGAGCTGGAGAGGAAGGCCCATGTAGGTGAGCACTGTACAACGGTCAATAGGGTCCACACATGGGCATCGTAATACTGACACGAGGAACGCTGCGAGGTTTTGAGAGAGGTAGGCGTAACAAGCTTCGATTCGCAGGAATTAAACTTTGGATCAGCAGAATCTTGAAGATGGCGAATAAGGCCGGGTATCAGAGAAATGAGAGCAAATTGTATCATGCATAAACGCTCACAGTGCGAGCCGAAGAAAAGCATCTAGCAACGTCAGCTTGTACGCGTCTTTGATCCACATGTGGCGGTCATACCTTTGGCTGGAGCAAAGCGCATTTAAAAAGAACGAGAGTCTGCCATTTGAACTCGTGGATCAGCTCTCGCAAAGACAAGCCAAAGTAATGGTCAGCCTCTCCCTCCTGGTTTTTAAGCAACGTGGGCAGGCTCTCGGTGAATCGCTGCAGGATCTCGACGTCTGTGAAGTCCTTCTGCGCAAACCAGGCCGCGGTGACCACTCCCAATTGGGCCTTGATAGCTCCAAAGTATTGGGGACTATCACTCACGACGACCACCGCCTTCTGCACCGTACTCCTTGTGACCTCGGCGGGGCGGTCGATCAACTTGCTCGCGTCGAGTTGGCGCGTACACGAAATACCGAATAGGCTCGAGGCCGGATGCGTCTCAGTCTCGGCGCGTCGCAAAGTGAAATAGGAGTAGTCTTCTACGGAGCTGCGGCTGGTCAGCCGTGTTGATGGCGTGCTTGAAAGGAGCACTCACGCATGCGCGCCGTCGCTGAGTGCCATGAAGGGCAGGTTCGACCAGTCGTTCTCCACAGCTGGGTCTGCCGCGCCTTCCTCGACGCCGAACCATCTTTCCACCTCCGGGCCCCTTCATCGCCATCAGCATTGTCTCGTAGCAATGGTCCTCGCTCGTCCGTACCTCGCATGATGGAAGTCAACAATGCAGACCAAAGGCGCGAACGCCATCCTTGCTATGGGTACGTGTCGCTATGCTCGGGGGTGAGAGAGGGCCATGGAAATCCCACATCAGACGTGGTGTTGGTCTTCCTGCACCAAGTGCATTATCGATAGGACATGACAGGGTCGTTGGTCCGTGCGCTCTCTCGAACCTTGGAATCAGGCCACGCATGTGATCTTCCCGCCAACGCGCAGTCGATCCGGGGAGGATATCGATAGTCGCAGGGACTTCCCGTGGTGTATCCAGTAGAGTACCAGTCATTGTTTCCATCATCCATAGTCCCTGCATGTTCTCGATCCACCCACCTGAACGGTCATTGGTTTGCATACTTTTATTCATGTCATGATCTTTCTATGAGCGAGAATGGAAGAGTTAAGAAGGCAACACAGCTCTGCTGCAGGTCTGACAGACCTGCTTGCTTTCGAGCCTCTCACGGACTTAGCCGTCGCGGCAGCAGTCAACCCACTCCGCCAAATTCCAACAAGCCAACCCATTGTGTACCATCACGACTATGGTGGAAATCCAACTCAGGACGAAATCGCGACTGCTTGCCGCTCCCACGCCGCTCTATCCCACTCCCAGTGGTATGTTCAACTATTATTCCAAGGAAACGTTTCCAGCCTACGTCACAATCATCATAGCCGGATCCCAGAATGCAAAGCTACCGTTATGAGCACACTGGAGTGATTTGTCCAGGTTAGCTGCCGTTCTCCTCGCCGCCTTGTGCAGCAGCGTCGACATTGTGGTAGTCGAGAATCTCCGAGTACCTGTTCCCTTGTCAGTGATGATCGTCCACTTCCCGGGTAGCGTAACCCACATCATGATCTTCCACGTGTCCACCGGCAGGTCTGCATCGTTGAAGGACCAATCGAACTTCTCCTCGGCGACCGGCTCGTCAGTCGGGTCGTGGTAAGGGGCAAGGTACGGGTGGGCGAGGGCTTGTTCGGCTCGGACTCGCTTCTTCGGGTCAAAGACCAGCATGTTCTCAAGGAGATCGATGGCTAGATGATATTAGAGATGCGGGCTTGGAAGCATAGTCTGTAAGACGTACCAGCTGGCTCGGCATTCTTGAACTTGTTCTCCAAAGGCTGGCGTTCGCGCTTGGGCAGCGACTGCACGAAACGTAACGTCTAAACAGTCAGCCACATCCGCAGTAGCGCTTGAGGATCTTCGTACGTTTTCGCTGCAAATAGTCTGAATAACATCATCTGGAGGCGTTCCTAGAAGTTCTGTAATGATGGAGAATTGGTTGACGTGATCTTTGCCAGGGAACAGCGGCTTGCCCTCCAACATTTCTGCGAAGATGCAGCCAGCGCTCCAAATATCAACCTCTACATCGTACTTCTGCCACGTGAGCATGATTTCTGGTGCTCGGTAATAGCGCGTCGAGACATAGCCCGTCATCTGCGGGTCTTGTATACGGGCCAGACCGAAGTCGCAAATCTTAAGATCGCAGTTCTCGTTGACGAGGATATTGCTGGGCTTCAAGTCTCGGTGTACGACTCCAGCGGAGTGGACGTATTTCAGTCCACGCTGAAAAATGAGCGAAAACTTCTTCAAGTGGATTTTTCACTTACCAAAATCTGGTAGAGGAAGTATTGGATAAACTGCTTCTCGAGCGGTCTCGAGGTGAGCAGGCGGTGAAGATCGGTGCCGAGGAGTTCGGTAACAAAGTAGCTGGAAGATTTAGTTTTGAGGTGCGGGTAGTAGGTGCGATGTGCCTACATATCCTCCAGCGGGGAGATGAAGATGTCGCTGAGGCTGATGACCTGTTTTTATCAGCCAGTGCGACCTTGGCCGGTCGGAGCTACGCACATTCTCGTGTCTGAGATGCTTCAAGAGCTTCAATTCTCGGTATGTCCGCTTCGACAACACCGGGGTGCTAAAGGGCTTCATGATCTTCTTGATGGCGACGGCCTGGCTGGTAAGCTGATCCTTCGCCGAGCTGGCATGATATTAGCCTGCCGTCCATCGCAGCCACGGACAGCTACGCACCAGACAAGGCCGAACGCGCCCATTCCCACGGGCTGCAGATCGGTGTACCTTCAACCGTGTCAGTTCAACTCAGGCGCAGTGCGGGTGGTCGCCGCTGTACCTGCTCGTTATCTCGAAGGTCGTGCCAAAAATCTGCGCGCGCACGAATTCGGCCATGATGGGCGGGTGCTTGGGGGTTCGGAGGTGAGTCGCGGAGGCAGAGTGCGATGTGCGAAGAAGTGGTGAGTGGGGTCGCTGGTTTGCGTGGGCTGGAGCGGCGCGGGTAATTGGGTCGGAGACGGCGACCGCGGAGACTCAGGGTCGCTCAGGGAGGCAAAACAGGCGGTCCAGAAGAGCCAGAACAGAATTTGCAGCCGGACTGACCGAGCGACAGTATTGCTGAAAGGTGCTTTCGCCGGGAGCGTGACGCGCACGGGAAAAAGGTAGTAGCGCGCCGGAGGCTGATAGAGGGGTGAGGCACGGGAGGCGATCACTGCCAGGAGCGGGGCAACACATACACAACGCAAAGGGTACGGAAATGAGGTTGAAGGGGAGAAGACGAAGAATGGAGTGCAGGGCAGCAACAGGAAGCGTGGGCACTCCTGTGCTTTCGGCGACTCCCGCAACCTCTCCCTAATGGAGAATGCAGCAGGTTTGCCCTGGGCCTGACGTCATCATGGACAAGATGATTTTCCCATGGCCCACCCGCACAAAACAGTTCAAATTCCCTGCCACCCCTGTAAATCTTGCACAAAAGATAGCAGTTCTTCGCCTCGAGGTACCACGCCACAGGTCCACATGTTGCGACGGCCTCGCTCTTTCTCCAGTGGATGTGGTGGCGGGCCGTGCGCGTGCGTGACAGAACGCCTGCACATCAACACTCCAGCAATGATATCGGGAAGCCATACACCACGCTCAGCGTTTTGGATTCATAACTTTCACGTTCGATATCAGTATCCGCTGGGCAAAGCCGTCGTTCCGCCCAAGCAAGAACTAGCAGCCGACGGACCATTTGCGAGCACCTTCACAGTCGCGCCGCGCCACTTCGGAGGAGTGCAATGCAGTCTTGTAGACCGGCGAATTATACCGGACATTATAGTCGTCACGTGTAAGGATCTCGAGATTAACCAAAGCTATCCTGCAGGCCAAGGATCGTTACAACGCTGGTCGAGAAAAATGTGCCACCGTTTCAAGGCTTCCCAGGCACTGCTATACGAAGTGCGCCAGGCGGTCCTAATACCCAACATCAGCAAATGTCGGGTGTACAGGAGTCGGATTTACAGTAACGCAAGACACGTGTCGTGGACCTGCTGCAAACGTGCCGGGCGGCAATGTCTTTGCCGGGCGACTAGGCTTTCAGCTTCAGCAAGTAACCCGGCAAGATGACCCTGCGGTGGTCTCCTCAGCAGGGTAGGATCGACTACCGTATAGAGAGCGCCGTTGCCGCATTTCATTTCAACGGGTCGTAGACAAGGTAACAGCTGACAGTCTCTTGGGCAGGCAACAGGGCGATATGTATGTATGTGAATGTACCTCCATCGGGCTAATGGATGGCTTGGGCTGCATCAAGTTAGAGGGAGAGGGAGAGGAACCCGTGCAACAACAGCAACGCTGGTTTGTAGTCAGTTTGTCGTCATCGCGACGCACAGAGATGAGAGATGATGGGGGTTTAATCTGTGCCTTACTGCACTGACGAAGACCGTCGGACCAGAAGCTGCCTCGTGGCGATCACAGATATTATGTACAGCGGCAGTGCTTGCTGCGTGCCGAATATAGATCTCACGAAAGACGAGTTCCTGGCTTAGCTTGCGAGTAGTTTCTCCCTCGAGTCTGCTGCGACGAAAGTAATGGATGGACACGCATCTGCTCTGTGGCGCAATTGGGCTGTGATGAATTGATGCGCTGCCATCCGCTCGGTGAAGAATGCCGCGGTGGCGGTCTTGCAGACAGCGAGACGGGCTGGACTTGTCGCTGCAAGCAATGGTAATGCTTGGCCGCGGTGAAATGGCTTAGGTTAAAAGCATTGGTGAATAAAGAAGACGGGTGCTATCCAATAGCGCGCCGCAGCGCCCAAATCTCCTACACCCAGTACCGTTGCTGCATGTGTGTCCCCGCTGTGCCCGAAACCTTCTCTCTTCTCGCTGCCCCCCCCGAAGATCTGCTTGCTGCATCTGCTGGCACGGCCGAGCATTCGACACGCCGTCCGTTGACGAGCACTTGGACTTTGGGGCTTAGCCTGCACACCAAAGGTCGCTCCTTCCCAGCGCGGCGGGCGTCCAAAGCAATCTGTCGCCCTCCACGACAGCGCAGCTGCATCGCCAAACAAGCGCTGCCATCTCCCCTCCCGCCGGCCCCTGGACTCTGGAGCTTGCGGCGTCGAGAGCCGTTGTGCGCACCGACAAGCCAGTGTGCCTTGCTGCTGCCGTGCACTGCATCTCAGCTCCCAGAGGGGGCAATTGCGCACTGGCCCCCCCCTCCCCCCCCCCCTCCACACTCCTCCTCTCTGGCAGCGCCGCGCGCGCACGCCCCCGACACACCCTCGCTCCCCGTTCCGCTCCTGTAGCGCGTTGCCGTCGTGCTTTCTCTCGTCCTCGCGGCTTCGGCGCCTGTTTCCTACCGACTCGGATCGCATCCTTATCCGGCGAAACCCCATCTCGCCATTTTTACCGTGTCTCTGGACGCCTTCATCTGCAATCTGCCGGGCTGCAATTGTCCTCGCTCGAGTGAGGCGGCCGCGCCTCTCGGTAGTGCCGCACACGTTCGTCGGCCGACCTCGCACCGCCAGCAGTCCGCAAGATGGGGATTTGCATGTCCAGCGCGGACAACCAGGATGCAGAGCAGAAGAAGCGCAGCCAGGCCATCGACCGCAAGCTGGAGGAGGACTCACGACGGTTACGGCGAGAATGCAAGATCCTACTGTTGGGTAAGCAGTTGAGCGACCGCTGCCTGCTCCCTCGCTAACAAGCACATCTAGGCTCTGGAGAGAGCGGCAAATCCACCATCGTCAAGCAGATGAAGATCATACACCAGAATGGATACACGCAAGAAGAGCTCGCCATGTATCGTTTGACCATATATAAAAACGTAATTGATTGCGCAAAGGCTCTCATCGGTGCCATGCACCAATTCGATATCAAGCCCGACGATCCCAACAACGAGGAACACTGTCAGTACTTGCTCGATTATACGGTAGACCCCGACCCAGAGAAGCCGCTTGATATGCGGGTCGGACAGGCGATAACATCAGTCTGGCGAGATTCATGCATATCAAAAGTCCTGGAGCACTCGAGCGAGTTTTACCTGATGGATTCTGCACCATAGTACGTTGAATTGTGAACCTCTTCGTGCGCTTTCGCTAATTGCTGCAGCTTTTTTGACGAGGTGATGCGGATAGCCGATCCCAATTACATCCCGATCGAGTCTGACGTTCTGCGCGCGCGTACCAAGACCACGGGTATATATGAGACAAGATTTACCATGGGGCAGTTGTCAATACAGTATGCAAGCCCGCGTGGGTAACATTAGATTCTGCGGCTAATATGAAACTGCAGCATGTTTGACGTGGGCGGCCAACGGAGCGAGCGCAAGAAATGGATACACTGTTTCGAAAACGTCACATCCATCATTTTCTGCGTGGCTTTGAGTGAATACGACCAGGTTCTGTTGGAAGAAAGCTCTCAGGTACGACAAAAGGGCAACCCCGATGCATGCAACACGCCTTGGCTGACAGCTTCCAGAACCGCATGATGGAAAGTCTTGTGCTCTTCGACTCAGTCGTCAACAGTCGATGGTTCATGCGAACAAGCATCATCCTTTTCTTGAACAAGGTAGACTTGTTCAAGGCAAAATTAGCGCGTTCACCATTAGGAAACTATTTTCCAGACTACTCCGGAGGCAACGATGTCAATCGCGCAGCGAAATACCTGCTCTGGAGGTTCAACCAAGTGAATCGGGCGCATCTGAACTTGTATCCTCAGTACGTGATATTCCCGCTTCGACATATTCGACTAACCTGGGCAGCTTAACACAAGCCACTGATACGTCCAACATCCGACTCGTCTTCGCCGCTGTTAAGGAGACAATATTGCAAAATGCCCTCAAAGACTCGGGGATTTTGTAACATCGGTCCCTTCGCACTATTCATCACTTGACGAGGCCACACGTCGACCGCTGTGCATAATCGCTCCTCTCTTCCTGTTCCATTCCGACACCTGATCATATAATACACCGCGCGTCGCGATCGCATTATAGCCGATCGGACCTCTGCTCATGCACTTTTGAGTCACGATTACGGATCTGGGATATATCATTGCCTCTTGTCATCTTGCAGAGCGCAGCATTGGAGTTTGATGGCGTTTTAGGAGAACTGCAAGCCTGCATTTTCGCAGCTTTCGAATGGATTGCAACACCATATTACCCCTGGGAGTCGGTGTCATGTGTTTTTGCCGAATGCCCATACCAATTTCCTATACTTTTCAAACCGTTACTTCTGCGACCCTTTTTACACCGTTCCTACTGTTTTTGAGAAAAGTCTGGATCCTGGACGGCGATTAATCGCATGCTCGCTGAAACTTTGTGTTTCTGTTTGGAGCAAGCTAGGAGTGCGGTCATATGCTCGGTCTTTTTATGTTTCTTTTATTGCGGGATGCCCGCAGACTTGTATGCTATAGTCTTTCATTGATGATTGCGGTTTTGTGGGTGCTTGCCTACGATAAATCACTGTCCAGAGCGATTGGGAGAGAAGCTCGGAGACGGTAAAGTGGCATACCCTAGATACTACTATATACGACGAGATCAACCTTCCACTACGAATAACGCCATTATGACGATGGTGTTGAGATCATGGAACTCGACTATTGCATGCGAGATTGTGCACCCAGTATTTCTGAACCGGATCACACGGGTGGCGCAGATACAGCGTCACGGGTGCGAGGCGAGCAACTTCACGCAGAAACACACCCATTCAAACCACAGACAACAACGCAAATAATCGCTCGCTCTCACGCTCCCAACCAACTAATTTCCACACCTTCTCCATCAGCCCTCTACACCCTCATCATCATTCATCATTCATCATCAAATCTCCCACTCATCACCCACGCCCGCGTCGGCCCCTCCGTCCTTTTGCTCAGATGCGCAAACGGTTCCGCACGCACGGAGTCACGTAGTAACAAATCTCAGGCCTGGACGGTGTCAGTGTGTTGTATTCTGCATGCGCTGCGCCGCCCTCGTGGCGTGCCTCGTCCGAGCGGCCGACCAGTCGGCGAAAAAGTGCCCAACAGTGCAAAGGGCCCAGGTTAGGCGAGGCACGCGCGGATGGGGGCGGGATGCGAACGCGATCCGCAGGGTCAGTGTGGGAGGCCTGAGGTAAGGTGACGGGGGAGTGCGTGGGCGAGGGGACGCTGGGGTGAGCTGTGCTCTCGCGGAAGGGGTGGAGGGGAGGAAGGGTTTGCGGGGTCATGTGATGGGGAAATGGCCCCGGGGATGTGTAGGAGGTTTTTGGCATGCAACGCTGGAAGGGCATTCGGTCCATCCTGAAGCTCAACGCCCGCCCGCCCGACGCACGCTCCCAAGATTCACGCGGCCGCGCCGTTTATCGTGAACATCATTTACGCACGATAGGATACCTAGGCATACATATCAGCGACGTGCGTACGCAACACGTCTACGCAAAAAAGCTACGAGTGATGTCAGTCGGGCCCGTGCCGCTTGCGTCGTCATGAAAAAGGAACAGGCAATGCAGGCGAATTTCCTTCGCGCGTCAGTGTCCGAAGAGGAGCGGGTTAGCGTCAGATTTTGTGTAACGTGGGGAAAAGAGTAGGGAGGCATGTATCCGGTGAGTCTTGCGTTGCGCGCGACGCTATAGAAATCCTCCATGACGGGCAATGGCGTGCACGACGACGACGGGGACGAACGCGATGCTGTACGGCGAAGTGCGGATGCGGTGCGGAAATGACAATCTGCCTCGGCGCTGGAGAGTACATTATTGATTGCACAGATGAGGCAAGTACGCATACGAATTCGCGCGCAGGATCTCCACAGTGGGAGATTTTGATGGGACTTGAACGCATGGCTTCCTTATCAGTCGCCTGGGTCAATTGTCGCTCTGGAGTCTCGCGCCAGTCTATGTACCAGTGCAACTGCGACCTCTCGCGTTTCGCATTTGGCACGTGGGCGAAAGGAGACTCACCGTATCTGATTCAGATCTGAACCTCGGTGTTGCCAATGCTTGGACCTTGCCGTAGATCCAGGACCCTCCAGGTTCAAGCAAGGATACCCAAGTAAAAACAGACCACCAATTCAGGCACGTGTGGCCACACCCGCCCGCAAAACGATAATCACAAAATAGGAAGGCTTTAAGCAAGTGCACATTTCATAATCCATTGCATTGGGAAAAACTATGGAGGTTTATGGTAAGGATTAGGTTCTGTGAAAGTCGACCGTATCTGCGCCCCTCCAACCTTTGGCCATACTGTCCCAGAGTATGGTTTTGTACATATGTGGTGACCCGAAAAGTAATAGGAAAGTCGTCGTCAAATCGTCAAGGCCAGTCGATTTCCTTCTTTCTGAAGACACCCTGTATCGAAGCCTTTAGTCGCCATCGTGCATGCTCTACGTCCGGAACGGAGCACGGCACCACTTCGACCCTAACCCCACGCCTCTTCGTGTCCTGCTTCGCGGCTAGGACATTGCGAAGTTCAAACCATGTCAGATGCTTAGTGTTTGTTAGAGAGGAAGCTATGCTTCTCGGCTTCCATCACTTCCACAGCAGTCTTCGGAGGAGCGGCGTACTTTGCGTTAAGCGACAAAAAAGCTGGAATCGTCGGCTTAAGCTCTGGTGAAGCGGGAGATGCGGTGACGGGAGCAGGTGTCGTGCTGGCAACGCTATCGACGCTGCTGACGGACGAGACTGAGGCGTGGCGCGGGTGAGCGGCTGCTCGGTTGGAAAGAAATGGGTGAGCAGACTGCTGGGGCTCGGGGGCAGCGGTAGGCTCGACGGGGCCTGACGACTTCTTGGTAGGAGTGTTGACAGTGAGGAAGGTCCGCGGGAACGGAATGTGGAGACGGCCGGACGACATTGCGCCAGGGTGATGGTGATGGGGGTTCTTGATGTGGGTGGAGAAGCAGAGTGTCGAAGGCGACAGTGCTGATATATGTATGAGGGTGGGCTTGGGGGTGCTTTTACAAAGCGGGATGATTCGGGGTGCTGATAGGACCGAGACGCGTCACAGACGGTGGCTCCGTTGATCCCGTGGTACTTTTAAAGAGGTAAAGTGTGGGGTGTCAGATGACCTGTTCGGCTATTGGAAGGAAGTGAAGACGTGATGAGAAAGCAAAGTTCGGAAATTTGTTGCCAGTTTATATTTCCTTCCAAAGAGGTGCGTGATGGATAGAAGCAGCCTAGAACGCGTAGCCCCAGATAGTGAAGAGGACCTGGAATCCTTGGAGCCTTGTGCGGAAGCGCGGGATGTCGCAGTAGTCTGTCCGAAACAGTGTTCAGCGGTGCTATGGGGAAGTGGCGCGGACGCTCTCACCGGACGTGCTCGATTGTTTACGCGGCGCCTAGTATGAGATATACCGACCAAGAAGCTTGGTTGTGTGATATGCTGTAGAGCCGCTGCAGCTGTTGGCTGAATCCCTACTTGGCAGCGGGCCGCGCCTGGAGATCGTGGGCTTGGTCCTGACAGACGTAACGGCTTGTATATTTTTGTGAGTACCAGGTTGGTTTCTAGTTGCTAGGGCCGGTAGATGAGCGTCGTTTTGTTCGATGTTTTAGAAGTCTTGAGGTGTTGATCGTCGGCTTGGCAAGGGCCACAATGGGTGTTTGACGCGGCGGAGTGGGGATGATTGGAGACAGGAGACGGAACTTCAGGCAGAGGACGGTGTTTCTAATCTTTTTGACTGGAGAGTTGAGGCAAACTTGCGTGATAATGCAGCTGACCAGAAGGGGAGGGGCATTGCAAATCCGAGGGTCCAGAGATTTAAAGCCGAGCAAAGGACGAAAGGAGACGACCTCATTATGCAAGAAAACGGGGAGGAATGGACGAAAAATGGGCCGGACTTCGCACTAGACTCACTCATGCGAGATTTGTTTCTGCGTTGTGCATCAAGCGGGCGCCATGGGGTAGCGCGGAGGTCAACATTTGGGTGAGCAAGCCCACGTTGACATAGGCTCGCATTCCACTTGGGAGCATTGCCTTTGTGCAGACGCGCACGAAGAGTTCTGTGAGTCGTGTTGGCGGTGAGTGATTGCGGGGGCTGGCCAGTGCGCCGGCGGCTCGCTCGTCAACCTGTAAAGCCGAAGATAGCCTCGCCTGCATGCGAGATGGTGTGGAGGAGTGAGTTCTTGGAGAATTTGGGGTCATGCCATGGGATGATGTGCACTGGATGGGGAGGAATTGACGCTGGTGACGCTGCTGTCCTTACGGACGACAGGATGTCTTACACTCATGAGCTGACTGACCTCGCGACCTCGGGAACCCTGCCCGCACGTGATATCCGAGAGCCGAGTCAAGCGAGTCACATACGAATCTCTGATGCGATGCAACCGGGAAATGCCAATGTCCGGAGCTTGTACTATTGGACTTGTCTCGAAGTACTGGCAACCGCGACGGGTTTCTCCTTTCCCACCTGGTAGCGCAAATCCATGCGGCGCGCAACCTTCCTCTGTGAACGGGAGATTATACCTCAACAAACCATACTCGGCCCCTAGCGGTCGATATCGATTTTTCTCCGAAAAAGGCCGTGCGGAGCACGGCCCTACAAGCTCAATGGGCCACACATAC
>ML976666.1:93951-111862 GCA_010015655.1 Bimuria novae-zelandiae CBS 107.79 | reverse complement strand
GGATCGGTAAGTGGACATGCTCTTCGTGATCTTTGGCATTTTATTTGATGTAAATAGGGCGTGTTTTGATGTGGTGGTGGGTATCAAAGTGCAGCTGGCCCATTGAGCATGTGTGGCCCATTGAGCTTGTAGGGCCGTGCTCCGCACGGCCTTTTTCGGAGAAAAATCGATATCGACCGCTAGGGGCCGAGTACCGCTGTGCTATCGGGGCTATTTGCCATCCAGACGCTGTGCTGCACCACTTTACCCCGCTTTCCTGCGTTGACCCGTGCCGTGGGGGCTCCAACTTCTCTTTCCACCCTCCCGCGATTCTAGCGTTTCTAGTCGTATGTTTAGCTTATACGTTTGGCGATGCAAAAGACTGTGCAACCGGCGTAGCTGTCCCATGCCAAACTCCGATGCTTTCACCCAATTTATTCGATGAGAGCGGGATCACCTAACCTTGGATTTGGATAGCATTCAAGCTTTACGAAAATTTTGGTAAGGTAACAAGCTTGCCTGTTGCCTACGTTTAGATTTCTTGGTATTTCTAGGGTGCTGGTCGTGACTTAAGTCCTAAGGCTGTAGAACGACTAGCTTCTATTATTCTCTGGATCTGGGGACACGTTCGGAAGCTTCAACTCCTTCAACTTTGTCTTAAACTCGATTAACGTCGGGAACTCATACAGACTGCTTTTAGGGAAGCCCTCGCATGGTCGCGGGCGATTTGAACATAAAGTTCACAGTCGAGTATATTCCCCACTAGGCAGCAGCGCGCGCTATAAGATTTAATATATAGTTAGGGTGTTAAGAGACGCGTTAAAAGATATTAAGATAGTATACTAACGTACCCGGCAACCGAACCGCCCATGCAAGCGAGCCGCTCACCCCACCTACTTTTCGCGACGCGTTACCTGTTAACTATAATAGCTTAACTAACTCCTATTTAATTACCTTATAATAAAGTAAATATCTTTTTAGCTACCTTAGATGTTAATCGTAATTAAATCTAAAGTATATAAAAGATAGTATAGACGTATAATGTCCCCTAAATAATACTATACAATCGACATGCTAGAATTACTATATAATATAATTATAAGCCAAATTTAAAAAAGCTTACTAAGCTAGAAGTAGAGATAATTATTAGATATATACTTACTCTAGATTTATTAAAATTTCTGCCCACGCTAAGTATTATATAATATATAATAAATAAGCTATTGTTAGGATCCGAGCGACCTACAAGTGTCAAGGACCAACGATGGGCAGCCGCGGGGTAACCATTGGTGGGACTGCACTACCGAGATCACGTGACCTACTATCCCGCCAAGAGGAACTATCCTGCCAAGAACAGGATGGCAGTAACATCCCGGATGGCAGCACCATCCCGCCAAGGGTTGGATGATAAAAGGATGCAGGATGGCAGAAAAGGATTCACGTAGTATATAGAGAGCTCGAATATCCCTCCCAGGATATTCGTGTTCAATCTTGTTTATTAATCTATCGTTTGGATCTAAATAAGCAACCTTGTTAATTTGATTGTGCTGTACACACCTTTAATACTAACGCCCTAGTAACAAGCGTAAGCTATTACTACGACCCTCTCCTGTCCTACTAGTACTCCTGCCCGAGAACTAACTATAGCCCGTTTAGGACCAGCTATCCTAGATGGAACCTAACATTTTGAACACCCTTAATAAAAGTACTAACAGGACCCCTAACTCTTCCATGGCTTTGGATAACCATGTTACCCCTATGGGGGATGGCAAGAACAAGGCATATAAACCCGATTTGTATAATGGCAATCGTACCCTCCTTAATACCTAGCTATTGTAACTAGACCTCTACTTCTTTAACTAAAACTAAGACCTTAAAGACAAAAAGAAGGTCATCTTCGCAGCGACTTACATGCGAGGAAGCGCTAAAGAATAGATCTATCCTTACCTAGTTAAATACCTAGACATGGATCACGACAACGAGGATAAAGACTACATTAATAGCAATAAAGATGCTATTAACATTATTAAGAACTACGCTAACTTTAAGAAATGCCTCTAATAAATATTTAGAATTACTAATAAAACCGCTATCGCTAAGCGTGCAATCCAGACAATCTAATAGTAATAATCTATAGCTAAGTATATAGCTAAATTCCGCAAGTACGCCGTGCAACTCGACTAGGAGGATAAATCTCTTAAGATAATATATAAATAAGGCCTTAAACGTAATATGCGTAAGGAACTCCTGCGTAGTAGTGTAAAGATAGAGACCTTGGAAGAACTATACGAAGAGACTATCCGCATTAATAGGGAATGGTTCGCATTGCAAGAAGAACTACGCAAGAATCTAAGGAACGTTAGTTTTAGATAATAGGCACCTATAGTCTATAGAGCGCCGTCGAAAATACCTCGACGCTAGTAACATAACTATTACAGACCCTAACCTATAGAAGATGTCTAGTTTAACAACCTAGAAAAGGGAACAGGAAAGGCTATAGGCCTCCGAAAGCCTAACTAGCGCAACCTAGATAGAACCCAACGTAAGGGGACTAGGACGCGCCTATGTTTTATATGTGGTAAACTAGGCCACATCGCCAGGAACTACAGATCTAAGAATAAGGTTATTAGATAGTTAAACGTACTATCCGTCGCAGATGCAGACGCAACCAACGAGGAATAGTAAGTAATAGACGCTATTAAGTAACTCGATATCTAAGATAAAGACTTGGAGCGATCAGAATCGCCTAACTTACAACTTTATAAGGATGCAAACAAAAGTTTAGATAAAAATAAAAAGGAGAAGGAACTAATGCCTTAATCTCCTACACCTTATCCTAGCTAGAACAAACTAGTTACTAGCAAGACAACGAACGTTTTCGACTTCTTAGAAAAACACTAACCTTAAGAAGGAGACTTCGGGTTTATGGCGATAAAACGATAAGACTACGTAGAAGCATTTTTTTATGCTTACTAACCTAACCTGATTAGTAAAGCAGCACGAGAAATGGCGGACCACCGTTACGCCCACGAAGACCCTAAGAAGAAGTACCTAAACAAACGCCCGAACTACAAACTATAGTATAACCTAGACCACCGCAACCCTACGCATAAGACTATACAATAGACCCTCTACGGAGAAGATTAATATACCATTTATTACTAAGCTAAGGAATACAGCTACTTTCCCTAAACATACTAACGATGTAGATAGGAGTAGTTTAACTGCCCTATTAATCGTTGCGACGTTTACCTCTAGAATAAACGTAAAACGCGATACTTTCTATACCTTAACTAAGTACTAAACTAAGCGCTATTACTACTAGTTAATAAAAAATGCGCGTTAGATAAATAGCAAACATGCTTATACCCTAACTGCAAGAAACACAGGGAGTAAAAAGACAAGCATAGGTTCAATCGCGTACTAAAAAGGACCACGACCCTTAGGATTAAAACGGTAACAAAGGAAGAAGACGGTGAAGCTATCCTAAAAGAGACCTAGTAGTAGCCTCGAAGGAGAAAGAAGGAAGGACACCTTAAACCTACGGAGCCAGTTACGAAGAAAATGTCTTTTTTAAACCTAGGCTTAGGCGAGAAAACGCCTTCAAGGAACTAAATGCCACGAACAGTTAGGCATTAATTAAGCTACTAGTATAGCTTAAAGAAATATGGATAAAAGCCATGCTGGACTTAGGAGTATAGGAAAGCTATGTGTCAAGAAAAGCACTTAATAGAGCGGGACTCTATAAGCGCAAGAAGGCCATACCCTATGCTATCTATGTCGCGAATAGACAACTAATGCCCGGTAAAGCAACTATTAAATACGAGGTCAAAACTACCCTTACAATCCATGGACACTAGGAATTAATTACCCTTAACATTATCAAAGAAGCCAATTACGACGTGATTTTAGGATTACCCTAGTTAAGGAAGCACAACCCTATAGTTAACTAGGAAAAGAAAGAGCTATCCTTTAAGCGCTGTAACTATGCATTGCAAGCAAAGCCTACGCATTAATAGAGCATAATAGTAGATAAGAGAGCTATTAATAACATAATCTCGCGACTAGAAGTTAATAAACACGAAACTAACTTAGCAGACGCTAATAAGAACTACTAGGTTATAAAGCGCAAGCACGAAGAGAACAGCACACCTCTTAATATCCCTAACAAATATAAGGAATAGAGTTATTTGTTTTAAGAAGAGAAAGGAGCCGACGCCCTTTCTAAGCATACACACTAAGACTATCGCATTATTCTTAAAGAGGGAAAGACGCCACCCTTTAGACCACTATACGGATAAAGCGTAAAAGAACTCTAATAGACACGCGAATTCCTAAAGAAAGCCCTTAAAAGGCGATAGATACGTAAGTCAGAATCGCTAGCAGCATCACCCTTAATATTTATTATAAAGAAGGATAGAACACAACGTCCATGCATTAACTATAGAAGGCTAAATAACATAACAATTAAGAACAGATACCCACTACTAAACATATAAGAATCTCGAGACAGGCTAGGACGAGCCAAGATATTCACACAATTCGACCTACAAGACAGATACCACCTCATACAAATAGTAGCAGGTGATAAGTGGAAGATAGCCTTTTGAACCAGATACGGACTATTTAAGTACTAAGTTATGCCTTTTGGACTCACGAACGCACTAGCAACGTTCTAAGTAATAATTAATAACGTACTAAGGAACTACCTTAACATATTTATAGTTACCTACCTCGACAACATCCTAATATTCTCTAAACAAGAGAAGGATCATGTACAACACGTATAAATAGTACTATAGGCACTAGATAGCGCTAACCTATAATTAAAACTTAAGAAATGCAAATTCCATGTCACAGAACTAGAGTTTCTAAGACATGTTATTAATACCAAAGGTATTTAAGTAAGCCCTTTAAAAATTAAGGAAGTAAAGAAGTAGAAATTACCTACTAACCTTAAAGAAGTACGAGCCTTCCTTAGATTTACTAGATTTAATAGACAGTTTATTACAGACTACTCTAGAATTACGCTACCACTTACGAACCTTACAAAGAAAGACAAACCTTTCGACTAGACAAAAGAATGCGAGCAAGCATTCTAAACGCTACGGAAAGCATGTATTACGCCACTAGTCCTTATATACTTCTAGGACAACAAACCCCTGCGTATCGAAACTAACGCAAGCGACTTAGTAGTCGGAGCATGCGCGAAATAAGAGAAAAATAGTAAATAGCACCTAATTGCATACTACGCACATAAGTTTACACCCGAAGAATCACGATACAAAGTACACGATAAAGAACTACTCGCGATTGTAAAAGCTATTAAACACTAGAGGATCTATGCACATAGTTGCTTAGAACTTACGATTTTTACAGACTACAAAAACCTTACACGCTTCACAACTATAAAGGAACTAACCTAACAATAAGCAAGATGGTTAGAAACGCTAGGACAATACAAATTTAAAATTATATATACCCTAGGTAAGGAAAACGGACGAGCAGATGCTCTTAGCAGAATAAATAATAATAAAGAAAAGGTTAAAACCTACTCCGCCATACTAAAGAAAAATCCCGACGGTTCTTTAGAACCCACGGTAGAACTTAATCAACTCCTTATACTTACACGAGAAGTACCAAAGGAACAACAGACAAAGGTTATATAATAATACCACGACGACCCTGTATACAGACACCCCAGAATTAAGAAGATAATAGAACTAATCCAGAGAAACTATAGCTTTAAAGGAATTAAGGAAGTAGTAGTAACCTATATACGCAAGTGCGCAGAATGCCAGCGTAATAAACACGTAACACATTTTAAGTACGGAGAAATGTAAGCCATCTAGATACCCATAGCACTATGGGAAGACATCGTAATGGACTTTGTCACAGGATTGCTAAAGTCGAAAGATCCCACAAATAGAGTAAGTTACGACGTAGTACTAGTAATCGTATGTAGATTTACTAAATACGTGGAATTACTATCGTGTAAAAAGATAATAATAGCAACGGAACTAGCGTTCCTTATCCTAGATTAACTTATACGACATTATGGCATCCCCAAGACAATTATTAGCGATAGAGACAAACTCTTTACTTCGAACTACTAGACAACACTTATGGCACTTATTGGAACGAAACGAAAACTATTAATAGCCTACTACCCATAAATAGACGGATAAACAGAACGTACGAATCAAACAATGGAAACGTACCTACGCATCTACTACAACAACCAGAAGAATAACTAGATTTCCCTATTACTAATAGTATAATTAGCATATAACAACAAGATATTAGTAGTAACTGGATATACACTCTTCTATGTAAACCACGGAAAACATTTATATTTCTTTAATCAGACATTTCCTACTGCTATTAGAACGGAAGAAGCCATCAACACGGCTATAAAAATAAAAGAAATATATTAATAACTCCGAGAGAACCTCGAGAAAGCTTAATAGCAAAGCATTTCCTACACAAACTAAAAAAGAAAAACGGCACCTTAGCTAAAGAAGGGGGATAAAGCATACCTGCTTACGAAAAATCTTCGAACTTAGAAAAAGAAGTATAAGAAACTGGATCACGTTAAGGTTAGACTATTTTTTATTTCCGAACAAGTATCACCGGTTAACTATTAATTAGAATTACCACTAGACGCCAAAATACACCTAGTATTCTATATAGATTAATTAGAACTAGCAGACCCTAAAACACTAGTCAGAACCACCTTCTATCACCAGCCAGAGGAGGAAACCGAATTCGAAGTCGAGAAGATACTACGACACACGGATTAGTCACGAACCTACTTAATTAAGTAGAAAGGATATCCACACTTAGAAGACACATAGGAACTAGAAGTAAACCTTAACAACTATCGCTAAATATTAGTATAATACTATCGTCAGACCACGAGAAGGAACTAGAAACAATTAGAGGAGAACCAGATAGGAACTCGTTAAGAAGAAGATCTATTAACAGATTAAGAGGAAGATTGTTAGCCTGTGACTAGCCTAAATTAGCGAAAGGATCGATGTCTTTGGACGGAACGGCCGCACTCGAGCTATCCGCCCTAGGGCTTCGTGTAACCTTCGCTATCGCCAAATCACAACGAGCAAACTCCTGCTTATAACTTTCTACCTTAGCTAACTCTCGCCTTACACGCGTAGCATCTACTTAGGCTTGCGTAATTAACTCCTTTATGCGTAATAGCTCTAGACGCTTCGCACGCTTCTCTTACTTTACCTTTTCCTATTCTTCTTTAAGAACATACAACTCGCACTCCGCGTGGGCAGCGATACAGCCAGCGCAACTACTAGATATGGTATCTACGAAATACTGCAAGTTTTTCTTTGTACACCTTTCGTAACGAAACACTATCTCCTTTAACGCCGCACGAATATAGACCACTTAATCGTGTTGCTCTTAGGTCGAAATCTTCTTGCAAGGCGCACGCGCTTTACAGGGCTTAGGATCCTTAGGCATAGTTAGGAAGGCAATTAGGTTTTAGAAATAACTAGGACCTACGACATACTTATATGGAACGACCGCTTATGCAGCCACACGGCAAGGCGTAGGGATATCAAGACGATATCTGGAAGGAGGGGAGGTGATGTTAGGATCCGAGCGACCTATAAGTGTTAAGGACCAACGATGGGTAGCCGCGGGGTAACTATTGGTGGGACTGCACTATCGAGATCACGTGACCTACTATCCCGCCAAGAGGAACCATCCTGCCAAGAACAGGATGGCAGTAACATCCCGGATGGCAGCACCATCCCGCTAAGGGTTGGATGGTAAAAGGATGCAGGATGGCAGAAAAGGATTCACGTAGTATATAGAGAGCTCGAATATCCCTCCCAGGATATTCGTGTTCAATCTTGTTTATCAATCTATTGTTTAGATCTAAATAAGCAACCTTGTTGATTTGATTATGCTGTACACACCTTCGATACCAACGCCCTAGTGACAAGCGCAAGCTATTACTACGACCCTCTCTCGTCCTACTAGTACTCCTGCCCGAGAACCAACCGTAGCCCGTTTAGGACCAGCTATCCTAGTGTCAGATAAAAAGCATATCAAGTTCGGAGGATCAGGGGTAGCCCAAAAAAGGCCGGGGATTAACCGAGAACACACAGAACCTGCCGAGGGAACCCCGTAGATAGAAAGAACAACCCAATACATCAATTCAACCCCCCGAATCATCAGGACATCTATTAAGACGTGACATCTAATAATTAAGAGTCTCACTGCCTTAACAAGAGCGAAAATGGTAACCTAAAACCTAAATTGAACCGACAGAACGATTATTCTTCGCGATAACACTAAATACCGTAGCTAGCTTAACTAACTATAAGCCCGCTGCGTCGCATACAATACATGGGCGCAAGTCGACCCTAATTCAGCAATCACCCCACTCACGGAGCCATTTGAGCCCGAGCTACCCGAGACGGCAGACTATACGCTAGCCACAACCCTTCTAGACGGCGTCTTACTATTAAGACCATCCAAACTTTCGTCCGCTGGACTAAAGAGCTACAAAGAGGATTTGGACCTCTATAAACTCCAGATGGAGAAATACAAGATGCAGTACATAAAGTATAAGACTAAAGTCGCAAGTTTACAGCAGATCGTAGTGTTTATCTAGTTATTAATAGCACCGCATCTACAACGCACTTGCTGTCTCCTAAATACTACTATTAAAGAATAGATTATAAAGCTAAAAGTAAAAGTAGGAGTTACCTCTAAGTTCGAACAAGAGTAAGCGCGACAGCGATACTATAGCTTGTTAAAGCCTCCACGCACAGTGAATAACTAGGACACATAGCTTACTAAATACGATCATGCTGTAATAGAGGCCGAGACACTAAACGTGTCTAATACCACACAATTCAATCCTGTGGCTGTAGACTTTATGTTAGTAGTAAATAAGATAGCTCCAGTATAGGCTGCAACCTTCTAATCAAATAGAAAGGACCTACCTAGCATGGACCGAAAGGACATAATAGGACGTTTCCGAGAATATATAATGCTAAATTATCTAATAACGTAAAACAGAAGCTAAAAGGTAGCGTTTACAACGGAAGACTTATCTTATCTTGCTAAAAGTAGCCAAGCTGCCCAGAGCATGCAAGGGGATCCCCAACATGTAGAAATAGGAAACTCTCGGGGTATAAAACAGGGTAGACCCCGACATTAACGTATAGCTATAAAGGATGATGATCGTGCACCTTTAAGCTCTTTAAACCCTCAACAAGGTAGTAGTAACTCCGCTAAAGCGGACGCCAATCGTGGTAAACCTACTAGAGCAGGCACTAACAAAACCGCCAAGTGCCCAACCTGCGATATAAAACACCCTATCAGGGAATGCTTCTATCTCTACCCGGACAAAGCACCAGAATGGTGGGAGCCAAACCTAAGAATAGCTAAATACGTTGCTCTAAAACAAGAGCACGATGCCAATTTTTAAAGTCTACTAAGAGCTTAAAGCAGACCCAGAACCAAGACTCCATCCTTTAAGAATTCCCATACCCCAACTCTAGAGATTACTAATTAGTAACTAAATAGAAGATAGATTTTAAAGGTGCAAGCCGCCTATTCTGCAACCTTTACTATAGACCAATTTAACTATCCTCTTCGGCGTTCTTTTATCCTTGACTTGGGCTCGACGTGCCACATCACGAACGACCCTAACTAGATTCAGAACTATTAGCCACCTACACAAGGCAACTTTATATAGGCAGGCGACACTTAAATCTAGGTAAAGGGATACAGAACTATTATCTTAAACCTAAAACACAAACAGGGAGCTAAAAGACTAGTACTATATAACGTAGTAATATGCCCAGACATGCTATATAACCTAGTCTCCTTCCGAGTGCTGAGGCAGAAGGGATTCTGGTAAGATACCTAATTAGAGCCCACTACCCTAAAGCGACCAAATAGAACAACCATTAAAAAGCTCACCAAAATTCATAAACAATAGGTATTAGAACACTAACCCGTGCACTATGCAGCGCACTATACGCATTCCCATAATTCTTAAACGCAACAACGACCTTAAAGAGCATTAGCCTTCCTATAGCACAAAAGGCTTGGTCATCCAGGACCCGCCGCAATTAAGCACCTAGTGCAGCGAGCTAAGGGGGTGCGCGTTAAGGGAATCACAATAGTAGAGTGCAACTTATGTAGAAGAGCAAAGATGCAAAGGCAGATAAGCCACGCACCTAGGATTAATAAGTAAAGACCCATAGAAAGGCTTTCCATTAATTTCCACACCTACGAATCACCATCGTTTAACAAAGAGAAGAGCCAGATGCTCGTTACGGATAGATATTCCAGTCTCTAATAGGACTTCTACTTCACGGATAACCGAACGGCAAGGTTAATTATTAAGACATTAACAATCTTCTTTAGATTTCTTAAAAACCAATATGACATCACTCCAAAAGTTATTAAAACGGACAATGAGATCACTACAGTTAAACCCGAAGTCAAGTAGTAGCTGAAAAGCCTAGGCATAATTATCGAGCCTTTAGCACCAGACACGCAAGCTCAAAACGGCGGCGCTAAACACTTAGGGGGCGTGAATAAAGAAAAATCTCGCGCAATACGTCTAGACGCAAACCTTCTATAGGAACTCTAACCTAAAATTATAAGAGCTAGAGTGTATCTATATAATTAAACGCTAAACTACACGAACAACTGGAAAACACTATACGAGATATTCTTTACACGAGTATTACTAGCTAATAGGATCGTTACGTCTATTAAGAAACCAAACTTAGCCTACCTAAAGGCGTACGGATGCAAAGCATTCGCTATAACAGATAATACCCACCATAGAAAATTAAGACTACAACGACTCGACCCTAAAGCATGGATTGGATACCTTATTGGATACCGGTTATCAAACATTTACTAAATATGGATACCGACGCTAGCCAAGGTCATCAGCACGCGAGACGTCGTATTTAATAAAAACACAATTTTTAACGGGAAGATAGAGGATCTAATAGACAACGTTATACATAATACGCTAGCTAAGATAGCTATATATATTAAGATAATTAAGCTACCACCACCAGTGCACTAACTAGAAACCAAATCATTCTACGAAGACGATGTCGCAGAAAACGAATTACCTATAGAGGACGAAGTAGACCCACCAGGCTACTATTAAGGAAGGAAGATCAGAGATCACTACCTAACACCACCTTTAACTCTACTACCTATAGCTCTGCTAGCATAGCTAATAACAGGGGAAAATATAAACCTACCCAAGATTACTTCATCTAAGACAGTCCCCTAGGCAGCAGCTTTCATGGCAGAAACGAAAGTAGGAAGGGTCAGAAAACACAATAAAAACACAATTAACAAAGCCTAGATAAAAAGACTACAAGCGAAGGGCGTTAAGATTTACTAATTATAGTTACCTCCGCCACCCACTTATAAAACGGACCTTGACCAACATCCAATAGGAGAATTATTCCGGGAAGCGCAGCAATCGCATCTAGACAGTCATAGAATCACCCAATCCTGGATAGAAGTACCGTACAAGACAGTAAAGGCAACAGGCTAACAAATCCTAGACTATATGTAGGTGTATATATATAAGTTTAATAAACATCACCAGTTTATCAAGTGCAAAGCGCGACTGGTAGTTAGAGGAGACCAATAACGTAATATAACCTCCTAGGACACCTACGCAGCAACATTAGCCAAAAGATCCTTCTACTTACTTATAGTAATTACTGCCAAATATAACCTCGAACTTATACAATATGACGTTACTAACGCGTTTATACACGTATTACTAAATCAAAAAGTCTACATGCGCATGCCGCCTAGATATTAAAAACCTAGTACTGTCCTTAAAGTCTAGAAGGCACTCTACGGACTACAAATCTTATTACTTCTTTAGTAGAAAGAGTTCACAGCTACGCTTATTAAGTTCGGTTTCCAGACCGTGCCCCATAAGCCATGCTATATAATTAAGGATAGTATTATTATCTTTTTCTACGTAGACGACATTATTATTGCGCACCACCAAGACAAAGCCGGCCAAGCTTAGCAAGTCGTAGAATAACTCAGGAAGAAATACTTAATAACAGGCAAAGAAGACCTACTATAGTTCTTAGGAATTAAAGTAATTAGAGATTAGCAAAACTAACTTATTTAACTCTCCTAGGCTATATACTGTGACAAAATTAGCCGGCTAGTTAATAACCAAACAATCCGACATGACACCCTAATAGGCATAGGGGAGCTTAAGCCGAGAGAAGGGCTAGCTTCGCTCACAGAGATTAATAAATACCAACGTAAGATTGGATTACTCCTATATATAGCTGTTAGTACCTGACCAGATATTGCATTCGCAACCTCAAGGCTAGCGAGATTCTTATTAAATCCTGGTCTAGAATATTATTATGCGGCTAACCGAGCCCTGCTGTACCTCAACGAAACAAAGTAGAAGACACTTTAACTTAGAGGAGGCGAATCCTTGCAGGTAGCAAGTGATGCCTCATTTATAGACAATACTTTGGACTATAAGAGCTCGCAAGGCTACGCTATTAAGCTATTTAACGGCCTTATTACATGGCGTGCAAGCAAATAAGACACTATTACTATGTTAACTATAAAAGCTAAGCTCCTTGCTCTGGCGCAAGTCGTAAAGGAAGCCATCTTTACATCAAGATTAATAGAGGAACTGAAAGTTAAGCTACCTAGCCCTACTATTATAATCTAATGTGACAACTAGCAAACTATTTGGCTAATAACGTAGGAGATCTCGAAGCTGCATACGAAGCTTTGACACGTTAATATACATAACTACTGGCTCCGACAGGAAGTAACCAGGGGAAGGATAAAGGTGGAATACACTAAATCTATAGAAATAATTGTAGATAGCTTAACTAAAGCACTCTTGGTAAATTAGTGGCAGAACTTCCTGAAGCAACTGGGACTAGTAAAGGTAAGGGATTAAAAGGTAGCCAATAAAGCACCTTTAGAGGAGATTTAAGACTAGCTTAATAACCTCACCCTCGTCTAATAACCTTGGCCATGGCTCGAACGGCTCCAAGCTAAGGGGGTGTGTCAGATAAAAAGCATATCAAGTTCGGAGGATCAGGGGTAGCCCGAAAAAGGCCGGGGATTAACCGAGAACACACAGAACCTGCCGAGGGAACCCCGTAGACAGAAAGAACAACCTAATACATTAATTCAACCCCCTAAATCATCAGGACATCCATTAAGACGTGACATCTAACACCTAGATGGAACCTAACAGCTATTTACTAAGTAAGATGCTGGTAAGATTAGGAAAAGTAGTCATATAGCTTTATTAAGTAAATAGATAGCCTTACTATATAATTTAATTAGCTATATAATTAATTAAGAGCTCTATATAAGAATCCTAAGGCTCTTAAGGTCTAGTTTAATCTTATAGCGCGTATAAAAGCTATCTATAGTATTTATAATAAGAATATCTATATCTTTAAATGAACTAGCTTTATAATTGGCATGATATTAGCTTAGCATATTATTATTATAAAATGAGAGAGGTAAGATAGACTAAAGACTATATAGCTAGGCAATTATAAATAAGTTATAACGTGGTTCACCACCGAGCGGGCCAACCCCACCGAGCGGGCCAACTTTGCTAAATGCAGCCCACCTCTAGCTTATACCACAATGCCATCACAACATAACGTGTAATAACCTTATACTAAAAGCGCACTATAGCTTGCTATCTAAGCTATAATTAAAAATTATAATAAGAGTAAAAGACGCGTTATTATAGCCTTTAGCGTGCCTTAAATAATAGTATAATAATAATGCTAAAGAGCCCTCTCTCGACGCGATCGCGAGCCCAACTTAAAGAAGCTAACTAAGCTAGAGGAGGAGGCTCTAGTCTAACGTATACTTATGTAACGAGGTAGGCACGGTCGAACACGTGGCCTTCTCTCGCTTATAGAGGTTCCGGCTAGGCTAGGATCAAACACTAGCGCTAGTGGCTAACCCTAGCATATCCTATATATATTATACTATACGAGTAATACTTGGCTTAAGTATTCTCGTGCGTACCTTTTGGTGCAGGTGAGGAAGTCACATAGTATTGGCTTAGTAAGCGGGGCGCTTACCTCATTACAACTTAAGCTTAACTAGCGAGGAATAGGTGCAACAAGGGATATAGTCTAAGATATAGCTAATAATCTACTTACTAAGCGCGGTAGATAGCCTATTAGTAAGTACTAAGTAGACAGGCTTAAGACGCGTACGCTAGAAATTAAGCTTTAAAGAAGCTATCTATATAATTATTAGTAAGCCCTAAACGAAGATCCACGTATTATAACGCCCTAGTTTAAGCTAGTTACTAATACTAAGGCTAAGTACGGTATCGCTAATAACAACACGTTTAACTTTAACGAGATAGGCTTTATAATAGGGGTAATACAGGATTAGATAGTCTTTATAGGCTCTAAGAAGCGAAGCAACCTAAAGAAGATTTAATCTAGTAACTATAAGTAGGTTATTAATATCTAGGGTGTTAGCGCTAAAGGCTAGGCTCTACTACCTTTTTTTATCTTCCTTAGCAAGATTCTAATTATTTCCTGGTTTTATAATCTACCCTAAGACTAGGTTATTAAAGTTAGTCCTAATAGCTAGACGTTAAATAAGCTTAGTCTTGCCTAGCTAAGGCACTTTAATACCTATACTAAGGCGCGTAGTTTAGGTGCACACTAGCTACTAATTATAGATAGTCACGAGAGCTACTGCTCACACGAATTCCACAAATACTGTAAGGAATAGAAGATTATTATTCTCTATATACCTCTACACTCATCACACCTCTTGCAGCCACTTAATGTAGGTTATTTTTCGCCTTTAAAGCGGGCGTATAGTAATAAGATTAGTAGCTTAGCACGGTATAGCACTAAGCAGATTAAGAAGGAGGCCTTTCTACTAGCCTTTAAAGTAGCTTTTAAGAAGGTAATAACAAAGGCGAACATTTGCGCAGGTTTTAGAAGCGCTAGATTAGTCCTACACAACCTAGAGGCGGTGTTATTAAGACTTAATATAGTTCTTTGTATGCCAACTCCACCTAACGCAGAGGACACCTTATAGGAATTAAAAACACTAAGCAACCTCCGCGAGATAGAGGCTTAGTTAACGCTAGTTTATAAGCGTGTATAAAAGCATAAAGATTTACCAGTTTCTCTGCTTCTTAGAGCTATTAAACAGCTTAATAAAGGTATTACATTAATAGGGCACGAAATAGTGTTAATATAATAAGAAATAGCAAGACTTTGTAAGGTAGTAAAGATAGTAATAGAGGTAAAAAGTTAAAAGAGGAAGTATATTTAGGCAGCTAAGACACTTATAGTAAGAGAGGTAGTTAATTTAATAGCTAAAAAGGATAGTAGTAGGCAAAAGGAGGGTGAAGAGTCTGCAAAGAGGGTGCGTGGGCAGAGGCGCTGCGGACGTTACGGCGAAGCTGGCCACAACGCTCGCACCTGCGCAGTAGAAATTGTAGATGCATCTAATAGCGATAAGTCTAAATAGTATTTCTATGTTCTGCGAATTATAGTAAATTATAGTGGTGTTATAGGAGGCGCTTCGCAATAGACTGACTTTTAAAAAGTGGCCTGCTCGGTGGGGTTGGCCCGCTCGGTGGTGAACCACGTTAGTAATTTATAAAATTAACGTTATTAATAAGATAACACTATCTGTTATTATCTCAGCTAGCTAATATTACCTCTCTATCTAGTATTAAAATAGTAATATACTACTTAACCAGACTTTCGCAATTAGTAATAATAGCTAGACTACTAATAAGCTTAAGATAAAGTAGCTAAAGTACTTTATTAAATATATAGTAGAATATAAAGTAGGCACGCGCTAGCTACTTATTCTTAATAATTATAAATACTATAACTTGCTTAAATTCTAAAAGCTTTATAAAAAAAATTATTATTACTCTTTACATACTAGCGTATTAATTATACCTCTTATAGTTAATAAACATTAGCTACTTTTTACTGTTGAAGCACGTATATAGCTACTAAATTAAGAGCCTAATATATAATTATAAAAATTATATTATAAAACTAATTCTATAATATCCTATAGTCCCATGCTATGCTAAACGTAATATATATAGGATTTAATAAAATAGTTACATAATCCTAATATCTTATAATCTTAGCGTGTAGGATATCGTGGGACGTTACATAATCCTTAGTGGAGTAATAGCGCCACCTTTTATTAAAAAGTGCCTGATGTCGTTCCGTTGAATCTAGGATCCTAAAAACCTGCTATAATAAGTATTAGTAGTTAAGAGAATTCTTCCCTATAAATAATTATTAAATGCTTAAAGGGGGAGCTCGCCTTATCTAGCGTTATTATACTTAACTAAATTTACTCTAATTATCATGTACTACTTAAGCAAGTTTAATAAAGTATAATAAATCTTAAGTAGTAGTATAAATATTAGAAAACACTTCATATGCTCGAAGAGTAATACAAGACCTTAGAAATTCAAGAGAAATTGCTATACTAGACTTTTTAACTACTATTACGCAAAAGGTAGCACTAAAGTAGGCTTATAATTAGCAGGTAGATATAGAGAGGCCCTCTATTTTATAAGATCTAGAGCTTACGTTAATATAAACAGTATGAAACTGTTCTTTTTATCTAAATTTACGCGCTATAGGGCTATTATCTAAATTAGTAATTTTTATAATGCTAAGTCGCTAGAGCTCCCTATTATTAAATAATAAAGCTAAAGGAGCGCTATAATTGTTTTATAAAAGTTAGTTCAAAGGTTACTTATATAATGAAGAATATTACTATTACTATCTAGACTTATATAAGAGCTTATAAACTGCCGTTACTAGTGTCGCGGAGCAAAAGGCTAACCTTCTACTCCCGCTAGAGTAGAATATTCTTAACCGTCACAACTAGCTTATGCCTTAAATAGCCTATTTTCCTCTTTATAAAAACCAATAAAATAATTCTAGCGCACTTTACGTAGCTAGAGTATACTAAGTTACTTACTAAAAAGTAGAAACAAGGTAGTATAATAGTTACTAAAAAGAGCTCTACACGCATTAACTTCCTAGGTAATATCTTAGTTATAGTATTTAATCTAGTAATTATAAGTTTAGAGAAGGCTTTTGAAATATATTTTACTATAAATTTTAATACTTATCTTTATTTTTTTTTTTAAAAATACTATATTCTATAATAGAGGCGCATGTAAAAAGCGCCCTGACTACGGGCGACTCAGTCTATCCACAGTACTAAGGCGATCCCTTAGAGAGGGAAGAGAAGGGCTGCGGCGAGGGAAGTAGATAGGCGGAAGGCCCAGATAGCGCCGGTCTAGAGCGGACTAGGGCCGTCGAGGGCCCTCGACCTACGACTCGTGACAAAGGCTCTTTTCTTTAAGGGTCTCGACCGCGAGAATAAGCACGTAATAACTAGCCTAATTAGGCCTTGCGTATTACGTAAGCTAATAACGTAAGCTAAATCTTAGGCTTACACTAAGGCCTAAAACCCTTATTTTTACTCTTCACTCGGCGGCTTACCTTATCCCGGAGGCTCCCTAACCCGTAAGTACGACCTGGCCGATCTATGGCAGTCTAGGGTGCCTGACCCCAGATGCCCCCTATTTCGGTACCTAGCCGCTCCAAATTTGGGGTTGTGAAGGTAGACTAACCTAGTGCAGGTGTCACGGTTTATGGCTCTTACCCTCTGAGATGGATACTCCTACCCTCGCATGATTGCTACTCACTCTGTTGAGAGTACTATGCCTATCTGGGACTAGCGTTGTTTGTGCCCGCGCACCTATATCTTCAGTAGCTCCTAGATAGTACAACCTCAGTTCAATCCTACAATCTTTTCCACTGCGTACTGTCCGCTCAGC
>ML976666.1:63008-93196 GCA_010015655.1 Bimuria novae-zelandiae CBS 107.79 | reverse complement strand
AGGACTTCCTCATTGCCTGCAAGGCACTCGATCAAGAGTACGCCACTTCCTGCCTGCGCGAGATCTTCAAGCATGAAGCGCGAGGCACTACCGCCGAGATCTCATCTCTAGAGACATACGTCGCCGAGATGACTACCTATCTACGCCGTACAAAGCCACACTCTACTGGCCTGGCAGTCTCCGCTGCTGAGCTTGGAATCACAAAACAAGCTGATTCACAACCTGCAAAGGACAACCGCGATAGCAACAATCATGATCGAAACAAGCCATACAGAAACTGCATCTGCGGGAAGAAGCACTGGTATACTGACTGCTTCATCCTCAACCCACGAAACCCACGACGTCCGAAGGACTATCAGCCTACTGCTGAGGAGATACAGAAGGTTAAGGAAGCATAAAAGGATCCTAAGATTAACAAGCGCATAGAGACTGCTCTAGCAAAATAGGTAGCCTGACAACTACAAAACACTACATCGTTGCGAATTGATAACGGCCAACCTCCTGCTGAGGATAGCAATACATTTGTGGCAGTTGTTAGTCCATTACATATGAGTTTCAACCAACCTGATTCTCTCGAAATCGAATCTCTCGAGGAACAATTGAACAACGACTCGAACATGATCACGATAGACACCAATACTGAGCCTGAAGGAGAGCTCACAGTGATGGTTGGAGATGACACGGACAAGACTGAGCTCCTTAATCGATGGATCGTTGATCCAGGGTCGAACACCCACGTTATTAATACAGAATCATGGCATGGCTGGAAGAAGATAAACGACAATCCGCAACGTCGTTACCTGCATGCTGGCAATAGCCATATCCTCATCACGGCTTGGGGCACGATGGAACTCGTCGCTCGTACACAATATGGGCTACAGACGCTAGAGCTGACGCACGTCGCGTACGTCGAAGGCTTTCTTACAAGCGTATTGGGACTCGCTCGCTGTCGTACAGAGTCAATCCACTTTGACTCTGGCCGCGATGTCCTGTACATGCATCAACCGTCCTACGTCATCGCACAACTTGAGTATAATGGAGGACACTGGCTAATCGATGCTGAGCCATCACGCCGACCGCCGTTATCACTTCTACACTCATCACTGAGTACGTTTGGGGCATCCTATCGCCCTTCGTACGCACCAAAGCCCAACACTGTCGTCGACAGACGCGCTGCACATCAGATCTGGGGCCACCCGGGTCGCAAAGCAGTCGAACAGCTAGAGCCAAACGTCACTGGCGTTCAACTAACTGGAGAACACATAGACTGTCTCTGTCAAACATGCATTAAAGCTCGAATGACTCATATTATCTCGAGACGCCCGGCTGAGAGCCGTGCACAACGACCTTTCTATCGAATTGCGATAGATCTCATCTATATCATCCCTGTGGGAGAGGAATGCATTGACGGCAGCAAGTACGCCCTACACTCTATGGACGAGTACTCAAAGTGGCATGAAATCGCCACAATCAAGCGAAAGGATAAGTTAACTCTTACACGTTGGTTTATGTCTTTGATCCGCAAGATCCAGCGCGTGTACAACGCTGATGCAGTCGCCATTTGATGCGACAACGAGAAAGGATTTGGAAACGACCTTATTAGCACAACAGAAGAACTGGGTATGCTGTACGAGCCAGCACCAGCTGGAACAAAGGAGCCAAATGGACTTATCGAACGCGCTGGCGGAGTACTCACATAGCGAGCTCGCGCCATGCGTATACACGCCAATCTGCCCAAGAACCTATCACATGAGCTGTATCGCACCGCCGCATACATACTCAATCGCACACCTACTGAAGCACTAGGATGGAAGACACCGTACGAGGTCGTATGGGGACGAAAACCACTCGTAGCTCATATAAGGCCTATCGGCTGTCGCGCCTACATCTACAATCGCGATCTAAGAGCTACTAACAAGCTTGAATCGCGCACTCTGATTGGCCACCTCGTTGGCTATCAAGGCACCAATATCTTTCGCATCTGGCTGCCTACAAAAGACACTGTTATCGTCACCCGCGACGTCGTATTCGAGCCTACACTCTTCTTTGATGGGATGGATGGGTATGCGTCAGGAACAGTGCTCGAAGAGGTGATCAAACTACTCGAATACCCAGAAGAATATCAACATGATGATATTGGTATCAAAGATCTGTTAACTACTCGTCAACGTCGCCGCCCAGCAGAGACACCTACGACCTCAGCTTCGAGAGCTGCAGGCTCCCAGGTGGGGGGTGAACAGATGGACGACGCATTCGAATCAACACAGCAACAGCAACAGCTGCCTACTCCTAGACCTACAATGTCTACTGTCACAAGCGATCACACTCACACTCCTGAGAGTGATGAAGTACCTAAGGGCTATCGCCAACGCGGCGAGAGAGCTCCACGAGACGTTAATCTAGACCCAAATAACACAAGCTTAATTATCTCTGGCAAACGCAATCGAAAGCAGAAAGATCTAAACAACTTTGCAATTCACACATACGCTACAGCACTAGGAGCTATATCTCTTATCAACTATCTCCATGCATTTTCAACCGAGATTCGCTCCATACCTACTACAGATAAGATACCGAGAATCCATCAATCGCAGCTGCCACCTCTACCGAAGGCAATAAAGCAGCTTAAAACACACACATTTAGCAATCAATTTCAACGCGCTATAGAGATTAAGTGGCAAGCTCTACGCGCCAAAGGAGTCTTTAGGAAGACTACAAAAACAAAGGCCACTATAGACGCTAAGGTGCTACCGTTGATATGGATATTCGCATACAAGATCGACGAAGAAGGATACCTCTCACGGTTTAAAGCTCGACTCGTTGTTCGAGGAGATCTTCAAGCTCCACTTAATGACATATACGCTGCTACACTCGCAATTCGCAACTTTCGCGCTCTTATTGCAATTGCCAATTACTTTGGTCTAGAGCTAAAGCAGTACGACGTCCCTACTGCCTTCCTAAACACTGAGATCGATCGAAAACTGTACGCTGAAACACCTAAGGCGTTCCGCCACACTAAAGACGAGATCATGCTGGTACTCCGCGCCCTGTACGGCCTAAAGGAGTCACCTGTTCTATAGTACAACGAATTACGTTGACAACTTGTCAAGCTGGGCCTAAAGCCAGTCGAAGGCTTTCCTTACTTGTACACGAGCCGCTGGCTCATCCTATTTGTCTATGTTGACGACATTGTCATGGCATATTATCAGTCTAATGCCTATCACCACAGGTCTTTTAAGAAGGATCTAGTAGACCTATACAACATTAAAGCTATAGGAGACCTTACCTAGTTTCTCGGAATCCGCATTATACGCGATCGAGCTCTGCACAAGATGTGGCTAGTTCAGGACGCGTTCATCGACAAGGTGTGCGCTCGATTTAGCATCGAAGCTGTAGGCAAGGCTCTAAACATTCCACTAGCAAAGAACTGGCTACTATAGTCTACTAAGGAGCCTAATTCATCCCGAACGAAGCTCTATCAGCAACTAGTTAGCTCTCTCGCATACATCGCTGTTTGGGGTAGACCTGACGTCGCCCGAACGCACGTCGTCTTTGCTTGTCACCTTACCAACCCAGGACAGTCACACATCTCGAAAATCCGGAAGACCTGGCGCTACCTGCTCAGCACGAAGGCTCTCGCACTTGAAGCCTCTGCTAGCGCGCAGGACATGGCTGAGTATCTATCTGACGACCTAACATACCGCGATCCTCTCTTCTTTGGATCCTCTGACGCCTCATACGCTGACGAGCCTGAAACTCGCTGAAGCTCTCAAGGCTATGCTTTTAAGTTCGGAGGACTAATGATTGATTGGAAGTTAACAGTACAACGCACAGTCACAAAATCAACTACAGAATTAGAATTACTAGCTCTATCACTTGCTGGTTCCCAAATGGAAGAATAGATGCGATTTTTCTCTAGTATTGACCTCACTCTCGACTGTACACCTACTATTTGGTGTGATAATCAGCAAACCGTTGGTATTGTTACCAAACAGCAAGACAAGCTTCATATAAAAGTCAAGCACGTCGACATCCACCAGCTCTGGATTCGACAGGAGGTCACCGCCTCACGTATCAACGTCAAATGGGTCCCCACCGATCATATGCCTGCCGACGGACTTACAAAGATTCTACCTGAGCAGAAGTTTGCAGACTTCGTCCGCCAAATTGGCCTTGTTGATATTACCGAGCGCCTGAAGGGCCTGCGTCAAACCGATGGCGACGATCTTGATGGTATCTACATACACTGATGCTGATCAGCTGTCATTGACTCCCTGCCTGGGCGTCCACGCCAGCTGGGGGGTGTGTCACGGTTTATGGCTCTTACCCTCTGAGATGGATACTCCTACCCTCGCATGATTGCTACTCACTCTGTTGAGAGTACTATGCCTATCTGGGACTAGCGTTGTTTGTGCCCGCGCACCTATATCTTCAGTAGCTCCTAGATAGTACAACCTCAGTTCAATCCTACAATCTTTTCCACTGCGTACTGTCCGCTCAGCACTCTGCTTACCGCGACAGCAGGCCTATCGAGTCGTCCCTATACTTATTACTTCTCCACCGCCCTCTTTAGCAACCTTCGGACTTTGTCTAGACATACCTACGCTATTTAGTACTATAAGTACCGCAAACGCTATTTTTAAAGCCCTAGTTAATAAGGCGCGTGCGAGCGTGGTTAGTACTATTAACCTATACTATACCTGCCTTCCTATTATCCTAGACAGCCTTAAGTAGTCTAATTATAAGAAGATAAAGCTCTACTAGTTTTAGGTTAAGGAGATGCGTCGTGTCTAGTCTAGGGCAGTGTATATTAATCTTAGCCTAATAGATTTAAAGGACTACGATTTAATCTGCCGCTATAATACCTGCTACGACAGTGGTAGGGATTATTAGCAGGTAAGTCAGCGCTTTAAGGATTATGTAGGGGTTTTGAGGCTAATTAGTAGCAGATACCTAAAGATAACTTAGAGAACGTGTTAAGTGCCCTAATTACCCTTATGCTACGCTTAAGCCAAATTAATGCGTATATATGCGACAAGATCGACCTCTCTAGATTAGATAAGGCATTAGTAAAGGCCACCGCGCAGGTACTAGAGACGAAATAGAGTAATATTATTATATAAGTATTATCTAGTATAGTTAAGGGTTATCTAGACTAAGTTGCATAGGGCCACCGGATCCAAATTCTATAGAAACCCGTTAACCCCCTACTACTTAGGTTATAACACCTGGCCTCCTGAGGAGATTATTCCGGTGGTGGGCCTCTCTATTAAGGAGAAGCAGAAGAGGAAAGCTTCTACTATAAAGGGGGGTAGTCTAACTTCTCTAGTTACTATTAGTGCTCTTACCCCTAGGCGCAAGAAGGTTGCTTTTAAGTTAGTAAAGGTCCTTAACCCTAATCCCAGGCTATTAATGCTAATTTAGGGTAGTTAGCGTTTAAGGCTAGTATCTTAGCTACGCTGGACTTCCTTGCGGAGGAAGTAAAGAAGAAGATTAAGAGTAAGGGCGGTTAAGAGACTTTTTAGTAAGCCTACGAGTCTAAGCGCCTAACTAATTAAGAGGGTTATTTAGTACGATTTAGGGATTCCTGCCCCTATTAATAGTGTCCAGATTTTATTTACGTTCTATACCCTTAGGCAGTTTTAGTTAGGTTTTGGTTGGCTATGATCGCGTTGGGTACGGTCCAAATAGGCTTGTGAGCCTCTGTTAGGCCCCGAGAGGCGTGAATGGGCCTAGATAGCTTGTTCTAGTCTTTAGTCTATTTAAGAATCCTCTGCCCTGTTTATTCTAGTATTTCGCAGCCTATAAAGTGTACTCTCTAGGGTAATCTATTACTAATTACTATCGAGTGCTGTCTTCCTCCTTCTCTAGGGGGGCGACCCCGCCTCTTGGGCTCTTGTTTAGGGCGACCTTTAGTCTCTTTGTCTAAGCCCTTTAGGAACTACTTTATCGCCCCTTTAGAGATCTCCTCTGCAGATAACTACTGGTTCTTATCGCTATCGTATCCTTTCTACTTAACTTTATACAGCTATTCTCCGTCCTGGAGTACCCTAGATCTAATTCTTTTAATTAGGTATATATCCTCCCCTGCTTGTGGTATAATAACCTTAGGCAGGCTTTACTCCCGTTATAGCAGTCCTTTTAGGGCTACCTGGTTTAGGAGAGATACATGGAACACTAGGTAAATGTTAAAGTCCTTTAGCAGCTCTAGCTTATATGCCTATTAACTAATCCGCCGTTTTACCCTATAGGGACCCTAGGACTTGTAGTTAAGTTTCTTCTTAGGCCTAGTTAACCGTATGTTGCGGGCGTTGAGGTATACCATGTCCCCTACTATGAAGGTTTGGGCCTTATGCTTCCTGTTATACCACGTCGCCTGGTACGCCTGTGCCCTGAGGATCGCTTGGGTTATCCAGGCCCTAGTCTGGGCTAGAACTACCGCTCTGGCCCTTGCCATAGGTACTAACCCGCGCAGCTATACTTCTCGGGGCAGGCCTACTATTAGTAGATTTAGGCCATACACTGTAATAAATGGCGATACTCCTGTAGAGCTATAGATGCTATTGTTGTACGAATATTCTACTTTAGATAAAAGGTCTGCCTAATTAGATTATTCGTAGTTATAGAACACTTAAAGGTACTATTTAAGCGTTTAGTTCTATTATTCTGTCTGTCCGTCTGTCTGCGGGTAAAAGGCAGTAGAGAGGAGTTACTTAGTTCTTAAATATTAAGTAAAGGTGCTCTAATAAGCTAATATAAATAGGCTACCTTTATCTATAACTATTAACTTCGAAAGGCTATATAGGCGCAGAACCTCTCTTCTAAAGACCTTAGCTAGCTCTACTACCTTTAGGTCCTTTCGCGTGGGGATATAGTGTGCCATCTTAAAAAACTAGTTAATAATTACTAGGATACTATTATAATAATAGGCTCTAGATTTACTCTTAGGTAGATCTATTACCATGTCTATAGTAATATCCTCCTAGATACCCCTTAGGACTAGTAGGCTATTAAGTTGGCCGTGCGTTGCGTGTTAGATAGGTTTTACCTTAGAGCACGCTTAACAGGTCTAGATATAGTTTTTTACGTATTATTAGACACTAGGCTACTAGAACTCTTATAGCACTAGCTCTAAGGTCCTAGCAAAGCTAAAATAGCCCGCGAGGGAGTTATTATAGCATTATTAAAGGACGTGTACCCTTGCCAGAGGTGGCACGTATAGCCTATTCTCGTACCGTAATAGGTTGGCTAGTCTAATTATCCAGCGCTTTAGCCATTCCGGCTTTGCCATCTTTGGCCCTTAAAGGTACTAGAGGATTCGTTCTATAGTTTCGTCCCCCTAGCTGTTTCTCTTTAATAGCTCTACTATAGGGTAAGCGCTTGCTAAATCGTTTACTATTGCCTCCTTAGTTACTAATGTTTTAGGTCTAGTAACCCTTATTACTACCACTAGTCTAGGGCTTCCTGCCTGCTTTAATAGCTGTGGGCTGCCTGCCACGCCTACTTCGTCTAAAGCGTCGCCTTTTAGCTATAACTTGTGCTATAGGGCCTTAAGGAGTCTCTACTAGGAACTACCTATCCCGCCTAAGCTTATTTCCTCCTCTAACTCGTAGTTAGGTCTTTATAATAGTCTATTAGCGGGATTCGTCCTTCCTAGATAGTATTTAATTTTAAAATTAAACGTCGCAAGCTATTCGGCCCACCTTGCCTATTATTTAGTTAGGACTTTTATAGATATAAACCCTTACAGGTTGGCATAGTTAGTTAGAAGCTTAACCTTCTTACTAACACCCTCTAGGTAGTATTGCTAATGCTTAAAAGCTTTAACAATTACTAGTAACTCCCTATTATACGTATCGTAGTTTTATTCTGCCTGGTTTATCTTGCGCGAATAAAAAGTAACTAGGTGCTATTATAGCTTCCTATATTTGTCTAGTTATAGTTAGCTTAAGATACCTAAGATCGCGAAACCTAAAGCGTTAGTTTCTACTCTTAAGAGTCTTCTAAGGTTAAAGTAGGCTAGCAAGGGCCCTCGCATAAAGCTCTCTTTTAGCTAGTAAAAGGAGGCCTTAGCCTGCTTTAGTAGGCTTATTATAACTAATTCCTTAAGTCTCTATCGCTATCCGCCCTTAGTGGCTCCCTCTAGCCTTCTTATTAAGGCGTGAAGGGGTGCCGCCACTTAAGAGAATCCTTCTATAAACCTTTAATAGTAGTTAACAAAGCTAAGGAAGATCCTAACTACTCGGACTAAGTTTAGTTTAGGCTAATCTTTTATAGAGGCGACGCGGTCCTCCTCTATTTCTACGCTATCTAGGGATACTATAAAGCCTAGGTATCCCACCTTGCGTGTGTGGAATTCGCATTTAGACAGTTTAGCGTATAGCTAGCGTTTAACAAGGCGTTCTAGCACTATCTAAACGTGCTAGATATGTTCCTCCTTTGTCTTAGAGTAGATAAGGATATCGTCGAGGTACACAATATAGTAGATGTCGAGAAGGTCTAATAGTGTGTTATTAATATAGCTTTAGAAGGTCGCAGGCGCGTTTATCAAGCTAAAAGGCATTACTATATATTTATACTATCTATACCTTATTTAGAAGGCCGTCTTCTATTTATCTCCTGCCCTAATTTAGACGCGGTAGTAGGCGTCCCTTAGGTCTAGTTTAGTATAGATCTAGGCATCCCCTAGTTAGTCAAGGGATTCCTGTATTAAGGGAAGTAGGTATTAGTTCTTTATTATAACTATATTTAGTCCCTTGTAGTTAACGTAGAGGCGGAGGCATCTATTCTTTTTCTTTGTAAAAAGGATTAGTGCCCTGGCGCTTAATCGCGACAGTTAAATAAAGCCCTATTTAAGGTTCTTCTAGATATAGTCGCGCAGAACTGCCAACTCTAACTCTAATAAACTATAGAGTGGTCTAAAAGGCACTTCCTTGCCTTCCTTAATATCGATCTTCATCTTGTAGGGGCCATGGTTGGTAAGGATGCTTGCGGCTTCTTCGGAAAAGGCTTCCTCCTACTATCCCTGGTATTCTTTAGGTAGCGTCCCAGGTGGGCCTCCTAATATATCCTTCAGGGTGGCATACATAATAAAATAGTTATTTACTATGTCTTTAGTCGTGCCGGCGAACTCTTCTACTAATTTAGTAAAGATCTTAGTCTATTTGCGCTTCCCATGGGCGAAGCGGATGGTCTTATTATAGAAGTTTACGATGGGGTTCCATTCTACTAGCTAGGGCATTCCTAGGACCATGTCGAATCCACTAATGTTACTAACTATAAATAGGCAACTACCGCTCTCGGTTTTACCGCGACTATCTATAATAGTGTAAGGGAGCTTCGCCTAGCCTAGAACGCCTAAGTCTTGTCCGTTTAGCGCCACGTAGCGTTTACTATTTATTATTATCACCGCAACCCCTAATCGCTTTATTAAATTACTACTAATAAAATTCGCTTTAGCTCTACAGTCCACTAGGGCTTTAATCCGTTGTTAGTTACCCTCGTGTTGTACTTTACTATTTAGCGCGATTAGTAAGCCACTACTCCTATTCTTAGGGGTCCTTGCGGCTGCGACTAGTTATTATTAACCTTTATTATAATTAACCTTACCTATAAACTATTAGGCCTTCTAGTCTATAGCTTGTCTTTCCCCGCCTTGGCCTTGTACTTTGAACAGGACGCCTTATAATAGCCTAATTCGTGGTAGTAGAAGTATTAGTCCTTGTCCCTATCCTCTACTGCCTAAGCCTTCTTCTTGCCGTCCTTGTTGCGACGGTCGCTGTCGTGGCGTCTCTAGTATAGTCTTATATTATTTAACCTAGATCGCTTTCGATCGCGCCTTTTATTAGCTAGCTTATTAAGGAAGTTATTATTAACATCGTGTGTGCGTTATTTCCTTAACTTATAAGGTTTTAATACTTACTAATACATATTTGCCTTCGCTTCTAAGTAAAAGAGGCTTTTTTATTCGCGTAGCTGCTATTTAAGGTGTTCTTAGATTTTCTTGTCTAGTGCCGTGTAGAAGTTATTAATATAGTCTTTATTATTATTATTTAAGGCCTTCTCTAGGTTGCATTCCTCCTATTAGTCCTTAAGGTAGTTAAGGAGTTCTATAGGGGTCTTCTTGCCTTATTTAGCTGCCTTAATCCTTTGGCGAGCGGCACTCTTTTACTCCTAGGCTAATCCTAGGGAGTCTACCATAGTCTACTATAGAAGGTCCTAGGTGACTTTCCTATATCGCTTCCGCTCTAGGATCTTGGCGACTGTTTAGTTCTAGTAGTTACATTATGTATCTCTTAAGTATCTTACTGCGAACCTAACCTGCGCTTCGTTAGTTTTAAGGGCAGGTAAAAAGTTAATATAGTCCTTATAAGCCCTCTTTTATAAGTTTAGTTCCTTGCGACTCTTGCCCTTAAATTAAAGAGGTTCTAGCGGCTTTAGTAGCTATACGTCTAGGGTAGTAGCCACTATTTAGATCTAACGTTCTTTATCGCAACTAGTGCGGGCCTGGCCTTATTTATCCTTCTTTCGCGGGCGTCAGATGCTTCTAGAGGCCCTAAATTAGTCTTAACTAGTATTATCTAAGCTTAAGGACGCGTCCTTTATTAAGCTATTACTTAACAGGTTATTACTTATGTCTTTAGCCTTGTCCAGGTTGCCGTGACCCTCTTCGGGCTCTAGGGAGTTATTAGAGATGCTAGTAGTTATTATCTTGTTTCTAACTAGGGTCTTGCCTTTAGATTAGTAACGCTCTACTATTAGGGAGGCCTCTAGTTCCTAAATACGTTATTAGAGCTATAGCACGCCTAGGCGTTCTTAGAAGGTAACTTCCTCTAATTATTAGTTATTATTATTACTTATAATAGCAGGGGGGTCTTCCTCTAGGTCTATAGGTGTCGTTAGGTCTTCTGTAGGCATTATAACTATTAAAGGCTCTTGTTTAAAAGGTCCTGTAAGTAGTAACCTGCTTTAAGGGTCTCTTGCTATCTTTAAGGTCTAGCAGGTAACTCTTCGTGTTAATTTCATCGTACAGGTAAATTAGATATAAGGGGGTAAGAGATCGTATTGTAAAAATCGCCCTGACTACGGGCGACTTAGTCTATCTATAGTACTAAGGCGATCCCTTAGAGAGGGAAGAGAAGGGCTGCGGCGAGGGAAGTAAATAGGCGGAAGGCCCGGATAGCGCCGGTCTAGAGCGGACTAGGGCCGTCGAGGGCCCTCGACCTACGACTCGTGACAGCGCACTACACTTAGTAAGTAATATTATTATACTTATTTTTAGGGTTAGTAAAAATTCTTAAATATATACAACCATTAAGACTATTACTACCTTTTATCCGATGCTTAAAAGAGGCGCTAGGGTAATTAAAAATATTTTTAATAGTTAAGATAGTGCTTTTCCTAATCTTACTTTATTAAATATTACTATTAAATTTTTTTTTATAAATATGATTTTTAAAGCTTGCCTTTATAAAAAAAAGACGTTTAGTATATTAGTTCAAATAACACTCTCCGAATTAAAACGCTTAAGTATAGTATTATACTAGTTACGGGTTACTATAAGTATCACCTTACTTTTATTAAATATAACCTTCTTAACTATTATCTTATAATAATTATAAGCGTACTAACCACTCTTCGTAAGATTTATAACTCTTTTATAACGTACCTTAAGATAGACTTTCGTAAAGTCTAGTATAGGCGCTCTAATTACTTATTTTAAGACTCTTTAGAGGCGCTTATAAGAAGAGAAAAAAATGTATAAATTAATAGAATTTAATAAATCTATTATAAATATTACTTCCTTACGCACACTGCTTAGGATATATCTAAAAAGCTAAAAGAACGATTTTTAGAACCATATTTTTACGTATTTTAAGACCCATTAAATCATGCTAATATAAGACTTAATAAGCGTTAGGTAATAGTTCTAAAGGATAATTATAGTAGAAAACTTTATATCTATCTAATATATTATAAAACTACTATAGAGATTAAAAGGATTTAAAAGATCTTTATAGTACGCTTATAGACATAATATAAGCTAAAGATAGTAACACTATAATGCGCCTACTAAAAGTCAAAGTGCGCTTTGAAGTAGACTAAGTAGCTTATTATTAGTATTAATATAACTTCTTTATTTACTAATAAGTCTAATAGTAGTGTAAAGCGCATAGGCTAGAAATTAATTATGTAAGTACTAAAAATAATACTTAGTGCGTATATTCTTAGGAAACTCTAGTCTAAAGTAATTAAAGTAGCTACTTATTTTATTAATATAAGTCTTATTCCTTTAAGACTTATATGCTTACTTAATAAAGTATTAAATACTTAGTTTACTTAGTACTTTAAGGAGTATAAACTAGAGCATGTAAGGAGTATATTAGTAGATCTTAGGCTAAATTGGAGTAATTTATACCTACAGCCATTATATATATTTTCAAATCATAATTGCGTGGCCAGTTATTACAAACGTGACTTTAAAATAACGCCTAAGAAATATATTAAATAATTAACGTACCTCACGAGCGAGCCGCTCACTTTCGCCAAGACCATACCAAACTTTACACAACTCGTGATACCTTAACACAAGAACGCGAAAAAGTTCTTAAATAAAGTAAATATATAGCTTACTATCTAGGTTATTAAACGCAATGCGATGCTATTTTAGTATCGCGCTATAAAAATATATAAAGTACTTTAAAAGATAATTAGTAACTAACTTACTAGAGCCTTTCCGAGACGCGATTATAGGCCTAATTTAATAAAGCTTATAAGTACTAAAGAGTAGGTAATTATTTAGTATATATTAAAGCTAAACGAGTAAGAATACTCGCCCTAGCTTACTTATATAGAGGATATAGCTAACTCTTTACTCGCTAAGCGTAACTAACTACCTATTAGTAAAAACTAACTTAGTAGATTTATTAAGCATTGTGTAGAGATTATAGTTATGTTTAATTAAAAGTACGACTATAAAGGAGCCCTTTATAAGGATCCTGAGGTTATCCAAGACTGGTTCCGCCTGGTAGAGAATACTAAAGCCAAGTATAGTATCCTAGATAAAGACATATATAAATTTAATAAGTCTAGCTTTATAATAGGCGTTATATCTATAGGACCTAGTATTATAGGCTCTAAGCGTCACAGATAGCTAAAGACAGTGTAATAAGGTAACTAAAAGTAGACTAGTATTATCTAAGATATTAACGCGACAGGATAGGCTATCCTATCCTTTATTACCTTCTAAGGTAAGCACTACCTCTTTGCCTAGTATAAAGAGCTTAGCATACCTAGCGATTAGGTTATTAATATCTCTAAGAATAGCTAGACTAATAGTACGCTTAGTTTAAGGTAGCTAAAGCATTTTAACAAGTACATAAAAGAGCGTACTATTAGTAGCTATTAGCTACTTATTCTAGACTATAAAGAATATAAAATTATTATATATATATATATATATATCTATACTTATCTCACCTATTATATCTACTTAATATAGGTTACTAAGCTAAGCTACTAATACGTAATAAAATAACTTATATTATAAAACTTAAGTTTTTACTATGCTTTAAAATAGCCTTCAATACCTTAATTATAAAAAGTAATATTTAGGAAGGATTCAGAGACGCTAGTTTAGTTTTTGTTTTAACATAAAAGCTATGATATTAAAGCTTAAAGTACGCTTATATACTCTACTTTTATTTATTATAAATAAGAGCACGTAGCACTATTAAACACCCTAAAATATCCTAAAGTTTAGGTTATAATTAAAACAAATTTAGAAAAGATTTAAAGATATAGTACTAGCTTACGAATTTTGATATTTAATATTTTTATTTGGCTTATTAAAGGCGTAAAAATAATAGCGTATTTACTAGTTTCAGTATATAATTAGGTTACTAATCTTTAAGTAGTTAATAAGGCCGCCACGCACTATAAATTATATAAAAGAAAGTAGATTTAAAAAGAAACGACTTTTATAGTTAGTAAAGACGTGCACTTAACTACTCTAAAAAAGTTTAATATTTATAGTAATAAGAATGTCAGATAGAACGAGGGCATTAAGGTCGGGTCTGCTTAATCGAGTACGGACCACGGTACTTATCGCAATAGTCCAGGGGTAAAACCAAAAAAACACAGAATTCCATATTAAAGCATCACACGATTATCACCTATTAATATATATTATCGCATGCAAGCATTTTATCTAATAATTAAGAGTCTTATCGCGATCCTATAGTAACGCTAAGAAATTACACTAACTACACGGGATAAATAATATATCTATAAGCTAAATACCATATTTATAATATCTAAAATAAAATTAATCTAACAGTAGCTAACCTGTTAATAACAAAACTAGTAGTAATTAATATCCTTATAATTACTAGATATGCACTAGCCGCGAACATTAATATCCTAATAAGATAGACTAAACTATTAATAGCAGAATGAAAGGTATTTAAGAAAGACATTAAATACTATAAGATCTTTATTAAATAATATAAAAATAATAAACATAACTTTAAGAAGAAATAAGCTATTACGATCACGAACCCAACGGGAATGATAGAACCAGACAATTACGTCAAGAAAGACATTATCGGCAGAATAACCACGCTGGAGGAACATATAGAAGCGCGGAACAGCTTAGGTTAGCAATTACGTAACGTAGTCCCGCATAAGCAAAAGTCCCTAGGGACTACGATAGTCCTAGGGACTATAGAGTCTTAGTAGAACTATAATAGTAATTCTAATAATAGCGAGGACTAGGATAGATAGTATATAGTTTAATAATTTCTTTGTACCTTTCCTACTTCTTGTAATTAACTTAATATACTATATGTATATTTTTTATAACAGATTAGTAAATCACTTAATTAGTTATTTTATAGTTTATTATAGAATTAGATTATTTAAATAACCTAGTGTTGTTATTTTAAGTTCTTAACCACTAAATACATTCGTAAGGCATATTACTCTCGACCTTTTCTCCCCTAATCCAGATCAGGCTTAGGTACGTAAACCATCTTGTAACATAAGGAAGCCTCTAACATATTATAGCTTTTATTTAATTAACTATATTACTGCACCTATTGCGCACGTGCTGCCTTCTAGAGAAGTTATTAAGTTAATAAATTACTAACCTAAAGTTAATAGTTAGAGTTAATAAATACATTAAATAAGAATAAGCCTGCGATTAATATATTGCCTTACTTAAACTAATAAGAAGCGCGTTGTAATAGAATATATAACTAGCTAAGTATAACTAAGTAGTTACTAAGTAAGAGACATATTAAGTTACTACACTATTAAAATTAAACGTAATTATAAAAGACTTCTTAGCAGCTATAAACAGAGTTACTCCTATATAGTTTATAAATCTTTAAGACATTAGTTAATTTGCAGCCGGTATAGGCTAAAAGAATATATTAGAATGTTTTTAAAAATATATGATAATATTTTATCCAGTTAAATTAGGAAAATAAAAAGTACTTATATTTAATAATATATTATATCTCGCGAAAGTTAGTATAATTACTCAAAGTAATAATAAGGATGTCTCTTATTGTCCGATTACATGGCCCTTTGCATCTGCAAGGAGGCTGGCGCACTTACGCCCGTACATTCCGCCCATGCTGAGGGGGTGTGTCTGATCACATGGTCCTTTGCATATGCAAGGAGGCTGGCGCACTTACGCCCTTACATTCCGCCCTTGCATTCCGCCCTCGCTTAACGCGCAAGGAATGACGCAAGGAATAAAGTAAGGGATATCTAGGCAGGCAACCTAAAGATAAAAGGCAGAGTCCTAGACCTCTTAGGAAACAGCACACAATTAACACAGAATTTATACCTTAATTTATCTCAATCAATTATCATCTTTTTATCTTATTAGATTACCCCTCTAATTTAACAATTAAGAGTCTCACTGCCTTAACTAACACTACCTTAATTAAGCCAATCGCAATGGCCCTATCGACCCTTAGAGATCCCACAGTGATCCTGACTAACTACACGAATTACACACCATAGCTAAAATAGCTTAAAACAAGATGCCAATTCCTTAAGGTCTAGAACATTATCGACCTAGCGCTGACAGATAAACTAAAGCAGAAACCTGTCATGCCGATGCCTCTGCTGATAGGCAACTACTAGCTAAACGCCGTCTACACGAATGCGAACCTAAATAATACACTAATGTTACTATCTTATTTATCGCTGGCAGGCGCGAAAGCATATAAAGACAATAGCGACTACTATAAAGGATAGCTCGAGATCTATAAGGTCATGGATCGAGCCTATCAGGAAGAAAAGGCAGACCTTAATAAGGTAGTAACTTTTCTCTAGTTAACAATCTCCGCGCATTTGCAGAATAACTACTATATTTCTAGAGAAATAATTAAGTAATAGATAAATAACCTTATAATTACAATTAGGGTTAACTATTAAGATAAATATAGACGCTTAAGAACAAGGTATCAAGAAGCGCTCAAGCCAATAAGAATAGCTAAATTATAGGCTACATAGCTCTCTAAGTACGATTACGCAGCCACAGAAGCAGAAACTAATTAGGTCCTAGAGCTTTAAAGGCTAGACTTAGTAAAAGAAGACTTTATAAAGGCAGTTGTCCATGTCACACCTATGTAGGTAACAACCTTTCAGCAATATAGAAGCAAGGATAAAGCTATCTCACAAAAGCACACAATAAAACTCTTTTAAGACTACATAATCCTATAGCACCCGACTAAAGGCAAACAAAAGGGCGCTTTTACTGCTGCAGGGTTATCTCTTGCTAAAGGTAGTGAACCCACCTAGGCCACAGACAGGGACGCCTCTCTTGTAGATAAAGTAGCATTATCTAAAAGTTAGGGACGACCTTAGAATTATAAACAACTAAATAATAGTTAACGTACCAGATCTAAGCGGTCGCCTTAGAGCCTTAAGCTAATAATAGTTAGTAGCAATTATTACCCTGCTTATAAACTACGCCATAGTCTTTAAGACTATTTCTATGCCTTTCTAGACAAGTAGCCAGACTAGTTCAGACCGAACCCTCTTATGATAAAGCTAGTTAAGCTTAGGCTAGAACATGATACCGACTTCTAAGAGAAGTTAAAAAGAATAAAAAAGGCTAGATTACAGGCACCTAAAATTAAACAATTATACACTCCTACTCTACCCCGAATTACTAAGGCTAATAATAAATAACTAGATAGACGCAAGATTACTAAAATCCTAGCAAGCTTTAACGCCGCATCCTTTTACACCAACCCAAACACGTACCTATTGCGACGCTTAGCTATACTCGATTCAGGCACAACCTGCCATATTTTTAACAACATTAATCGCTTTATCTCATACCGGCCACCAGCGCCAGGAGACTTTATATAGGCAGGAAATACATAAATATAGATTAAAGGATACGGGAGCGTCCATCTTAACGTTCGGAGTATAAATAGTAATTAATTAATATAGCTAGATAATATAGCCTATTACCCTAATCTGCTCTATAATCTTGTATCGTTCCGATTACTCCGGAGGCAAGGCCTTTGGTGGGACACAAGGGTAGAACCAACTACTCTAAAGAGAAGAGACAATACTATGCTGGCAGAACTTTAAGAATTACATGGATAATAGGTGTTAGAACACAAAACAAGGCCAGTAGATAGTACACCTACTAAAGCTGCGCATGCTACCCACAAAACCAACACGCGCACTAAACGAAGACCGTAGAAGGCAAACGCGTGGACCTAGCACTAATAACTAGGCTATTTAGGCCCTTAGGCCCTCGAACACCTCGTGTAGCAATCTAAGGGGGTAAGGATTAAAGGCCTCCCTACTATTAAGTGTAATACCTGCGGCAAAGCAAAACTAAAACGGCAAATACGCCAGCAAGCCAGGGAGCTAACAGAAGGTCCCGGCGAGCGAGTCGTAATTAATTTTCACGACTATAAAGTAGACAGCTTAATAATAGAGAAGAGTTAAATACTAATTACTAACTAATTCTCTAGCTTTGCATAGGACTTCTACTTTAAGGATAACTACCCAGCACGTTTAATTATTAAATTACTTAGTACCTTTATACAGTTTATAAAAGTGCAATACAACGTTACGGTAAAAATTATTAAATCTAATAACAAGATCTTCTTTATTAAGGTAGATATTAAGAAGTGGTGCACAGCGTAAGGTATTAAGATTAAGCCTTTAGCACCTAATACTTAAGTATAAAATAGAGGAGCAGAACGCTTAAGGGGTGTAATTAAGGAGAAAGCGCGCGCGATGCGACTTAACTCTAACCTACCCTAGTAGATATAGCCTAAGATCACCCAAGCCGCAGTCTACTTATATAATTAAACGCTAAACTACGCTACTTAATGGCGATCTCCATATAAAGTGTTCTTTACGATAGTAGCCCTTCAGAATGGCATTATTACCTAACCAAAGAAGCCTAATTAAGCTTACCTAAAAGCATATAGCTGCAAAGCCTTTGCGATAACTAACGATATAAAACGCGGCAAAAGCAGGCTTTAAAGGCTTGACCCTAAAGCATGGATTAGCTACCTTATTAGCTATAGATTAACCAACATCTAGAGAATATAGATTCCCTCTCTAGCAAAGATAATTAGTACTCGTAATATAATATTTAACGAGGATACGGTGTTCTCAGGCAAAACTAAAGACCTAATAAAAAACCTTATGCATAGTATATTAGAAGAAATAGCGGCCTAGGTACAATTAGTAGAGTTACCTCCCTTACCTTAATAAGAGCATGCCACTAAGTCCTTCTTTAAGGATAAGACAATTAGTAAAGCGCTAGAGGGAGAGGTTAAAGGAGCTCCTAAGTATAGGCAAGGTAGGAGAGCTAGGTACGAATATCTAACGCCTCTATTAACGCCGCCACCAGTGACACTCCTTGCACAATTAATGGCAGGAGGCAATTAAGCCATACTACCCTAAATAGTGCAAACAGGGCAGCTGCAAACAAGCCTATAGGCTATAGCCTTTATAGTAGGCACCAAAGCCAGCAGCAGCAGCAAATACAAAGGCAAGGCCCTTAATAAAGCGTAGCTTTAACGAATAATTATATTAGGCAAGAAGCCACATCAAAGCGTGCTTTTAGAGCCACCCACATGCCAAAACAAGCTCGAAGATCACCTACTCTATAATATATGGAAGGAAGCAGAACGTTCCCATCTATAGAGCCACAAGGAAATAAAGTCTTGGAGTGAGGTTGTAGTAGCTCTAGTAAAGGCAGTAGGCCATCAAATCCTCAACTATATGTAGGTATATACCTACAAATTTAATAAACACTATTAATTGCAGAAATGTAAAGCAAGGCTAGTAGTGCGAGGTAATTAACAGCGGCACCTTACCTTATAAGAAACCTACGCCGTAACACTTGCAGAACGATTATTCCGCATGCTTATAGCAATTGTAGCTCGGCTCGACCTAGAGCTTATCTAACACGATGTTACCAACGCGTTTGTCCATGCAAAGCTGGACAGAGAAATCTACATAAGAATGCCTCGCGGCTACTCGCGAGCAGGCACGCGAGCAGGCACAGTCCTCAAACTATACAAAGCACTATATAGACTGCGCATATCTCCACTGCTCTGGCAAAGAGAGTTCACATCAACGCTCCGTAATATTGGCTTTAAAATAGTGCCCCACGAGCCATGCTGCCTTATTAAGGACAGCATTATTATCTTCTTCTATGTAAATAACCTTATTGTTACCTATAACAAGTTATAAAAGCAGGCTACTAAAGCTGCTCTCGTAATAATAGGTACTAAATTTACACTTACGGGTGGTAAAGACCTGCAGTGGTTTCTAGAAATTGAAATTATTAGGGACCGCTCAAGCAGAAAGATCTAGCTTTTACAAGCTTTATATATTAATAAAATATCGCGCCTTATTAATTACCATGAGATTCGCTATAATACCCTAATAGGTTTAATCGAATTACTTCTAAGGACAGGACTAGCTAGTAAGGGTAAGATTAATCGATACCAGCGCAAAGTTAGATTAATTCTCTATGCTATAGTTATATCTTAGCTAGATATTGCCTTTGCAAGTTCCCGATTATCACGATTCCTGTCTAACCTAAGCAAAGAGCACTAAGCGGCTACTAACTAAGTTTTCCTCTACCTTGCTAATACCAGATTACTAGGTCTTTAGCTTAGGGGTGTAGATACTTTAGAAGTGGCAAGCGACGTATCCTTTACTAATAATACACTCGACCGCAAGAGCTCGCAAGGATACATTATTAAGCTATTTAGTAGCCTAATCGCCTAGAAAGCAAACAAGCAAGATACAGTTACTATATTAATAACTAAAGCTAAATTACTAGCACTATCGTAAGTGGCCAAGGAGGCACTATTCACATCCTAATTACTAAAGGAGCTGAAGATCAACCTTAGCGACTCCCTTATTATAATTAATTATAATAATTAGCAAATAATCTAACTTATTACTAAAGAAATTACCAAGTTGCAGACTAAGCTCTATCATGTAGATATCTATAATTATTGGCTAAGACAAGAGGTCGCACTACAAACAATTAAGGTAGACTATTAATACTTAGAGGATATAGCCGTAGATAGACTCACAAAGGCCCTGCCTATAAATAAATAGAGTAAGTTTCTAAGTAAACTAGGACTTGAAGATATATTAGACAAGATCACCAATTAAGAGGTTGCCCTGCAGGATCTACAGCAGAGGATAGAGGGCTTTAAGTTGGAATAATGGATAAATGCGAAAGGTCCAGCTTGAGGATAGGCCTAAGCTGAGGGGGTGTGTCCGATTACATGGCCCTTTGCATCTGCAAGGAGGCTGGCGCACTTACGCCCGTACATTCCGCCCATGCTAAGGGGGTGTGTCTGATCACATGGTCCTTTGCATATGCAAGGAGGCTGGCGCACTTACGCCCTTGCATTCCGCCCTTGCATTCCACCCTCGCTCAACGCGCAAGGAATGACGCAAGGAATAAAGCAAGGGATATCTAGGCAGGCAACCCAAAGATAAAAGGCAGAGTCCTAGACCTCTTAGGAAACAGCACACAATTAACACAGAATTCATACCTCAATTCATCTCAATCAATCATCATCTTTTCATCTCATCAGATTACCCCTCCAATCTGACACTTATGCTAAAGCGCGCCATTTAACTAAAACTAAAATAGACTTTATAACTAACGTACCGCTAGTAAAAAAGTGGCTAAGCTTAAGTAGCTTTTAAATTAAGAGCTAGCAATAATAAGGGGAGTAAAGTGCCCTGCCTGTAAATAATGCTATAGTATTAGGGACCACTATTATAATAACCTAGATAAGACTCTTAAATAGTAAAAGCTAAATATGATTATAAGCGAGCTTATTAACTTTAAGTAAAAAATAATATAATATTCTAAGGACTAATCCGCGAATAGAGTAGAACCTAATAATAAATACTAATTCTTAAATAATTATATACTTTAATACCTAAGATCCTTAATAAGTAACTAGAAAAATATAAAATATTAAAAGTTAACGCTGCGTTTACCTTAGTGTCTATTAAAATAGAAATTAATAACTACTTATTAAAGTAATTATTTATCTTTAACTTAGGATTAACCTGCTATATTATAAATAACCCTAACTATATTTATAACTTTTGTCCTCCTATGTCCGGATACTATATATAGGCTAAGAATACAAAGATATAGATAAAAGGATACGGCTCTATTAACCTGACCTTAAAAAGTTAGTCTAGGATAACCGAACTAGTCCTACACAATATAGCTATTTATCTTAACCTACTATATAATTTAATCTGTTTTTAACTACTAAGATAGAGACGAATCTAGTGGGATACGCAGATAGATCTAACTACTCTAAATAGCCTAAATAACATAATTATTAGGAATCTTACTAAGATCTATAGCTAGTAGGTACTTGAGCATAAATTATTATTGCATGCCTCACATCATGTACGCAAGATTGCCTCGCGAACGAAAAAAGTACTATAGAAAGCATTAGTTATGTTCTAGCACAAGAGACTAGGATACCCTAGACTAGTAGTAATTAAGCATCTAGTGTAGCAAGCTAAGGGGGTACGCATAGAAGGAATCACGATAGTTAAGTATAACTACGTATATACAAGTGGTGGTGGAAAAGCATCCATTTTCGGAGGTGGTTTGCCGCCGCTTTTGGCGGCGTTTCCACCTCGCTTGGCCCCCAAAGGCTCGCTGCTTTAACGATGACCCTGGTCGCTCGGACGGTGCCTAGACAGGGATCGTTGGCGCGCAGCGCGTCGGTTACCCACGCCTTGCTTGCCAGGCTTACCTCTCCTCATCACCGTGCTCGAGGGCAAGCGCCGCCGCGAGCGACGCCGCTGGACTAACGTTAGGCACGATGACCCTCCACTTTCTGCTCCGCAGGCCTCTGTCAGAACAACCCTATAAATCACCCTCCTACCAGGCCTTCTCCCCTACAGATCCAACCATTGCAACCATTGCAACGCATACCTCGCGCATCCAGCCGCCTTCCTCGACCTCGCCGACCTGCTCGCGACGCGGCGACGATGGCTCGACGCAGCCGCAGACTTGGCACCTCCCGCGCTGGGCCTGCAGCGGTCTCTACTATCGCTACAAGTAGAACGAAGAGACGATGCCGCAACAATCCTCCTACCTCGATCGCCGTGCCAATCTATAAAAACCTGTCACCCCCCGCAACACCCTCGTTAGACTGTGGTTCTAGCTTCATCTGTAAGGAAGATCTCGAACCAGTCACACACTTAACCTCAGACACGGATAATAGATCACCAGCGGACGCAGAAACCAACAGTTGCAAAGATAGCAGCATTAGCTTAGATGTAGAACGGGATAGAGAGCGGGATCCACTAGGTTCTAAAGTGGCTGCGATACTAGAGAGAATAGCCTACCATCAGAAGCAAGGTCCGGCGAAACCGAGACACTCTAATAGAACGACGAAACTGTGGAAGACGGAAAGCTAATTCTAGAAAAGGTAAGTATTACAGAGGTTATTTATATAACTTAGACTAACAATGCTCAGATACTACCTTATAGTCTAGGAAGTGACAGGGCTATCTCTAGAGGACCAGCTACGCAAATGCGACCTAGCCGTATTTAAAACGTATCTAGAATAGCAAATAGAGCATTCCTGAATTAAGAAGGAAAGTGCAATTAAAGCTTATTAGAAATAGATTAGTATATATTACGATTAAGTTATAGGCTATATAATAGCTAATAAGGTCCTTAAAGATGTGCGCAGAGTTCGTTAGGCCCTACAATCCCCTAATTAGTAATTAATCCCTAACCTAATGCAGTGGTTACCAGAGCTCTAACTAGACAGGTTAAAGAAGGGCAAGCTGGCCATGTATGTCTAGGACCTCTTTGCTATCCTGCATGCTCTTTAGGTAGACAATAAAAAGCCATTACACGGCTTTATTCGCGTGCAGATTTCGGCCCTCCTCCTCTTAAGTGTAGCTACTACTACACGACCAGGAGCGCTTGTCAAGAGTGCAAGCAATAAAGGAAGTAATAAAGCACTCTACTTTAGGGATATGTTGCTTATAAAGGTCCCTAGTCTTACGGATCCTAAACGAAGCGTTTTTATGGCGAACGTAAACCTAGTGCACGTTAAGAACAAGGAGAGAGATAGAACACCGTAAGTTATACTATAAAGATTATTATGCCTCGTTAACTTGTTATTTGCCCTTTAGAAAGAAGTTTATATTTCACCTCGAGGAGTTGCCTGCGTACTGTATAGTGTCTTATTTGCTAGCTATTGGCTTTAGGCAGGATGCATTCCACGATGGTTTTTCCACCATTCAGCAAATTTTCGATCTTAAGATACTAGCAGAACGCGAGGTTCTCCGCATTAGATAGAAGGAGGACAAGCTAGACAAGCCTTTCTTCTACAACGTTTAAAGTACGGTAGAGGGTGGCCGCGCCCTTCTACTATTAGCGTTCCCTTACTAGAAATATTGGGAAATTTTCGTCCAACTAGGGCGCGTTGCAGGATTTAAAGAAAACGTCGAGCTTTACTAGCTACGACGAGCTTCTAGGGATAATATTAATAGTAGGCGACCCTTGCGAATAACTTAGTTCTTTATACTAAAGCTAATAGACGTTGCTAGAGGCTCTTCCTACTATAAACCGAAACTAGACTATGGGTCACAGTAGCGAAACCTACGAAAAATACTATACGCCGACGCACATCGCACGCGACTTCCAATTAATCTATTTTAGTACACTGTCTCAAAATAACCTAGTTTAGTCTATTACAAGGATAGGCTTATCACGAGATCGGCGTGCGCTAGTCAAACTAGACAATAAGTAATAAGAGGAGGTGCGTAACCACCCGCTGCTTATAGCACTCTGCAAGGAAAGGAATAATTACAAGTATAAGCTATATACACAAGGCTTCTAGCCACTTGTTTAGGCTCGAGGAACTTCGCTTTACGCAGACTACGAGTCGACCAGCCGTAGGATTGGCAGCACTACGGAGAAGTTACGTAGAGAGCGCCTAAAAGAGGCGATTTAAACGTTCCACGACTTGATTAATGCTATTAAGATTAGGGAGTAGCTTAGTGGGAAACCTGCAACTAAGATCCTCACTCTACTAACCCTAAAATTCGAACTCTAAGAGCGTTCTATTATAGCTAACATGCTCTTTAAGCCTTTTAAGAACGATCTAGCTCGCGTCTAATATATTCGCACTCTAGCTTAACTATACCGCCTCTAAAAAACCCCTCGCCTAAAGGCTTGCAAATAAAAGGTAGATTCTAAAGAAGATTTAGTGTATCCTTAAGAGCAGGTGGGCCCATAACTAAGCCCATAGGGCTGAACATTAGATTCGAGAGGGTTAAGCCCGCCGTATCTAGAAGCGAAGGAGTCGCTAATGCTTAGTCTTATTATCTATACCTAATAATCCTTCCACACCCTATATATCTTCTTTATATAGGTTAAGAGGAGCTCTCGTACGAAAGGCGCATGCGCCATATACCGCAAAAAGATATCCTTAAAAAGCACGTTATAGTATATTTTAAGGATCCCTAGTATTAGGGTGAGTTTAAATGCCGTCACCCTTCCTGTTCTAAGAAGCTAGATAGGATGGAACATTTCATGAGGCATGCATTAGATGTACACGGCGTATGCCATTAATATACCGGTGTCGACTTTAGTCCACAAAAGATATATTTTCACCAATCTTCGTTAGCAAGCTATCTAACACGGATGTATAAGAAGGTATTGCTTCTAAGCCTGCATCCTGCAAGCAGCAAAGGGACTTTTTCCAGGACCAAATTAAGAAGCTAAAGACTAGGCATACTATTCTTCGTCTTGTAATAAAAACTATGGTTATCTAGCTTAAGTGTGACGTTTAATAGGTATTCTGGCCGGAGGATTGGGTTAACGGCTGCCAGCAGATAGTGTTTTTTCCTTGATTATAGATATTAGTGTGAGTTCTGCAGCCTTCTGGGGATTCGTTGGCACATCATGTGTAGCTTATAGAATCTTTAGCGATTTTTGCAAATCTCTAGCTATCCTTGCAAATCTCTAGCGATTTTTTCAAATCTCTAGCGATTTTTTCAAATCTCTAGCAATCCTTGCAAATCTCTAGCGATTTTTTCAAATCTCTAGCGATCCTTGCAAATCTCTAGCGATTCTTGCGAATCTCCTAGTTCTAGTATATCTTTACTGTACTATATTTATTAGTACGTTTTTCTTAATATATTTTTATTAATATATTTTTCTTAATCTTTTTTTATTAATCTATTTTTAACATATTCCTATTAATAAATACTTGTTAATAAACTTTTGTTAATAAATTTTTATTAATAAGTTTGTGTTAATATATTTATTAAATCTTTTATTTTTCTACAAATTAATATAGTAGTGCTACAGTACAGTATAATAATAGTAATTATGCAATATGTTTCAACTTTCGGCAGAAACATGGATGGTTAGGGCAACAATATTAACTAACAGCGCCGTCGGCGCAGCATATTTTGGCGCAAGCCAAACGGCCATGCGTAAAACGGGCCCCAGCACAGAACGGGCCCCCGTTTTACTCTGTTACAGTAAGCACAGTATGTCTAGGTCCTTCTACCCCTTCTGGCCTCATTCTGTGCGTCCGCTTCTCTCTCTTTCCACTTTACAGTCTCTAATTAAGGACATTTCATCCTAGATCTTTTCTGTGCTGCTACTCTAAACACATCCGCTTCCTAACATTATGCGCTACGTCTTTCTAGTAGGTAAACCTCACCTCAACACAACTAGTACTTACACTAAGCAGGATTCCAACGCAAATAAATCGCTCCTAAGCCATACACGTGCTTAAATAAGAGAAGAGGGGGTATAATAGGTATCCTGCTAATGATTTTGCTAACTCTATAGTTTATTTCCTCGGTTAGGGCTTTCCTGTCTCTGCTTGCGGTTGCGGAAGCTGAGGATCTAGACTATGTCCAGTCAAAGCTCCTGCCACACAAGCTGTCTCTCGATCGTGGCCTACCCGCTTCGCCTGCCTGCGAAACACCTCAAGCTACTCCGGACGAGTCCCTATCTCGCCTACAAACCACTGCAAATGCCCAGCCGTCCGACGCTCTCCCTGCCATAGGCGAGTGGCAGTCACACCCCGCAGGTTCTGCTCCTCGACTAACCACACCGGAAACAGCGCATAGCGGTGGCCTCCTTGCCAATTACACTACGCTAGAAGATCACCCATCTCCCTATGAGCAGGCTGCAAATGTTGATACGGAGATGTCAGACCGCGGTGAAGATACCGCCGTAGTGCCAACACCAAGCTGCTCTATGTCCTATATTCCAACGCTTCCAACGTCTAAAAATGCGAGTGACACACTAACTACAGCTGCCGACTCGAATGAGCCGACAAACACGATTATGGATGATGTGGCGGAGACTCCTCTACTCGGCTCCTCTCAAGCGGAGCCTTACACCGAATTCTCTTCGGCGTCACCGTCCCAGGCCTCCTCGAACTGGAGCCTGAGCCCAGTACATGATAGTATGTATGCATGGTCGGCATCGTCGCCCCCGCCCACTTGTTACCTTCGCGATTTGAGACGGCTAGACTCTCTATACGGAGGCAGTTCTCCGCGTGGGCTTAAGAATGCAGGAGAAATTATTGAGCTTAGTGACTCTTTTCTTTAAGGAGATGCAGTACACTTTATAGAGTCTTTTCGCCATAGTTAGGGACAGGACGGCCTCTGGGATCGTGTTCCCCTAAGCAATCCAACTACTGGCAGCTCGGTAGTGGAGAATGTGCTTAGGAGCCTTCGTTGTGCTGAGACTATCGAGCATAACTGTGCTATAGATCTGTTTAGGCTCCGAGCGGCGAGAATTCTTCTTTATTATTATCTAGAGCAAAAACGTATTAATCTACAGGAGGATCCAAATCTCCCGAACCTACTTTCCTAAGGTAAGAGGATATCTAGCGTTGTTGTAGATGTAGTCCTAGAAGACATATATGGCCGTCACGGCAAACAAGTTAGTCCACGAGTGAAGGCGCAGCGACGACAGAGCTTAAAGAATTATAAGAGGCAGGGTAAACAATAGATGGTTCTATCCGCTCATCTTAGAATCGGGATTATAGTAACTTGCAGTAGGAGCCTTAAAACCTACATATAAGATCCAAGTCCACACTTTATGTGTATTATTTATTAACACCTTTAAGAATAGCGCAAAGTTCACTGACAGGATAATAATAGCTCTATTAACCTATATACTAAATGTATACCCCTAAGGCATCCAAGCCAGTCGGTTGGCAGATCCTTTCGTTTAATGCATGATCGAGGGAGTCCTATCGTCCACCTGGCCAGCAGCAGAAACATTGGCTGCTATTAACAGATATAAACAGGAAAAGGAGAAAGAGTGCTATAAAAAGGATGAATGGCAGCCGGTGGCGCCCCCAAAAACTTTTATGCGGCTCCTATTAATGTAGGAGGATTAGCGGTGTCGCAAATATAGACTAGTTTCGAGAGAAAGATGTCTCGAAACCTACTTATTAGTAAGCATAGCTACAGTGGCGCCACTCCTGCGCATCATGCCTTTTCTACTGGGCACGCTCACGTGGGGATGTGACTCACGTGGATTAAGGTGCCTGTTTTGCACCCATGGCCACGGCGGCTGGGTTCCTCAACTTGTAAGGGGACCACTCGGGACCCGGTTTTCCTGGAGAGCCTAAGTTAGGTACCTTATTTCGGTAGAGTATCGCGGAGGCCGTAAGCCTTGGTATAGTTATAAATAGATATGCTGCTATCTCAAACATATTTGTGCTTCTTATAAAGGCCCAAAAATGGTTAGGTTTCGCTATTACATTTTATCAGGCATTATATTGCTGTGTTTATAATATGTTGTAACGGTACGTAAATAGCGAGCTTTTCCATTAACTCCTCCCACCAGATCGCCTAAAGACTTTAGATAACTATGTCACCGAATACATCCCTTTAACATGATAATACAAACCGACTAATAGATCGCCCTGCTAGACGTCAGCAAAAGCGCAGCAAAGTGTTCAATGCTAAGGGTAATCTAACTCTTTTAACAACAACCCATCTCAGCATGCTTTTGAAGCCACCTCTTTATAATGTTGAAGGAACCTTGGAAATGCAGAAAATGATTTTGCAGGGGTTAGCCAGGAAAGAAAATATAATAAAAGGCTTATTAAAATGTGAATCGCGGTCTACGTCACAGGCTAACCTTTATTGTTTACAAAAGGAAGCATGTATAGCACTTCAGAAAACATGGGATAGAACTGGCAAGAAGTAATTAACTAATTAAGTTAAGTTATAAGTTTATGACTAAAAGATGCTGGCTAGCCTAGTTACGTGATACTCTTTGTCCTAGTGTTAAACAGGGAGCATGTCCAAAACGATAGGCTAACCGCAGAGAGAGGCTAACTAAAAGAATAGGCTGGCCGCAGAGTGAGAATAACCAAAAATAGGCTCACGTTAACATTACTGTACCTACAGAGGGAGGCTAACTACAGAGAGAGACCGGCCGCAAAAAAAAAACTGGCTGCAAGGGGCTGGTTCTTGCACCCTTATTATAATAGCTTTGCGGTTAACTATATAGGGTTTGCGGTAGGTAGAAAAAGGCAATTAAATATACCGCCTACTAATAACTAAAAATACTAATCAACAAGTATTTTAACTTTATATATTTATATTCTAAATCTGAGCTATGTAGTAATTAATTAATCGCGTAAAGACATAGGCAGCACAGAGGTGGCAGCACTAGAGGGGTGGCAGCACCACAGAGGTGGCAGCACTAGAAGGGTGGCAGCACCACAGAGGTGGCAGCACTAGAGGGGTGGCAGCACCCCAGAGGTGGCAGCACTAGAAGAGTGGCAGCACCACAGAGGTGGCAGCACCACAGAGGTGGCAGCACCAGAGGGGTGGCAGCACCAGAGGGGTGGTGCTGCCACTTCTAGTGCTGCACCTCGTCGATGCACTCCGTTAGGACCTATGAGGTGCGTTGGAGTGGTTCTAAGAATTTACCGAGACAAGTGCTATAGCTTCCGGAACATCCATCATGCTCTGAAGGATCTTAGGGCGTCTGTGAATCTTCAAATACTTAGATCTTTTGATTACACTGCCTTGCAAAACCGGCCTCACCTTTGGCAGGTTCTGAGATTCTGTCGAACCCTTGTCGCGCTAGGATGGCCCTTGTCCACACAAAAGCGAATCATTGTTGCGTCAGTATTAAGGTCTTCTAGCATAACCCATACTGATCTTGCGACTTGCTCGACAAATTACGCTGTCAAGGTCACTATTGTCATACTATGTTGTAGAGTAAGAGAAGCCTTGCAGAGGCAATAAGCGCATATGCTATAGGGTTTCCTTATAGCCTTATTGTAAGAGTACTAACTGCTTGCTCTGCCTCCCACGCAGCTAAGATTTTCGAAGAGGATACTAGATCAGGATGCCCTGCTCGAAGAATCTGACAGCGGAGACGAACACACTCCTGCAGTAGGCCTATAGCCTCAGCGCTTCGCTCTAAGCTTTTCCATGTCCAAGCAAGATTGGCCATGCTGGTTAGCGTGTCGGGATGGTCCGCTCCCAGCTTCTTCTTGAAAGTCTCCATCACTTGCACCTGCAGCTCTTCCGCTGCATCCCACCGCCCTTGATTCCGGTAAGTCGACGCCAGATTGGCCATGCTGGTTAGCGTG
>ML976666.1:38928-61933 GCA_010015655.1 Bimuria novae-zelandiae CBS 107.79 | reverse complement strand
CAGCTCTTCCGCTGCATCCCACCGCCCTTGATTCCGGTAAGTCGACGCCAGATTGGCCATGCTGGTTAGCGTGTCGGGATGGTCCACCCCCAGCTTCTTCTTGCGAGTCTCCACTACTTGCTCCCTTAGCTTTTCAGCCTCGTCCCATCGTCCACCAAGTGAGTAGGTATCTGCCACCATTGCAATACTCCATACCGTGTCCTGATGCTCTCGCCCTAAGACCGTCTTTCGTACCTTCATTGATTGTATTGCTAGCGTCTCTGCTTCTCCTGCGCTTCCTTTACTCTTCGCATACCACGCCGCACAATATAGTAGCGTAGCCCACTCTATTAGCGAAGATGCCGCTTTTGGCTTATGGCTAGCTGCTGCCTTAGCGTGTGCGAACAGCGCCTGACACGCTGCCCAGTTTTCGTACTCTCCCGTTGGGAACGCCGTGTAAAGGTTGCTAATAAACTGCTGCTTCCACTGCTCTAACTTTCCGTTCGTTGCAAGCCACGTGCGCATGGAAAGCTGAACAATGGCGTGCATCTCGAAACTCGCGCCGTCAGTGTTAGCAGAGACAAAGCAGAAGTTGCGCAGTACAGTAACATTATCGTTAAAAGCATCATCCTCAAGGCTGTCGTCTTCAAAAGAGTCGTTTTCAGAAGAGTCGTCTTCGAAAAGGTCGTTATTAGAAGACTTGTTATCTGAGTAGTCCCGCAGATTATTATTTTTAGAACCGCCGTCCTTAGACCTAAACTGCGGCTCAGTGCCCTCTTTGCTATTGTTAGCATCGGCCTTACTATCCCCTTCACTAATCTTCACCTTGTCGTGCTTAGCTCGCAACTGTAGCACGCCCCTAGGAATCCCCTGGCGGTCGAAGAAGCTCATCAGCGATAGCAGGTCTGCCGCCGACGGCCGCGTTTGCTGTATGTGCTCGAACGAGATCTGCCAGGTCGCGATAATCGAGTTCTTCGCCTCGCGATCTCGCCGCAGCTGACCTTCGTCACGATTGAGAAGGCTCGTCCGCTTGCGCTCGCTCTTCCTTAGTTGATCTAGGTACTGTGCTACCGAGCACAGCGGCGCTCTTTGCGAGATATATGCAGCAGCCTGCACGATGGCGAGTGGCATGTATTCGAGTGCTGCTGCTAGCTCCGCGAGCTCCATATCGCTGCTGTTGTCTGCCGGCGCTCCCAGCTTCCTCGCAAGTAGCGCCAACGACTGCGCCTCGTCCATCGGGTCCAGCCTGATGATGTCGCGCTGCTCCACTAGCTTCAGCGCTGCTTCTTTACTTCGCGATGTGATAAGGATGGAGCCGTGCTCGCAGTGAGGAAGGTACTCGCGCAGCGGTCTAGCTGCCGTCTGCGAGCTAGCAGTTTCGGCATCGAGCAGAAAGCTGGCATCGTCGACGTTGTCTAGCACAAGCAGCCATGGCTGCTTGCTATCGCACAGCCAGTCGTGCACTAGCTTGAAGATGTTGATCTGCGGGTCCTGTCGTCCTGTGATCTTGACACGGTCGGCGATGTCGTGGAAGCTCTGCTCCAGCCGGGCGGCGTTGCTGGCGTGCGCCCACAGTACCCACGTCTCGGGCGACTGCTCGCGCGTGCGATAGGCATGCTCGATCGCCAGCTGCGACTTGCTGCACGGCCGTCAGTGTGTCGTGCTTGGTTGTGTGCAAGAAGCGTTCATGCCGCTTACCCTACCCCGCCTAGGCCGACAATCGCGTGCCTCGCGTCTGGCAGCGCGCATTTCTTGCAGAGCTTGTGAAGCAGGTGTCCTCGCTCGACAAAGTCCGCGTCTCGCGAGAAGGGTATCACGATCGATGGCTGCGGTGGAGTCTCGCGTCGCTCTAGGTGGAGGGCCGCAGGTTAGCGCTGGGTCAGGCGCTGTTGAGCTCGGATCGTCTCGCAACTCACTAGGCAGAAGGTTGATTGTGGGGTTTACATCACCATTAATAATGCCGGCCTGAATGCCATAGTTCATGTCGCCAAAGGATGCCGTTAGCGCCATACTATAGCTGTAAAGTATGCGATAGTCGTGTCTGTGGTAAAAGTCAGCTGTGCTTCAGCCTTATGTGTTCAGTCCCCTTCCGCCCTTCTCTATTGGGCGACTCCTTCGGATAGATTATATAAATTCTGTCAGCTAAGAATCTTTAATCTATCCTCTTTGTTCCTAAGTCTAACTTCTACTTAAGCATTCTCTACGCTTTCTTATTCCTCTATCGTCAGATCTTTAATGGCCAACCCACTCGGCATTACAGCTGCAGTCGTGGGCATTACTACGCCAGCCCTGCAAGACGTATAGCTACTTCTAAGCAACCTGCAGCAGCTTAAAGACGCGCTAAAGACTATTACACGCCTGCTAGAGAATGTCTAATCTATTAATACAGCGCTTAGCCTTCTTTAAAGCGTCTAGATTAGGGAGTATGCGAAAGGTAAGGCCGGTTTTGCAAGGCACTGTAGAGTGAACAGACGACACTTAGGCTGATCTCTGGCAGAGCCGCTAGGGCCACCTTCGGTGACGCTTATGCACCTAACACAGAAATTATTTAAGATATATTACTGCGTCATCATGTATGCCTTGGCCATGTCTATGGCTCGCTTACGATCGAGGTACCGACTGGGGTGGCAGTGTCGCAAATCTATGCAAGCTGCAGAAGCTGCAAAGCTAAATAAAGCAAGTTATTTGTATCAGGCGATTCTATACTAGTGACTGATCATGTGTATGGTGTACAAGAACTTAAAAGAGCCAGGCTATAAGCGTACTCGCTAGTAAGGATAATTTCCCACTACAGCATCACCAACATTTAACTGGTAACAAAGGTCACACAAAACGGTAATTTTTGTATGACAAGGACGGGATGAATTCTCAAGAAGGCAAAGTATGGTATTTTCACCTTATACCAAAGAAAATTATTGCGCTTAGAGCTGCGTTCTAAGTGCTATTAAAAGTACCTCTTATTGGCTTCGCTACGCTGTGTGATTCGCGATGTTGTAAGTGACGTTATTCTTGGTCGTTGACAGTCGAAATTGCGGCATCTTCATTGGACGGAACCAGTCCCGCGGTGTTCTACAGGTTCAAAGAATTGCCACATTTAGAAGTATCCGTAGAATTATAACTGGTACCTATCCTGTAATAATTGTCACTGATTGGCAGCGAGCCGTAACCTACGAACCTCCGCCAGCGCGCTGCCGATTAAGAGGTGCACGATGCCGGAACTGCCCTGCAGATGGGGGATCCAGAAGACAACCTAGCTTACTGTTGACTTTCGACTACATACAGCATACGGTAGTGTATCACTTTTCTTTCTTTCCTATGTTGAGCATGGTGTTAGATATGCGATCAGCAGGTCTTATAAAAAGTGCTGCCGGCGTTCCGCCACGGCGGGGTTTCCATTACGCAGGGATGGACGTTAGATAATGTTCACAAATGTCACACTTAATGTTACACAAATACTTTCTTGTTTTCCGTTTTCCGTTTTCCGTTTTCCGTTTTCCGTTTTCCGTTTTCCGTTTTCCGTTTTCCGTTTTCCGTTTTCTGTTTTCCGTTTTCCGTTTTCCGTTTTCTATTTTCTATTTTCCATTTTCCATTTTCCGTTTCAGCATTCAGCATTCAGATCTGCACTTTCGAAAACCTAATTTCAGAAGAAGAAACTTTTTAAACAATAATTAGAATATTTCTTACTAAAACTAGGAATTAAACATAACAGTCCGGAATAGTAACTGAAGCTCCTGTGGACTAGGTTCCCGGGCGGGCTGCTTCCATGCGGGCGGCACTCCCCGAAGGGCAGGTCCCACGTTGGCGGGTTAGGAAGTACGGCCTATCAGCCCCTGCGCCTTAAGCACCCCTACGCCACAGTCCGCCCGTGCGGGCGAACTCTCTGTGCGGTCGATTCACCCACATGGCCAATTTGACCGTAGCGCGAATGCCCGCACGCCAAAATCGCCCGTGCATAACAATGCTGTGCGGCTCATATCGCTGCACTCTTCTTTTGTACCCCGCAACATGCGCCCGCGCTCGCTAAATACCCATACGGGAAACGCCCTTGCACTCAAAAACTCCATGTACAGCTAACGTTACATATCATACTATTAAGTGGTTGCTTGGGAGTGTCGTGGCCTCCCCTTATGCCGAGGTCTTTGCGAATCAGCAGGTCCCACTTCGCCACCGGACAGGCTGCATGAGCATTCGCAAGAGCGCTCACATCCTAACATCAACGCGATGGCGCACTTAAATAAGCAGTGCTCTCGCGGACCTACGTCGCAACAAACCGCTGCTGCCGCTGCGCTCGGCGGACCACAGCTCAGATACACAGCCACATAGGAACCTAGTGAGCAGCGTTCCAAACAAAGGACAAGGAACTTTAGTATTATAAGGCATGAGGGCACGAGGGCAAGCTAGCAGAAACCTAGGATGCACAGTAGGGCAAGTGTGAAGACGTCGAAGTCATAAATCACGACAAAGCCTCTAGTACGAGATATACACAGGAGTGGCAATTGAAGGAACAGAAATACAGGCGCAGATATGTCAGTAGGGCGAGATGTACATAAAGTTAGTGATAGATGGAAGCTGGGGAAGAAGTGGAGGCGAGGCATACATTTCGTGTGTTTCGAAGGGCCGCCACTCCTTCCACACGGGCATGATGGCAGTCAACGAGGATGTATGTCTATCTGTACTTCTCTGTGGTACCAGTATAAGCATGCTAAATGTCTGTAAGGTGGTTTATTAGATAGGGGATGCCGATCAGCCTAAGGATTTGTTGATCTGGGACGTCGCAAACATCGTCAGCTAGCGATGGGCTGGTTAAGAAATCTATCAGTGGCTGCGTATTGTGTTGTGACAGCGCCAAAGAGGTATCGTAACGCTAACACGATAAGACGACTGTTGCTGCGTTCGATGGACTTATTACTGTATGTTGTGGAGCTGGCTCGTCCTCTTGCTGGTCTATGCCCGCTCTACAGATCCGAATCGATGCGGCAGGACGCATTATGGCCCGGGGGAACTTGTCGCGGCCGCCACCGAGGCGTTTGACGAGTCAGACGACGTTATTTTCTCTGTAAAGGTAACTTAGCGTCAGCAAACATTCGAGAACAAGTGCAAGAGCAGTCAAACTTCTCTCAAACCGCTATGCATTCCCTGCAGCGAATGCGTATTCGTCACCATCAATTCAATAACGGGTGGAGCACAATAAAAATCCAAGTTTCGCTTTCCTTGCTCTGTTTAAGGGCTGGATTAAAGTTTTCATTTTTAGCGGGGAGTGTCGCCTTAAATACTGGCTACAGCGATTCTAGCATACGGAAATCGAAGATAGAAAATTGGGATTTGGTTTTTACGATTCTAAAAATATCAATCTATATGTACGCAAAAGGGTCTAATCAGCATTTATCTAGTCCTTGATGGGGAAGGAAAGGCCGCGACCTCTGAAACTTGTCTCGGCGATACTCTCAACACAGTAACGATATCAGGTCAGCCAATCATTGCGATGCAGGAGCGGTTTCAGGGCCCGGAGTCATAATTTGAGCTCCCTTTTAAGCGCCTTGTCCATAGCGCTTAAAATAGCATCCAGCACGCCATGCAAGCGACCAATAGATGAGCGTGCAGGATCAAGCCCACTTTCAACCTCCGTCGGCGCTTATCATCTCTCCAACCAAGCGCTCCCAACGACAAGCTGTGCCCTCTGTCTGCCTCTAGTACCTTCCCACAGTCTTATTCTGAGGTTGTGTAAACACGACTGGTACGGCTTGGCTACGATGCGTGCACCGTATACCTTAATAGCACCAAATAATTGCAAATTAATTGCCCCGACTGTAGGGTAGAAATCTCTATCGAGTAACTTATGCTTGAGGCACAGCAAAATTCGTCCAAGACTGCCTCAAGGCGAAGCGGCACGGCAAATCACCAATAGTGATGAGTAAGAATTGCCGCAATCCAATGGCACCAAACATGGGCCATGTTTAGGCGCCGATGTCACACCTCCTCTCAGTGCTGGAGGTGACGAGATTTCCAATCGCTTTCACAAATCTGCATGATACAAGAAGGCTCCCACCCCAAATGTAATGCGCACAACGCACGCGTTGACAACTCCCTGTCAAAGTAGAAGCAAGTAAGCCGTACCCAAGCGGGCGTCTTGCTGTGCCTTAATGATGGACCGACGATGGTGTAGGGTCGAAGCCCCTCATAGGCCATTGCATATTCGGTGATATGTGTGAGCGCTATAATTTGCGTTTTCTGAGAAGACACTGTAAGAGTGGAAAACCGATTCTCAGAATGCGAGAATGAACAAGAATCCTTCGGCAATTCACTCTATTAGGCTAATGACCCGTACCGAGACTGTGCCGCTCGCTCGGAGCTGAGAAGAATCAAGGGAAGCATGGGTCCTTCCGAAGAGCGATCATACCACTGTTACCACTGCATTGACTGTATGATCAATGTATGCATGTGGGCGGTACGATTGAGTACTTAACGATCGATTACAGTCTAACTCTATGGAGATCAACCCAACGTGAGCGAAGGGCGGCAAGTATGTCTAGGGCACGGTATCCTCCGAGACAGTCCCGAGGCAAAGCCGCGGGCAGGTGACCTATCAACAATGACGAGCAAGCGTTGCCGCAAAGGAGTGTTATCGAACCTTGGCTATAGTTAAGCGCCGACGTGGTACCGAAACTGTGGCTTGACTTGGAATACATGCGGCACTCGATTGAGAACGTTAAGATTCTCAAGTGGAAGGTGATCTGCACTACAATGAAAACCCAGAAGGACGTCTATATTCACGCATTGCCTATCTTCGCGGAACTCAATCGAAGTATTGGAGCAAATGACCAGGTCTAAGAATTCCTGATCGTGAGGATACTGTTGATTGCTACTTCAGAGTGGCTGACCTGCTCTGACTTCGATGGAGCGCTTCTAAAACCCTACCAATCGTTAGGACGAGTTTGGCAAGCGCCTTGCTGCAGCGCCGTCCGCGTCAGACCCTCAATGTGGATCCGATATGAGCCAATCGGAGAAATGGCTCATCCAAATCTGGAGGTGAGAGTTCAAAAACAGGAAACCAAAAACTGAAAACAGCAACTAATTAGCCCAACCAGCGTTTCTCGTTCGCCTTAGAAGCGAATCTCGAGTTTTCTTACGGCTTAAATCGGTATTGGCATTTTGCTTCTGGTACCTGATCTACAGTCTCGAGCGACGGATGGTGTAGAAGTCGGACCGTGGTGTGTGCTTATTGTGTATTTGCTGAAGCTGTCAATAGACTTCAGTAGCGACAAGGCAATGGCAGCAAGCGAGGGATAGTGCAAACGATCTTCATGGCGTGTAGGCAACTGCGCGCGTAGGCAGCTGCGCGCTTAGGTGTATTGCATGGGCCAATAATAACGGCACGAGTCGCTTCAAGGACACCCGGCATGTTTCTATCCGTGCCATCTCAACAGTACAAATTCCCAGACAGCCTCATCCACATATCGATCCGAAGCGTCGGACAAGGTCTGAAGAGATTTAGGCGGGGATCCTGATGCTTAGCTGAGCCAAATGCACGCTCGGGCGGAGCAGGGCCCTCGTGGAGCTGCGCCGCGACAGTACTCCTGGTACTGTATGGCCGATCACAACGCGAAGCATGGCAACGTAGGAAAATTATAAGAGACAGCACAACTAGAAATACTGAAGTCAGAGAACATAACTCAAACCCTGTAGGCACGAGGGCAAGCTAATGTGAACGACAGTTGATTATTAGGGGGGACTGAAGGCATTATAGCTGTAAGACATTATGCAGAGCGCGTCTATAGACCTAAGATTCTAGTGCAATATACAAGGCTTGAGATTCAATGTGCATATTCGTAGATAGAAGTTAGATAATAGCAGGCCTCTGGGAACAGCTAGCTTATGTGGAGGAGTTGAAGCGTGGCGGAGCGGATCAGCAATGATCCAGGACCCGTCGACTGAAACCCAACCAATCAACCAATTACCTATGCCTCACGTAAGAGACCCGCAAGCGCCCGTGGCCTGCTCCAGAAAGATCCTGCGTTCACTCTCGTGTAGTTCGAAGCCTTTGGCCTATACGGTTTCAGAACTTTACGTTAATTAATCGTCGCTAAAAGCAGAATATCGAGACTTGTCGCGCTGTTCTTATTCTTGGTCGACCTGTCGATGCAGCAGGCATTAGCTTAGAAGTACCTGGAGGCCGTCTACAGCTTGCTCGCTAGAGAGGCAGATCTTCGCCAACACATCCTTGTTTACACCTGCTCCATCCAAGGGCTCACCATACGTAACATCTTGGATCCCTATCCAGGTGGTGTTGCACGGAATGATATGAAGCAGGAACAAAGGCCCCAACTGAGACAAGGCGAAGGCAGATGACCTGGCAGGCAAGCAATCGATGCAAAGAGCAGGGAGCAGGAGCACCGAGGCACGTCTGATTAAAAATAGCCAAACCCTGGCGTAAGGGCGCTTAAAACCCAGACGCTGATAGGACAGGTTTTTTTAAAAAAAAAGGATTCTAGTTCTTATAATTAATATTTTAATTGCGAAAACTAAAAATTAGAAGTCGAAATTGTTAATTCTGCGAGAGGACAAGGGGCCTAATAGCTAAGTATATAAACCTCGTGCTGCACCTCCTCCAATGCTCTATTAAAAGTCCTTAATATCCTTCCAACACTATCTAGCTCCTTGAGCACCTAGCCGCTTACAAAGTTAACTCACGCGACACCAGGTGGCGAGCTAATTCGTGATCGGTGTACGTAAGCAGCACTAGCCATCAACAACAGCCCCTCCATCTACAACAAAACTTCACCCTTACACTAATTACCCAAATCTCGTCCGATTCCTACAATGAGCAGCTTAATCGACGCGCCGCGAACGCCCGAACGCTCTGAACCTAATATCTAATATACTACGCCTACGAAATTAGCCTACCTACACTGTTGTAGCCACCGGGCGAATGGCGAGACTATTGACGACGTTAATAAGCTATTTCGAATCTTTGAGGCTACAGGCAGACGTTAGAGGCGTTAATAACGCGAGCTAGGTATAGAGATCGCGCAAAGGCGTACGCGCAAGCCTTTAGCTAAGCTTAATAGTAATAAGCTTAGGAGAGCTTTTTAAACGCCTATATAAGTTCTTAAACACATGGCAGAGCCTGAGGAGAATCCCTATAGTCAATGCCTGCTTACCTATTAAGCTAAAAAGTATGGCGTTGAGCTCTCTGAGGGTCAGTTATAATACAACTTTAGTCAACGACTCGACGCTCACATGTACATGGCGCCCTATAGTGATCCTTTGACAGACGCCTACAAAGCTGCGCGCGTACAGTATGGCCAGCAGAACAAGAATCTGCCTATTACAGGTTACTAGGATCAAGTTTTCTTTACTAACGAGGCTTATTTTAACCTACATAAGTGCCTCTAAAAGCCTCGTCAGCTGCGTCGACGCGGGCAGCAAAAACGATACAGAAAAGTCACTAATATGCAGCCTCAGAGCGCTCCTAGGGGTCAGGTTTTACACATGTACGCCTGCGTTAACTGGGACTTCAAATCAGAGCTCTACTTTTACAACGACAACAAAGAGATGCCTATAGTTGTTAAGCCTCCGCCGAAACCTCGCAAAAGGATGTATGAGTCCTCTCAGCAGTACGAAAAGCGCGTACAAGAATGGGAGGCTTATAAGCCTCCCAAAGTTGACGTAGATCCTTAGGGGAACTATATAACGCAAGCCTACTATACAGAGTATGTACTGCCTACGTATATTAAGATCCTTAACAACGCGCGCACTTGTAATCCTTATAAATATTTTATTCTATAAGAAGATAATAACCTGTTATATAGTATAAGATTAAAATATAATGTTGTGTGTATATTTAAGATATCTTAAGGAGTGCGGCTTTTTATACACCCAGGGAGGTCACCAGATCTTAATCCTATAGAAGGATGCTGGCTCATCCTTAAAGAAAAGGCCAAAAGGCGTCTCCACAAGCTATGTGAAGGTGAGACGCCTTGGGATAGGACTACAAAACACCTCAAGGATATACTACAGCAAATATGGGATGAGATCTCTATCAATGAGATCAGGGAGCTTATTGAGGAGATGCCAGATCGCTGCTAAAGGCTTATAGAAACTGGCGGCGAGAAGATACGCTCACAACGCTGGTGAATATACTGTACATATCCTACATACTGTAGAGATCCTGAGATCTCAACACCAAATCTGAGCTCTACGCGTCAGATTTAAGCTTTAAAATCAAGTTCAGCCTCAAAATCAAGTCAATATGCGTCAAGAACCTCAGAATTTCAACTTTGTATGGTGATTACTATGGGAGAACAAAATTTGGCGGTTGTGCTTACATAAACCGATCACGAATTAGCTCGCCACCTGGTGGCGATGCTGATTAGGTCAGCTCCGGTATAAGTCTCGAAAGGCCGACACTTATATGAATAACCTAGGGCTGATAATGTTGTTGACATCTGCACACGACTAACATCTGCTAACGCTTTCATCGAGAAGGCTGGGTCTACTGTACAAAAGAAGCTGTTCTCTGAGAGGGGCGCTAAGCTACTAAATGGATAGCGGCATCTGTGTCCATTCTTAGTCCAGGACCCAAGAATGGCCCCGAACCGCGAACCTGAGATGCAGCCAATTATAAAAATGCCCCTTTATAGGTGTAGCCTGCGCCAGTCGGGACGCCTGCAATGAGGGGACAAGATCTGGGACCTAGTCACCACGGTTGAGTGACCCAAACCGGCCCCCAGTGTCCCCACACATCTATTTTTATCTTTGTTATCCTACTGGGCTCTAGTCTAGTGGGGTACAGTGCTGACCGATATCGGTTTCCGGTTTTTGCACGAGGATTGGCCAAAGCTGGAGGAGAGCCGTAGAAAACAAATTACGGCCCTAGTCCCTATCAGGCTAGCATTTAAGCCAATCAAAGGTCGTAGACCAACAGGATACGTACGCTCAGCTCCTCGCTGAGCAGGGCTCTGTAGAACGTTTGACGCTACACTGAAGCTTTTCCATTCTTCTTGATTCACCAGCTTACTTTGCGTTCAACCAAATCAATGCCAGTCTACGCAACCGTCAAGGTAGGCGAGTCAGACAGGCTGGCCTACATGAGCGAGGCTGAGGACCCCGCTAGCCAGAGTGGAGAAGACGCGGGCCAGGAGGTATCAGCATCGACGGATTTACCAGTTAATGCCGCAGCGGAGGCTACCGCCGTGGGTGCTACCGCTGTGGAGGCTACAGCTAGCTCTACAGTACTAGAAACACCGAACACCAACTTTTCGATTTTTAGATATCCTCTCTAAAGACCCTAATAATCCCAGCAACTAAACAAGCTCACTGCGCTGATTCTGGGAGTACCTCTAACGTCCGCCTAGCCCTCCGCGCAGACGCGCAAAGGAGCTTGTCAGGATGGCAGAGTCTCCCTCCTCCCAGCACACAGGGTCCCCAGACCCTGTAATCCCTCAGCAGCTTTATACACGCGCCCCAAGACAGCCCCAGGAGGACATGCATTACCGTGCACCCCTTCTAAGCAGCCAGAACCCTAGTGGGGGCGCTCCTAAACCTCGCGTCTCTAATGCCGTCTAACGCCATATCACCAAGACTCAGCAGATTGCCTAGCTATAGAACACTATTACTATAGCTTTCGTAGTAGCGGTAGACCAACACGCAGAGAGCTACACTAACCCTTAAGAGGCTAAGATTACTAAGGAGCTATAGTAGAGAGTTATCTAGGCTCTAACCTTGCTTTCCCTAAGTAACTCCCCCCCTAGCTCCCGCTGGAGTAGCGACACCAGTTACAGTAACCCTAGGAGCTAAGAGTCGGGACGCCGCTCTTAGGCGGACGTAGCCAGAGACCCCCAGATCTTAGATAGGGGTGGCAGTTAACCCCTAATCCCTGCTAGGCCCTGGCCCAACCCGCTCGCTAAGCTAAAAGAAGATAATTGAATATTCGTAGCCATCTCTAACCTGGCAATGCGACTACAATAACCCTCACCCTTTGCGACATACCTACCGCATCACCAATTAACACAGGCTAGGCGATTACCCCAGCAAATGAGAACATCCGGGGCCGACTTCTAACTTAAGAAAACCAGGAACTTCTAGTAAGAGCGCTAGACGGAGACGCGGTAAGGATCCCAGAACGCTAGACCAACTACGCAGTATAAGGAGTACCCAGCTCTTTTCAGACCCTAGACGGCACAGAACTACCAACTACTACCTAGCTAGTAGAGGAAGAGGTCTGCTCGTAAATAGGTAAGTAGCTAGTTAGTTATAGGACCTTACGACATGGGGCGAATTAGCATGGCCTTACTACCTAGATCGTTTTATATAAGGAGCCAGTCCGCTCGTTCCGGCTCTTTGGCACCAGCTAATTCTCGAAGGAAATCCACAAGCATCCCACTATACAGCGATATAACCTAGGCTGCCAGGGCTACTGCAACGCTGCCTGCTATACCTGAGTAGCCCGCTGTGCACACTGCGGGGACCGCACGGATAGACACTAAGGACAGTACGGAGACAGTTGCGCCCACAAAGCCATGTGTGCTAACTATTATAGCCCTTATCTAGCTAGTTACACTAACTGCCCGGCAGCTCCTCGCCAGGTTAACGGACATATTACTAAGCCTATAAAGACTAAGCTAAAGGCTATCCGTCGCGTAGGCAAAATAGCACAGCAGCACCTCTACAGGATAGTTAAAGTAGCCCTTAAATAGGCAACACTTTAGCCTGAGGCTCCTCCTATAGAGGTATTAGAGATAGTGCCTTCCCACCTTTCTGCCCAGAGGCAAGAAGGAGAAAGCAGGGCTACACCTCCTATAACTACTGCCTCCTATGCATCCTCCTCTACTACTGGCAGAGAAAAGAGACCAAGGCGGGCCGCCACAGGCTAGAGGAGCCTTAATATAGAATAACTATCTGCTAGCAGCATTCGTCCACAATTAACTATTCACACTAACCTGTCCACCTCGGAGAGGGAAGACGCTAGCATGAGCGATAACCCGCTATTATTATGCTAGAATACCCTTATAACATCCTAGCCAACACCAGGCATCAACAGCCTAGCCTATTAAGTAAACAACTACGTGTATGCTGGGCTAATGTTAGCAGGAGCTCACCCTAGCACATTATAATACTAGAGGTGGCGTTTTAGAAGGGCATAGATATTATGTGTGTTTAAGAGCCCTTCACATGTGCCAACTTAAGAACTTCCACCTACCCTGGTTTCACACACCTAGCATCCATTAGCACCTGGGACAGCCCCAACACACCAGGCTTAGCCCGCCCTAGGGTAATGACCTACATCCGCAAAGGATGCCACCTACGATACCAGGCTAGAGAGAGCCTTAACCACCTAGACATGCTGTAGGCTGTAGTGAATGGAGTGGCAATACTTAACTGCTACAGACAGCCACATACCCTACACGTTATCCAATACGTTACACATCTTATACCCCCTCAACTCTGCCTTATAGGAGGAGACTTCAACGCTAGATATAAATCCTTTAAGCCTACTACCACTGTAGCCAACAGAGGTGTGGAGCTAGCTAGATAGGCTGCTAACGCGTCTATAGACTACATTAGTATGCCAGGGCAGCTAACATACTGCGCTAGCTATATCCTTAACCTTACCTTCTTTAATATCTTATTTGCCTAGTCTGCTGTTAATGCTAGCATGCACAGCGGCTTAGACTATAAGACAATAGTAACCTCTGTCCCTCTCTCTACACCAGGCACTCCGCATCTAGAACAGTACCACTACAGAGTCCCTGAGGCAAGCCTACCTAAATTCACTGGGCTGGTAGAAATAGGTGTCTAGAACATCCTAGACCTGCTTGTAACACAGGATGCAGCACAGCTAGAGGAATGCGTTACGCTGCTCACAGAGACCATACAGCACTCTGTATAGACAGCAGGTAAGCTCGACCGCAAGGAAGGCCGCGCTGCACCATGGTGGACTAAGGAGTGTAAAACTGCCTACTAGGCCTACAAACATGCTAGGCTGCTCTGCTCTGGCAGTCTACTAGAGGAGAGACAGGCCTTCAAGACTACCGTCCGATAGGCTAAGAGGCAGTACTAGAGGCATGTTATTAATAATACTAAGGATAATAAGGACCTGTTTAAGATTATTGCCTGGCACAAGCTCACACTAGAGAACCAGGACACTCCTCTCATCGTGAACAACAGGATAATATCAGACCCCCTAGAGAAGGCAGAGGCTCTTAGAGAGGAAGTCCTCAACTGGTACATAGCAGAGGATGACCTCAGACACTACCCAGACTAGGAGAATGTAGATGCCCTCCCGTGGAGCACACACATCTCACTAGAGGAAACTGAACGAAACACAGTAGGAGTCTCGAGCACCTTATCAGGCACTAACCGCTCTATTGTGCGACTACTCCGTGCCTGCTGGGCTTAGGTTAGGGAACTTATACAAAGAATCTTCTAGCGATGCCTTGAGCTCAACCACTTCCCAGCACAGTGGAAGCTTGCCAAGGTAGTAATAATACCAAAGACAGGGAAGACAGACCAAACATTACCTTACTCCTAGAGACCTATAGCGCTTCTCTCTTGCATTAGAAAGGGACTTAAACGAATAGTAGCTAGATAAATTACGTAGACCGCCATAACACATAAGATCCTTAGCCCCTAGCATGGCGGCGCCCTTCTAAAGCGCTTTATAGCAGACCTCACTGCAGCGTTCACCCACGACACTGAAGCAGCATGGGTACTTAGAAAGCATGTTACTATAGTTACCCTAGATGTTCAAGGCGCCTTTGATGCGCTCCTTAAGAACCGCCTGCTACACCGGATGGCCCAACAGGGCTGGCCACAAAGGACCATGCTCTTTATAGACTCATTCCTCACTAACCGGAGGGTTCGGGTCCGCCTTGGACAGGTCACTACCCCTAGCTACCTTGTCGCCTGTGGCACACCCCAAGGCTCGCCTCTCTCCCCTGTCCTATATACACTGTACCTAGCAGAGCTACTATCTATAGACACAGAACGGAGGTTTAGATATGCAGACGACATATGTCTATACTAGGCCTCACACTCTATAGACGACAACGTCAAGCTCCTAGCATCAGATCTAAGGCAGATCAGAGCATGGGGCGAGGCTAACAAGGTCACCTTTGCCCTAGAAAAGCAGGAAATGATACACCTAACTAGACAGCGAAGCAGCTACGCACTACCATGTATTATAGATAAGTAGCTCACGATTTACCCTATCCTCCTAAGTAGAGAGCACAGCTAGCCAGCCCTGCGTTAGTTAGGAGTGTGGTTTGACCGCAGACTTACCTTTAGATAACATATAGCTACACGCACTGCAAAAGCTGCTAAAATAGCCTATTATATTCGCAGTCTGGCCAGGACTACCTATGGACCACCAGCTAGCTCCCTCCGCAAGGCCACTATTGCCTGTGTATACCCGTCGCTTCTGTATGGGACTGAATGCTGGTACAGAGGCCGCACTAAACAGCCACATACACTCAAACCAGGCAGGCCTCAAAAGGTCAGCGCTTACATTAGATAGCACATAGCTACTATAGACAAGACACTAGCTATAGCAGCAAGGGGCATTCTACTAGCGTAGAGAACAACCCCTACAGCTGCACTCTTTTAAGACGCTGGACTATTATCTGCAGCAGTAGCACTAGAGGAAGCTAAACTTAGATTTGCAACCTACTTGCGAACTATAAATACAGACTATCCTCTTACTAGGCGCACATTAGTACATATAGTAAACAAGGGCGTAAAAACTAGACAACCCTAGCGAGTTAAGACAAAAGTCTAACAGATAGCATCTCTTCTACTAGAGATCCTTAGGACTACACTTACAGCCCCTCACTACTTAACTAGCTACTAAACTAACCCAACGCTTAGCATAGACAAGAAGACTACAGCTAAGGCTTTTAATATATAGTGGGCCTATCTCCCACTACTAGACGTGACTATCTTCTTAGATAGCTCTGAACAGTACACAAAGGAAGGAGAAAAGCGGGTGACCTATAGCTTTACAGTGTATTAGAATAGAAAGCAATTATAGACTAGACGCGGGTCACTTAACTCTACCTCGCACGTCTTTAACGCTGAGGCAGTAGGAGCATGGAGAGGCTTTTAGCACACTATAAGATAACTAGAGTTTAATACCCGTCGAATCTGGCTATGTATAAACAGCACCTTAGTTATATAGTACCTAAGGGGCGATTCACCCCCTACCTCTTAATAGGCCTTTTTAGAGTGCCATGGCGCTATAGAGACTCACGACGTCTCTATTAAATAGGCCCCCGGACACCTAGGCATTGAAGGAAATGAGGCAGTAGACAGATTAGCTAACCTAGAAGCCTAACACCTATTACCCCTAACAGGTAAAGCTACTCTGCCTACACTCTTAGGCATTAAGACAATTGCCCGCAAGATATCACAACACACATAGCAGATCTAGTAGTCTAACAAAAAGAATAAACTCTCTAGATAGTACAAAAGCTGGCACCTAGACTATACACCACGCAGCAGTCTAAAGGAACTAGACCTACTAAGAGCTATCCTAGCCAGACTACTTTCTATCCAGTCTAGACATGGGGATTTTGCCTAGTACCACTAAAAGTACAACTATAAGGATGCAAACCTTACCTGCTTATACGGATAGGACAAGACACTAGAGCACCTTGCGCTCTGCCGCAAGACCCTAGGGGCCTTTAGTAGATAGCCACTTCGACCACCTACACTACTATCTAGCCAGGCTAACGGCCTGGCGTATACTGCGGTGCTGCTGGGGGATCTAGAGGCCTTTAAAGCCTTCACCTAACTCACACAGTACTATACTAAGATTTGTCCCCGCTAGCTCCTGCAGCCCTGCAATAGTAACAAGCAATGTAGCACCTAGCAAGAACTAGGTCTAGTATAATAGCTGTAATACTCCCTACCCCTCTTCCTCTCTTTCCCCTCCCCCTACACACACACACACACACACACACACACACTCGCTCTCTCTCTCTCTTAGCACATAGATGCCTCAAAATGCAAGGAAACCACCCTAATGTACATACATCGCTCAGCCTCCCTAACTAGAAGGGGAGCTGTAGTTCCGAAATGGTAGTAATACCCGCGCAGGCAAGAAATGCTTTCTAGGGTAGTGTGTTAGCACTGTAATTCTATAGCTTAGCACGTCGTATATGCCCTTCGGGAGGCGAGATGGTGGACTTAATCCCCATTAAAGAGACGTAAAATGAATACCAACCAACCAACCAACTACAGTACTAGAAAATGATGGGATATTGATGCCCTTCGACTTGCCTGAGCGGAAATGCCAGGCTCAACATGGCACACCCCCGTTCGGCACGCTGTGCTGTGCCTGCAAGACTGTGGATTTTGATGCTCTTCTCGCGCCCGCTGAAGCAGATGTAGAGGGCGAACTGCGCAGAGGCATTCAACTCGGCACGCTTTCACAAGTCCGCGACTGTAGTGGCCATTGTCCGTTTTGCAAGTTCATTGTGGATCAAGTTCCAGAGGTCATGGGCCCGGAGGCTATTTACATAAAGGCTCCTAACTACAAGGAGCACTACGATGACAAGGACATCTACAAGCTGGATGATCACTGGAAGTACTCGACCCGCATTCCAGAGCCAGATGAGGTGGTTATCAGCTTGAGACCCTTCCGCGGGGACTTGCAGCGGTTGCAGGACCTACCGAAGATGAAGTGGGACCAATATCTCGAACAGCCTTGCGCTTCTTGGCTCCAAATTCTCGTTCACAGTGGCGGGGAAGGATTCAGGACTCCGGAACAAGGGATGGCCATTACGTGTGACACACAGCTCGTGCCGTATATGGAGGGCTTTATGAGGCAGCCACTGTCTGGGCGAGTAATTCCTCGGCAAATACGGCATTCCGAACTAAGATGTCATCTTGATAACTGCTTGGACAACCACGAACAGTGCTTCTTGCGTGAGTTCAAAACCGGTACGGTTGAGGAACATTTCTGGTTGATAGACACTATCAAGAGGATGGTTGTACCTAAGGGGCAGAATACGGAATATGCAGCACTTAGCTACGTTTGGGGAGGAAGTCGAGCTGATTACACACATTTCCAAAAGCTTGCTTCGAGGAACGCTGGAATATGGTCCACAATTAATAGGCTTGTCGCTGGAAATGGTACACCTGGAGCGAAACTCCCTGAAAACCTACCTGCCACAATCTCAGATGCCATTGATTTTTGCCGTGGGATCGGCATTCGATTTCTTTGGATTGATTCCATCTGCATCGACCAGGAGAGTCAAGAGATGAAAGACTATCTCATCCCAAAAATGGATAGCATTTACCTGAGAGCCATCGTTACGATCATTGCGGCGGCGGGAGACGACGCGCATGCTGGACTACCTGGAGTTCGTCTAGGAATACGAAGCGACAACCGCGACATTATAAGTATCTAAGGACGGAAATTCATAACAGCTTATGCGCGTGCAAAGGAGATAATCGCGAAGACAACTTGGTGGAAAAGAGCTTGGACATTTCAAGAAGGTTGGCTCTCTCCTTGATGCTTTATATTCACTCCCTACGAAGTTTTTTTCTGCTGCACGCGATCTACGAATCGAGAGTCGTTGCATTCCTGCAGCCTAAAAGTTCAGAACGGACTCGCGAGCCAACTTTGGATGACCCATGACGTTGGCTTTCCAACCGGCATAGCTCAGATCAGGCAAGAAAGCCGCATCTCAAGCCTTTTCAACAACATTATGAGGCTGTACCACCAACGTCAACTCACTTTCGAAGATGATAGGATCAAAGCCATTCAAGGCTGTCTCAACATCACCACACAGCATTGTGGCATTCCCTGCTGGCACGGTATGCCGATGCAGCACAATGCTTTTGGTGGCGCACTAATGTGGAGGCACATGAAGTCATCAAAACGCAGAAACTTCCAATTCCCTAGCTACTCCTGGGCGAGCTGGGATAGCGAGCCTGCATATTTTCGCGAAATCAACGTCTTCATCCATGACTTTGCGAAAATTCAGGAGATTGAATCCCATCCCGGTCTCCCTAGCCTTTCATCAGGTTGTCCACTACTGTCAATCACGGGGTCAGTTGCTGAACTGTTAGCCAACATCACAACTCGACTATGTCGTCACACAGTCATGTGACCCTGCTGATCTAGAATCTTCTAGATACTCCACTTCATGTATATAGCCACTCCAACTTCCATCAGATAGTAATTAACCCAGTTCGCCTCCTGCTGTGGTACGCACACAGTTATAAGCCCGGATTACACTTATAATTAATAATTACTAAGTTTATTTGTTATTCTTTACACAGACCTTATTGTCGATAGCCGTAACGTTAGTATCGGAGACCTTATTGTCGATCGCCGTAGCATTGGCGTCGAAGACCTAATATAGACGACAGCTATAAAGTGGTGTCGCTATCACGATATCGCTCAGCGACCAAGGAGTCACACGCGTGACTGTTATACTGGATAGACTAGCAGATTAGGAGTCATGGTTCTAGCTACGACGAGAGAAGGCTATCGTAGACGGTATCTAGAAATACTGCGACATCTCAAAGCCAAAGGATGAGCTACCAAAGCTCATTAAACCCACGAAACCATTGCCCAGCGCTATTAAGGCTGAAGCAACTGCGATTAGCCAGTTAGATGCAGGCCAGCAGGCGATGTACAGCAATCTCCTTCACAACTAGAGATACGAGAGAACAGAATATACAAACCTAAAGCAGAGAGAAGGCGAGCTTCTTATAGAAATCAGCCGCACCATCGCGACTCGCCACCTCTACCTAATTAATAGAAAAGACAACGTCTATAATCAATTAATCGCGCTCAAGCAGCAGCTTGCACTAATCGCAACTATACGTAGTAGAGAGCTAGTAACTAAATACCGCACTCTATAGGAGAAGCCTTAAAGCCGCAACCTTAAACAATGGCTTAATAACTAGATTCACATTACAAATTAATGCAGGGAGGCAGACCTTCCTAAGACGACGGGCTATCGAGCCCAAGACGATTTTCTAGCAATTGTTAGAACAATTACTCCTAAGTAGGCCGCTGCATCACACCACGACCTTATTCTAAAAGAAACTATTAGGAAAACGGATGAGATTCAATCTCTAGCGGACTATGTTGCCCAATTCAGGATGTATCATTGACGAATCGGACTTACTACGGCTTCACCTGGAACGTTTGCTACACTAGGCGTTTCAGCACAACAAAGCCAAGAACAGAAAGAACGATCGCTAAAGGGAAAACCAGAGTGTATCTGTGGAAGCCGACACTGGTACAAGGACTGCTGGTACCTAGTCCTAGACCATCCGAAGAAACCAAAGAACTTCCGACCAGTACAGGCCACGCAAGCCAAGGTCATGGAGGCCTTGAAGGACCTAGAGCAAGCCAAGAGAATTGGCAATATCCTTGCAAGAGATGGGATAAGCATAAAGAAGGCAGACGAGCCAATAAAGCTTGATGACGGAAAGGCGTTAGTCAGTCATGATCAGAGGTTTGCTGCGTACAGCTCATTCTCTGTTATACAGCCGCAATAGGCACAGCAGAAAGCGCCGCCTCAGCAGGAGGAAGGCGAGGAAATCTTTGACACAGGCGCGCAGGATGCGCAGGATAACCAGCAAACTGCAGAAGAGCAGGACACCGAACAGCAGTTGTAGGAGCAATTGCTCCAAGAAATACAGTGTAACTAAGAAGACATGCAGTCTGATTAAGAAGACAATGAACCAACAATCCATATCAGAGCACCGCAGCAGGAGAATGTTACTAGTTAAGGACAAGGGCCACTTATGCCGATCGCATTAGGCCACCAAAGCCAGCCTTAAAAAGCATCTTCCACTCTACCCAAAGGATGGGCGAGTTCAGACGAATATGTTTCAGATCGACGAAGAAACAACGCACCCAGGATGGCTGATCCCAAGGTTGGAAGCAGCAGCAACATCGTAGCAGGCAAACGAGCAAGGAAGCAACCAAATTAGGCCTTTGCTATATACTATATAGCTTTTACAGCCGCAATAAATCCGACAGCCCCAGCAAAGCTAGCTAGAGAACTACCAAAGATAAGGCTTTATTGCGATCAGCTACCACCACCGCCCAAGCGCTGGAAAGACCTTAAGAATTATCCATTCAGCGTAGAGTTTACCTAGGTAGTTCGAGCAGAGTTTGAGAGCTGCTGGAAAAAGCACTGTTTTAAGCGCACTAAGGCAACATCAGCTATAGCAGATGCTAAGATACTACCCCTGATGTGGGTCTTCACGTACAAGTTTGATGAAGACGGATATCTATACAAGTTTAAGGCACGACTTTGCGTACGAGGAGACCTACAAGACACGTGGGGAGACACATACGCTGCTACGCTTGCTATGAAAGTGTTTTAAGCACTTATTGCTTTAGCAGCAGCCTTTGGCCTGCTAATGTTTCAGTTTGACACATTAAATGCCTTTCTCAACGCTCGACTACCGCGAAAGATGTACTGCCGTACCCTAGAAGGATTTATAGACATATTCGGTGAGCTTCTTGAGCTGCAACGAGCACTCTACGGCCTTAAGGAAGCACTATTGCTTTGGTACTAAGAGCTATTATTAACCCTAAAGAAGCTCGGCTTAAGGCTAGTACTAGGAGTTCCATGTTTGTTCACGAATAAGCAGTTAATCGTGTTCTTTTATGTCGACGATATTATCGTCCTCGTACATCCACTTAATATAAGCGCCTACTAAGCGTTCAAGCAACAGCTGCTCAACACATATAACATTCGCGAGCTAGGAGAGCTCAAGTAGTTCCTAGGAATTTGAGTCATTTAAGAAGAGCTCACAAGATCTATCTACTTAATCCAAGACTTATTCATTGACAAGATTGCAACAAAGTTTAACCTTAAGCTTAATAGACAATATCCAGACGTACCATTGAAGGAAAACAACCTTACGCCTTTAATAAAGGAACTAAGCGCAGCACGAACACATAGATATTAGCAATTAGTTAGCTCACTAGCATACATCTCGACCTTAACACGCCCAGACGTCGCGCGAGCACACTTAATACTGGCACGTTATCTTTAGAACCTAGGGCAGAAGCATATGCACGCAGCGCAGCATGTTTAGTAATACCTAATTGGTATAAAGAACCTTGCTATTCGTGCATTAGCAGATATACAAGGCGGAATCACGAGCATCTTAACACCAGAATCAGAATCAGCTCAGCAAGAACCAGAACCGTTGTTCTATAGCGCATCAGATGCGGCCTTTGCAGATAAGCCACACACTCGTCGAAGTTCCCAAGGCTATCTTTTCAAGCTTTACGGCCTACCCATTGATTGGAAAGCGACAATTCAACGATCAGTCACGAAATCGACTACTGAGGCTGAGCTGCTATCTCTATCACTAGCAGGAGGAGAGATGGAGTGGTGGCAACGCTTCTTTCAGGCAATTCATTTCAACCCAGAGTTTGTGTTGAAACTGAAGTTGAGTGTAAGAGTTATCAACTATATAGGCGAAGAAGTCGCCTATATAGGCTAGCGTGCTCCTTCCGTATGCCGGGAAGCACCTGCTTTAACAGTTTGTACCATCGCTCTGGTGCGACAACCAGCAAACTGTCTCAATTGCAACTAAGACAGCCGATAAGCTTCAGACAAAGCTCAAGCACGTAGACGTGCACCACCACTGGATACGTCAGGAAGTATCAGAAGGCAGATTGCAGATTGAATGGAAGCCTACTGCAGAAATGCCCGCAGATGGTTTCACAAAGATTTTTCCACGCCAAAAGCACGCCAGCTTTATACGCCAGCTAGGACTCAGCGATATTTCAGCATTACTAGAGCCTTAAACAAACTCGGAAGATATTGTATCAGACGAGCTCGGGGGGTGGTACTAGAGGAACACACGCAGAGATCACCAAGAGCTTAGAGTCACTCCTTTTTTAGCTTTCGTTTCTGCAATTCACTCAAGCTGGGGGGGTGTGTTAGCCAACATCACAACTCGACTATGTCGTCACACAGTCATGTGACCCTGCTGATCTAGAATCTTCTAGATACTCCACTTCATGTATATAGCC